>CM053587.1:243898625-243998155 GCA_028646515.1 Pseudochirops corinnae | reverse complement strand
CAAAGGGGGCCCTTTGCTTTCTTTCCTGATGCTTAGTTTACATCTCAGACTGGCAAAGTACAATGAAGTTAGGATGGGTTGGATGTTGCTCTACTAGGTTTTCAACCTATCATTGCACTTATTCATTTTCACTGTGTTACCTTTGGTCATCAGCTCCATTTTGGTTGCTGTTCAGGACAATTCTCCAAAGGTCTGAGGCTACCAATTTCTTCTGGTCGTTCACAAGGCTGATGTCAGGCAACTGCAGCTCATAAACCTTACTTTCAGAAAGACTGAATTCTCGAAAGGCAACAAAAGTTTTCTGGAGTTCATCCCAGTATTCCAAACTACAAGGAACCTAAATTAAGATGGAAAAAAAAAGTAAAAAATTAAGTTCAAATCACCAAGCATTTTTTTCAATACCTTCTAAAGTTTACTCTGAGGAAAACATGGTCTCTTCCCTCAAACAAGTTACAGTCTAGTATGAAAGATAAGATATGCATAAATAATGATACCATAAAATAGAATATAGCATGTAAAAATGGTGGTTAAGAATTTAGAGGAAGCTGAGTCATTTCTTAGGCAATCAATCAATATTTAATAAATGCCTCCACTATACTATGCACTGTGGATTCAAAGAAAGGCAAAAGTTAGTTCCTAGAGAGAAGAAAGTTTGAAGGAGATAAAGGTGATTGACAGTATCAAAGACAACAGAGAAGTCAAGAAGAATGAGGACTGAGAAAGGACCATTAGCTTTGCTAACTGAGAGATTGTTAACTTTGAATGATGAGGCTGGAAGGCAGAATACAGAAAGTTAAGAAGAAAGTAAGAGGAAAGGGAATAGAAGCATTGATCCTAAAAGGTCTTCTCAAGGAGTTGAGCCACAAAAGGAAGAAGAGAATATTTGACAATGCCTAATGAGTATGGATGATAGAATGAAGGTTTTTTGAGGATGGAAAAGACTTGGGCATGTTTGCAGGTAGTAGGGAAGTTGTCAGTAAACAAACCAGGAGAGATTGAAGGTAAGTAAGAAAGTGAGGATGAGAGGGACCAATCTGCTGGGGAAGATGGGATGAAACGGAATCACTTGTGCACATAGAGATATTTCAAGGAGAAGGGCTATCACATGAGACACAGGTGAAGAGGTAGGAGACTCAAGAAATAATGGCAGAGGGCATATGGGTAATATGAGATGAGTAGTAGGTAAGAAGACGGAGCTCTTAGAAAATGGCCTCAGTTGCCTTTTTTTTTTTCTCCAATAAAACATGAGGCCAGGTTCTCAGCTGAGAGGATGGGGAAAGGGGAGCCATGGAAGGTGTGAAGATGGAAGAAATGGTTTGGAAGAGCTGTTGTGGTGAATGGGATAGAGTTCATTTGAGAGGTAAAGAGGGTTTTGCCTAGGAGCATCAAGGGTCAAATTCAGATTATGTAACATAACTTTGTAGTGGACCCAGCTGTCACAGTTTTGTGATTTTCTCTGGCTTCATGAAGGCAGTGAATGGTGGGAATGATCCAAATTGGAGGCTTGGCAGGGCAAGATAGATGATAAGTGTGTCAAGGGATCAAGTGAGGAGCAATCTTCTGAGGAATCCGAAAGCCTTCATGAGTTTAGGTGGAATTAAGACTGTGTTTTGAAGTGTGGGCAGGAATAGTAATAGCCACAGGCTAGATGTGGATTATAAAGGGACTTAATGCCAGGCTAGGTGTTTAGATTTTAGAAACTTTAGATTTATACCACATTGATTAAAAGTGATCCAACTAGACTACAGACACATAGTCACAATTCTAAATAAACAATTTAAGTTCTAAGTATTGATAACACTTTACAAAAACCAACAGAAAGTATTTAACAGTTTGAAATTCTGAGGAATATCATATCCCCCCACAACGAACACTGTCATAATCCTATGTTACCTTCATTTTTGAAGCTTATTAACACAGTCCATATTTCTTAATTTCATTCAACATATACTTACTGAATATTTACCGGGCATCTATTACTGAGAAATACAAAAGTTATATGATACCAGCCCTTTTTCTTGAGGATTTCATAGTCATTGGGGAGATAACTTACAAACATTAAATGGCAAACAAATTAATATGACTGATTAAATACAAACATTCATGGCATTGATATAGTCAGTATTACTGCATGTTATGGAAGGTAAAGGTTAGTTTAGGTTTGCTGAGCTTGCTCTGCCTAAATCAGAGAGGTAGGACTAGATAGGCTGAGAGAAGACACCACATTCCAGGCCAGAAAATAGCATGAATAAAGGCACAAAAGTGGGAATGACAAATTTTGTGCATCATGTCAATGTGCTGGCAAGGAGGAAAAATTCAGGGCAAGCTAAGCCAGGAGGCTGCCATTAAGCAGTAAGGGGAGTGGGAATTCACCATAGAAAAGCGAGGGCAGGCAGGGAGAAATTCAGTCAAAACGGATAAAGAAGATGATGAAGACAAATTTCACTGAGTTTACAATTTGGCCTACAGGCTAGCCCTTGGCTATAGGTTCATTTTGGAACATTCCAGATTACCCAGGAAATTTGTAAAACAATAGAAAATGAATTACTGCAAAAATACATATAAAATATGTGAATTATGTGTTTGTCAGCATTTTTCTCCACACACCCTATTTTCCTTGGTTAATCAAGTGGCATGAGCAAATTCACTCCAAATGGAAACTTTGCTGAAAAACTTCGAAATGCTTGTTTTATTTGTGTGACTAGGAGTACTTACCCCAAATCTGTACATTTAATTTGCTTTTTTCATATACTAAAAAAACCCCAACACCCTTATACTAAAATATCAATGATTACATTAAAGTACAAAGAAAACCTAGTAAATTATTTTTGGGTAGAATTTAGTATTTTAAAGGTTCTTTACAATGAAGCAGTTGCAAATTTGCTAGAAATGCATGCATACATATGATTCACTAGTTCCATCAACTTTCCATCTCAAAAGAATTCTCTATCTCATTCTAGACACATCTCCTTTCTATAAAGAATCCTATAGATATTTATTGTAAATATCTCCCTTAGCCTTTGGCAACAACCAACCTTCCATTCCAAGAAAGCTGGTTTTGCAACACTCCATCATCTTTTAAACTATAACCATTTACAACAATTTTTTGAAAAATTTATGATCCTGTGTATGTTGTCCTCTATTTCTGTTATAGGTAGGAATGGAAGACTAGAAGGTTTCTTTTTCTGCTGAGGTTTGATTCACAAGGTTACTAAAGGTGAGCATGTGAGCCTCTGAGGTAAAGCAGGAGAGGAGTGATCACAGAGCAATCTAGAAGATGGTTCAAAGTCCAAAGAGAGTCCACAAGACAGAGAGAGAAATACAGGTGCTAGGCAAGAAAGCATAGTTAGATTTCATTAACCAAGTAATTTACAAGCTGAAAGTGAAACTAGAAGAGGAGCAATGGGAGAGGCAGCTGGCATATAGATGCAGATTAACTTTTACTTAGGGATCAGCAAGAGGCAGTGTCATTTGATGGACAAGAGCCTACTTTGCTGTTGAGCTGTTTTTCAGTCATGTCCAATTCTTTATGAGTTTGGAGGTTTTCTTGGTGAAGATACTGGAGTGGTTTGCCATTTCCTTCTCCAGCTCATTTTACAGAGGAGGAAATTGAGGCAAACAGGGTTAAATGACTTGGCCAGTGTCACACAGCTAGTGTCTGAGGCTGGATTTGAACTCGGGTCTTCACTCCAAGGCCAGGTCCTCTATCCATGGTGCCATCTGGCTGCCCCTGAGGGCCTACTAGTCATCCTCCAAATGCTTAGCTGAAGGAAATACAGCTGCAGGTTCTGACATTTTTCCACTAAATGTTGACATTACCCAGTTAATTTCAGTTTTAGGTGCAACATATTGAAACTACATATCTAGCACTCTCATGTTATCTTTTTATACCTCCATAGGTGAGAACTCTCTTAAGAACTCCAAGATCTACTTTATGTGCTCTTTTAAAAAGAATTCTATCATATACTTTTATGTTTGGAATTGGTTATTTAGTATAGAATGTTCTATGTTTAAAAATCTATAGTTATCCTTCCTAAAGGATTTATTATTAATTCTTACACTGAATAACTGTGAGGAAAGATGGTAGCTTTGGTTGCCAGGAGGTAGTTTAGAAATGTTAGGAATCCAGAACTGAGTCAGGGGAAGTAGGAACAAGTAAACTGATTTCACTAGAAAATATTCGACATATAACATATGGTATATTTCAAGTGACTGTCAAGAATATGTATGTTTTTATTACATTTTTTCTTATCTATTATTTGAAAGAATTTTTTTAAAAAATCAGTTAGCCACATAAAATTAACTACACCATAAGTAAATATGTGAACCTTGAACTGAACACATTTAGTCTGCAAAGGAACACATCTTATAACCACATTGAAAATGTTATTTCACAATGTGGTTCCATTCAATGGCTAATATGTGAAGACTTGTACATGTAAAGTGCCATTTAAAAATAGTCTTGGTACAAAAAGTATTCAGGGAACTTATTATTTAGTAACATTAAAAAATAATACTAGAATTGTGCTGCCCATCCATCTTCACCAGCAGCTTTATGTTCTCTGGTAGAGGTGGGAAAGGGGGTACATATATGGGAACTATTATCATTATCACCAACAACTTCCCAAGGACAAATTCTGATACATTCTTGGTTAATTGGCCATACTAGTTCTTAAACATTTTGGCTATTAAAAAATTAAAACTGCATTTATCCAATTCCTTTACCCCCACCCCAAATCATGGACTGACTGAGTTGGCCAGAGATAAAGACAGAGAACAGTATTTTGGAATATGAAGGTTTTGTCCATAAACTAAATAGGTATTCTGACTAGATGCCAACTACTGGAGAGTCACAGTAGTCAAATTAAATCATGCACAGTTGGAAACAAAGGTCACTTATATTGGTTTCATCCAACAGCTTTATTTCTGGGCAAGATATTCAAACTTTGTGTATCACAAGATGTCACAGCCATCTCTCACTTGGACTATTGTAATAGTTTTCTAGTTGCTAAGTTTTTGCCATATGGGGCCTGGGCCTCCTAAACATTCCTAGCCATTTCCTGCCCATGGCTCTGCTGATCCTCCTCCATCCTACCTTGAAACTTAGATTTCACCTTGTGTCTGATAAGTGAGTTTTCAACTTATCTCTCTTGGAAGCAGCCTTTCGTGACACCTCCCAGCTGTCTCTTGAGCACTTTGCTTCCCTGTTCCCTCATCCACCTTGCCTGTCTCCATCTTCCCATGGAAGTTTGAAGCACTAAGTGGTTAAACAGACATGTTTAAAGAAGATTTGAATGTATGAGAAAACTTGGGATTAATCTAAGGCTAATTAATGACCACAACTCATAAGCAACATTTGAAAATGTGGAAACTTTTGTAAATAAGATTCTGAGTCATATGTACTCGTTTTTCAGAATGCAAGGAAGACATTACAAAGACTATGCACTGCTTTACCATTGTCATTTTATAGTTAAAACAAAGAAAACATAGAGAAAATAAATTTTATGGTTACTTTTATAACATTATGGTACAAATGGAATTCTTCTACTCACATAAAGATTCTCTATACAGGATCAAAAATAAAAATCCCTGGGTGAAGGAGATTGGAAATTCTGGAAATGATGTTTACTCTTGAGGATCTTAAGGACTAACTGTGGCCAACTTGAGGTCACTTGGAATTACCACCTATTGTAGTCCAAGTCAGTCACTGTACTTGACCTAGTCCCCATTAAAACTGTTAGAATTACCTTAGGAACCTTGTGGCTCCAGAACTGTCTTGGCTTATGTGAAGACAGGGGGATAAGATAAGCATTTGACTTCTGGAACAGAAATTACTCTTCCCTTCTTTGGGGAATGCACTGATGTCACATTAGTATTAAGGTCATGGTTTCTACTCTAAGGTAAGTGGTAGTTCAACAAAGATTAGGATCTGAGAAAAGTCATTCTCTCTTCCTTTACTCTAAATGAAACCAAACCATTCAGGAGATGCACAGAGCAAGGAGAAACAGTCTTCCATCATCAAGAAAAAAGCTCTTCTAATATCTTACCATAAGGAACCAAAGTAAAATGCCAAGCACAAACACAGATAGGCCTGGCATAGAATCAGCTGTTTGATACATCTAATTTCCACCACCTGCTACAAGGTTGAGGCGAACAGGATGCTTCTAGACAAAATGCAAGGAAGACAAAGGCATGAACAGCTGCAGTAGAGCATAATGTGTTCAGGGTTGCCCCTAGAGCTACATTTTTGTTTTCTTAGTTCTGTGTTTTATTTAATTTTAGTTTGAGAAGGAAAAAAACAACACAAAAAGCCTTTTTGCTTTTTGAGATGCAATATGGAATTCCTGAAGCTCCCTTTCTCACATGGTGGGCGCTTCCCCTTGGAGATCAAGTCACTCTTGTTCCAGAAACAACTACCTACACCTCCCTGCACTCGGAATCAGGAAACACGTGTGTTTTATCATCTCTTAACAAGGCCACCTAAGTGAAAGAAAGGCAGAATACAATATAATCTCATATTGTGTGTCAGACGCCAACCCATGCTGGGATTTTAAATTTAGCTTCCTGAGTGTGAATAAACTATTGGCTTCATGATTACTATCTTGGTATGGGGGTGATTTTCTATTCCAGAGCCCATTCTCTTAGAATGTAATTTTCCTTGTAGGTGAACTAGGAGGAATATTGTACTCAGAGCTGAAAGTTTTGGCACATTATACTACAAATCTATAAAGCATTTAATTTTAACACTGATTTTTAAAATCTTCAAACATCTATTTTACTCATGCTGTTATCTTGTTGAAAATTTCTTTACTGTTTTTACAGAGTAAAGCAAAATGAAAATCAAATACTGTTGCTTACAATCACAAGCTGATTTTATGGAACCTGTTAGGTTATGACCATCACCATTCACAAGTCTCAATGATATATAAAGATTCATATGTAAAAGTTGAATATAAGTGACACAGATCAATTCCACCTGCAGAAATTTTAAATTTCCTTTTTCCAAAGGCAAAGATATTCTCTTCATATCAATTTGGAAAATGTGTCTTTGTGGCAGTTTTAGAATTTAGAAAATAATTCTGAATAGTCTTTGATAATGATCGGTCACCAGGTCAAAGTCAGTGTTTCAATGATCATATTACTTATATAATTATTTAATCTCTCAGTGCCCCTGGCAACTTTTTTTTTAAGGCTATAAGCTGCAAAGCAAGCAGCAAGCTCTATTAATAGAAGTTTTCTGTTTGGGAGTGAATTCCTGATACCAATGATATGTTAGGAAAGGTTTTAAAAAAGTGCCTAATAATTATGTTAGTATGCCAAGAATATATAAAGTACAAAAACTTTAGTAGGAAACAATTCATTTATAACTTATAAGACAGTTGCTTCTTATTCAGAGAGGTTAAGTCACTTATTTGTCAGGGTCATTGGGCTAGTATGAGTCACATGAGTCACCCAAACCCAGGTCTTTCTGCCGCTGAGGCTAGTTCTCCATCCACTATCTTATGATCTTAGGTAAATTTCAACTTGATGAGACATAAATATATAATATGGTACAGTGATGAGAACACTGGCTCTGTAGTTCAAATCCTCCTTCTGATGCTCATTATCTGTGTGACGTTGGGGTAAAGCCCTTCACCACTCTGTGGCTCATTTTCCTCATCTATAAAATGAAGGAGTTGGACTAAATGGGTTCATGAGATCCTTTCCAGTCCTAGATCTGGATCCAATGATTAGGATCACAGAACTAGATGGCTAGATGGGAGAGAGTTTTTGGGCCTGGAGAAAAAATAATAAGGTGATTAAAAAGTGGAGCCTGAATGGGAGACATGGGAATAGTGTGGATGAAGAAGAAGGTAAGGAGGACACAGGAGGAAAGATCGGTTGCCAAAAATATAGATGCCAGAAAAATGTAATGCATCTTTAGAAAAAGATGGTAAAGATGATCCCATAGCTCCATCTTAGGAGTTTTCTAATAATGATTTGCTGGGTTTTTTTTTTAACTTGAAATAATTTTTCTCAAAATTGTTTATACACACATCTGCATACATGCTAATGCATATTTGGCAGCAACACATGCCAAGATCTAACATTTATACATAGGATATATTCATGGAGTAGTTAAAGAGCTGGCTTATTCCAACTTGCACATCCCCCTCAGTGTAAAAACCAATTACTAAACAATAAAATAAAAAGGCAAACATGCTTGAAATCAGAATGTTTTCTTTTAAGATGTTTTCTTTTTACATGCATCTGCCTTTCAGTCGATTTTGTGAGAAGAAAAAAAAAATAAGGCTTCTATACATCTTCAACTAATAGAAGCCATAAAAAACCCCTTTGTAATATTGGAACCAGTGGAGAAACCACAAGTATTCAAATGCAGGAAATCATGATTTTATAACATTTTAATGTGATCTACTCTTGGGAAACAAAGTTAACCAAACCCTATTTCTGTACAGGAAATATTCCAGTGTACAGTTGTACGACATTGTGGTGAAGGGGTACAGCTGCAGAGTTTTCACCTGTAATGCCCCACTGGTATTGTGGCTTACTGCATTGCATCAAGATTGCCTTCCTGTCCGGAAAGCCCTCTAAGTACAAACAAGACTCTGAGTCCAGGTTTTATTTTCCCTTGGTATCAGAATATGGTAATTTAAGAGCCCTGAGAAATACTTTTTAACCTTTTAAAGGAAATATATAACATTCTTTTATTAGAACTTATATTTTGTTTTGTTTTTTTAAACATGTGACCAAGTTATCTTATCAATTTATCAAGCTACCATGTTTAGAGCAAATGCAGGTGGGTAACCCATAGGTAATCTTTAAAGAGATTTTTCCCCATTAAAAGAAATAATCTTAACACACAAAGAACTTTTTAACAAAAATTAAAGTGTAAAACTTATTTCAAAGAAACTACAAGTTCCAAAATCACCTGGTACTCTTAATGTTATTCCTACTTTTGAAAGTTTTACCAAGCTGTGGCAAAGACAATTGAGTATACATTGTGTAGTCGAAAGACCACTAGGTTGGATTTTAGGAGACATAATTATCTCTGTGAATATAGGCAAATCACTTAACTGCTTTGCGCCTGTTTTAACATCTGTTAAAATAAGAGGGCTAGGCTACACAAGATGATTTCAAGAGGTTTTTAAGATGAAAGTTTATCATTTATCATAAATAATACCTAGGGTTTATTTGTTAAAAAATTAGCTAATGGGATCAATGGCACTTCAGTCACAGACTGGATTTGGAATTAAGAGGTCAAAAGTTCAGATCTTTACTTCTGACATTGACTAGCTATAAGACTGTGGGAAAGTCATTTAACCTCTCTGGGTCTCTGGGTCTCATTTGCAAATTAAGAGGGTTAGGCTATATGGCCTCTCAGGTCTCTCCTAGCTCTAGCACCACAACTTTGAACCTCTAAGGTAATTTCCAGCTCTAAAGTTAGGATCATCTGATTATCTGGTAAACAAAGGAAAAAATACATACATCAGACTATTTGGATTCTGGTCATTTACACCACAGATACAGTAAACCTCATTAATTTGTACTAATAGGAAGAGGTCAATTAAAACTAAGTACAAATTAAAGCCAGAGTCACAGAATATTTTAAAAGAATGTACACACACCTACATAAAATTCTTATCACCTTTGTACATTTCCAGTGCCAACTGCATCTCTGTCAGGATGTCCCAGTACTACCTCAAACTCAACATGTTACAACAAACTGTATTTTTCTGTTAGTGGAACTATCCACTCTCCTCTGTTCAAAACTCTGGTGTTATCTTTTATTCCTCTCTCCCATAAAACTTTTCCTAGTCAATTGGATACAGAATCACAGAATTTTAGAGATGAAAGGATTCTAAGGTTTTAGTTCAACCTATATCTGAAAAAGAACGCCTAATACAATATACTTAACAAGTGGTCATCTAGTCTGTGCTTGAAAATTTCTAAAAAGAGGAAATCCAACACAACCCACAGCAGCCATCATGTCCTCCCTAAATCCTCTTCTCAAGACTAAACAATTGCAGCTTCTTCCACTAAGTCTTCTTGATTCTACCAATGCAAATGTCTCTTATATTCAGTTTCTCCTTTCTATTTCCACTCTTGTCACCCTGGTTACAGCCCTTGATTATCACCCAGTTGAATACTGAAATAGATTATCCTGCCTTTGCTCTATTATCCATTCCACATCTTTCAATCCATCCTTCAGAATGTTGCCAGATTGACCTTTCTTATGCACAGAGACAGACACTCATGGCTTTCATCTGCTCAGAAATCCTTGGTGGCTCTCTATTTGTTTCAAGTAAAGTTCAAATTCCTTTGGCTGCCATTCAAAGTTTTAGACAAGTGTAAAAAATTTGGTTTAACTCTACTTTCCCAATCTTAGTCTCTTATATTTCCCCACTATTTTTAAACTTTTCTTTTTTATTACAAGCTTAACTATCATCAACAAACAAATATTTCGGTCTACAAAAAGTAAGAAAAAGGAGGATTTGTAAAGGAAACTGTGATTTGTTATATGCAGTTTAAAAAAATTTATATTACATTTAATATGGCCTTCGTGCCAGTGCTCATACAAGGTACAGAACTAACAACTAACTTTAGTTTTTGAATTCTTACCTATCTTTTAAAGCTCAATTCAAATGCTACCTCCACCATGAAGTATTCCCTAATCCTTGACATCAGTAACCACAAGAACTTTGCTTTGTACCCTGTAAGCAATATACATACTATGAGGTCACTAGAAGGTGCAGTGGACCTGCAGTCAGGAAGATTTGGATTCAAATCCAGCCTCAGAAACTTACCAGTTGTGTGATGCTGGGAAAGTCACTTGATCTGTGCTTGCCTCAATTTCTTGACTATAAAACGGGAATAACACTTATCTACCTTGCAGGGTTGTTATGAGGTAATATTTATAAAACACTCAGCACAGTACGTGGAACACAGGTGGCACAATATAAATTCTTCTTCCTTCCCCTATGCATTATTTTGAATCACAGATACTTATTTCATTATCCTAATAGACTTCAGGTTCCACAAAGGCTAAAGACCCTGTCTATTCCATCTTTTTTATCTCCTTTAGTGACAAACATTCTGCTTAGCACACAACATATAGTAGGCACTTAATAAATGTTGTTTGAATTGAATAACCATGCATAAGAACAATCTGTACTGAGCATATCAATTATTTTTAGAATAAGTCTTCCTAAAGTACTTAAGGATGTCTTAAGTAATTTTTCTCAGCAACCTTATTACATTATTAATTTGATTCACATGCCTTTTCCTTCAAAGAAAATGCAAAGACTAACTCCAACCCCCCAGATAATAAACATTTTCAAATTAGTCTGAATGTGGCTCTATTATAAATTGAAGAGATAAATTCCTAAGACAATATTTTAACCTCTTGTTTCACTGAATCTTTTACTGAGCTGCTAGACTAATGTGATTTTAACCTGATGCTGAGAAGGAAAACTGTTAGTAGGCAGTCACTAAGGAGGAGGAAATGGTAAAGTGTATGAAAAATTTTAAAAATAAATCTGTATAGTTACAACTTGATTAAATGAATTGACTGTATGGTGTAAAGTTTTCAAAACAGTAACCTGAGTTAGCCTCTGTCAATCTAGGTAATTAAATATATTAAATTTCAGTGTGAGAAAAGTGAAATTGTTTGCAATTTCCATTGAGGACTCTGAGGAATTATGTCCAAGTTCTGGCCCCAGTCCCATTTCCCTTTACTTATCTTTTAGTATCCCTTATTGGGACCTTCTGCTCAAGTCTCCTGAGTCTATTCCCAAACACATATTTGCACTTTCTCTCTTTTAAGCCATTTCCTCTGCTAGGGAAGGAGCATTTCTGTTGACTCCTCTGAGAAGGCTTCCCAGATCACTCTTGTTGCTTGTTGTCTTCTGAACAACTAGTGCACTTCATGTTGGAATTGCTTATTTGGGTCAAAATGACATGTAGACATTTTTTATTGTGGCTTGTCTTCCCTACTAGAGTATAAAACCCCATAGGGCACAGAGTATAACCTATATAGGGAAAAAGGACAGAACAATGGAGAACACACTAAGATGGCCACTTTTGTGTGATCTCAGAAAAACTACCTTACTTCTGTGGGCCTCAGTTTCCTCATCTGTAAAATGAAGATAGATGAGATTCTAAAGTCCCTTCCAGTTCTATAATATTTTATTCTCTGTATCTCCTAAAAAGCCTAGAATGCTCTAGGCATGGAATGGATGTTCAGTAACTATTTGTTAAATGAATGGTTCTTAAAAGTGATTTTTGAACATGCAGAATCAAAATACAATAAATGACACATTATAAAAGCAGAGTCTGGAAGGGTGATGTTTGAGGGATGTTCCATAACAAGAACTAACATATTTCTCTTTGCTTAATGCACTCTACGTGGCAAACACCTTTGGTAAGTATATACCTACCTGTTTTACAACTGGCTTGACATTAATAATTAGAGAGTTATATAACAAACTTATGTCTATTGTTGCAAATTTCAAGGAATTGTGTATCAATGACACTTGGTTAGAAGAGAGACTTTAAGGCAGCATTTGATTATGTGGTATCAATTTTTATATTAAAAAAAATAAGTACAGTAGGATTATATTGGTCATTCAACCGTATGATGGTAAAGATATGATCTGCTACAGAATATCCTTTTTCTAAAGGCACTTGCCATTGTCAGGGAGGAAGCCCAGCATAGAGACCAAAGTGAAGAAAAGATCCTTATAAATGGTAAAGTCCTATAGATGCTTCTATTTGTGGATGCCATGGTCTGATTGTATCAAGCTGTAGAACACTACGGACCTTCCTAAATGAGATTACTCAAAAGAATTTGGCTTGATAATCCATGCAGGGAAAAAAAACAACAACAAACAAATGGATGAAGACTTTCTATTGGTTGAGGCTATGATATGAAGTTAGATAGGAAAAAATCAGAATTGCTCTGTCAATACATATATCTCACAAAGATAATGCAGATGGGCCAAGAAATGAACACAAGAAGAACAATGTAGATTGTCTTTGGGAAAATGAGTTGTGCTTTTAATGACTCCAAGCATCTCTTAACAAAGACCTATTCTATAACAACAATATTCTTTGGGGGATGCTGCAAGACTATAAATTATAAAGACACCATTTACAAAAAACTAAAGTTAGGTCACTAAAAGAGCAATGGAGAAGCATATAATCTGCAACTTATTATCAATGAAAAACTATACAAGGAAAGTGGCATAATAGTAATCATTAGAGGTATTCAACCAGGAAAGAAGGTGTGATGGTTTTATGATAATCCCTCATTCAACCAAGAAAACAGGCATCTGTTAACTAGAACATAATTTAAGTACTTCATTGATAACTATGCAATATCACAAAGTCTGGGGGAATTCTGTTTGCCTCAAACTTTCTGGGGGAATCTTGGTGACTCCTGTGCTCATGGTGTCCACTGAGAGTCAATGTGGTATGGAAAGAGGTCTCAGGTATTTCTCCCTGTGAGGGAAGCCCCATGGTTCTTGATAAATGGTCTTTGGTCCTTGGCCTTTTCTTTTGTTCATTTACCTTCTATGTGGAGAGACTACAGCTTCTGGCCTTGGGAGCTTCAAAGGGCTGGGACAGCAAGCCACAGGAATCTGGAAGGAAGAATCCAGGCTGGGTTTTGGAATTGATGGGGTTCAGGCTCTAAGAACCATCCTGAATCTTCACACTTGATGAGGCATTTGCCTGAGGTCATAAGCTTTTCATTATTGCTAGGCCCAAATCTTTGTTACTCTTTACCTCACCTAGCCCTCCATTGACCAACTACTTCCTACTCTTGATCCTATCAAAATGTCTATACCCAAATCTGTCACCCTTAAACTAGCCTAGCCTTCCATTGTCTGTCAGCTATTTCCTACCCTTACTCTCATTCCTGGAGTCTGACCTCAGTAGTAAGATCCTCCTTAGATCTGGCCTCAAGACTCTCCTCAAACCCTTCCTCTATACCTCCCCTAGATCCCTCCCACAGTCTATATATAAGATCCATCTTGCCTCCATGAAGGTGCTGAGATTCAATCTACTGCAGACTCAGTCTGTGTCAGATTATTCTGGTCCGCTTGTCTAATATAAGCGTCACAAATACTTAGGTTCCTTAAGAGTGTACTGATTATGGTGAATCTTTAATAAACTTTGTTTAACTTTGGCTGAGAGACAGCTTGAGTTGAATTCATTTTGCTGGTGTTGTCAGTATTTTGGGGTCTCGACCACCCCTAAGCCTCCAAACCTCAACATAATCAATGCATCATTATACCTTGAAGAGCACAGAGTGATTATGGGGAGTGACCATCAGGACCCTAGATCAGCAGATGTACTCATCTGTTAGGTTGCATCAAGACAGGACCTTGGTGGGAGCACTGCTATTAAGGAACTGAACTAAGTTTTGAGCCTCCTTCCCTAGAAACTGGTGTAGAAGAGAGTATACCCCTTGAGTTGGTGGGAAGGAGGGAAATTATATGTTTGTTCTTACAAAAAAAAAAAAAAGGAACTCTATAGGAAGGCCTACAGCATACAGCCATTGCATGGAATCTATGTGAAGGATATTAACTGTACAGGGATATCAACTCTGGGTATTCACTCCTTCATGTCTATGTCTACTTCTCAAAGAATATAAGCAGTCTCTACTTTTTCCCCCTGCTTTTCCTTTCTATTTTCTCTTTACTGATGCTGTACAATAAAGAACTATATCTGGGGGGTAAATTAAAATGGCCCCCTGTCCCTACAAGTCCTCCAAAACAATTTTCAGTTACAAATTGTATTATAAATAATGAGGGAAGGGAAGTGCCAAGAGATTTATAAAAATTATCTCATGTGATATCATAATGATCTGTCACTGGAGATAGCTGTCTGGCTTCAGGACTTTACCTGTTGTTGATCTCTTCCTAGAAACCATGGCTCACTTGATGCCACCTCCAACTTGTTATTTTATAATTTCCTTTAAGAAGTGAGTCTAGGGATAGCCTCTTTAATTAGAAAAAAAAATCAAGTTGGGAGGGAAAGACCTGGTTGCTGTTCCACAGAGAAATAGTTACCACTGAATTCACCCTAAGCCTGGAGGGCCCAAAATACAGCCATTAAGTGGAGCTTGGGCAGGAACCTATGGTGGTCCCTCATTATGAGCTTCAGAGTGAACTGGGTTTAAGCTATTGTGAAAGAAGAAAGAAAAGAAGAGAGGAGAGGGGAGGAGAAAAAAGGGGAGAGGAGGGAAGGGGAGGTGAGTGGAGAAAAAGAGAGAAGAGAATTCATCCTTATGAATATCTGGTCACCTGAATCCAGATGGCTCTGGAGGAGAAAGTGAGGCTGATGACCTTGCACAGCCTTTCTCACTCAAATCAAAATCAACTGCAAGCCATGTTATCATTTCCCTGAGGCCATAGTTCTATTTGAAAACAAAGGACAAACACAACTGATAATTTCCAGTTAAGTCTGAACAGAAGCAGGTGAGAGTACACAAGTTAGGCTATGGTAAATGAACAAGTCAGAATTTCATTTCAGCTTACTGTAATTTGTTTTAAAGACATGTTTACCAGGAATGTATTGCACTGAAAAGCAGGACTACCTGGATAATTTCATTTGATTTAATTTTAAAATTTCATGTATTTTAGCTAGAATTAATATTGTTTTTGTTATTATTACATGGCCATTTTAGCAATAAAGGTATTAACACCAAATACAATTTGCATTGCACTGTGTTATATTATTATGTTTAAAATTGGGTCAGATGTAAGTTAGATATCATATTTGAATCCAGAGTGTGAAAAAGCAAACATTTACTTTTTGGTTGCTATGAACATGTCAGACAAGTAATAACCTAAACTTAAGTTCACAAAACTTCACAAATTACTTGGATATTTAAAACACTTGCTTCTGAAATGTGAGAAATAAATCTGAACATGAGCAAAAATTGTGGTTTCAACAAAAGACCATTTCCCCAATTCTCAAATGCCTAATTCAACACTATAGCCCCAAAGGAGAACGCAAAACAGAAAGGAGACGGTCAGCCAAAGATGAGATATTCGCCATTAAAAGGAAAAAATGAATGCCTTTGACGTTGATCATAATTCTTTTCCTGTTGACTGTCAGATCAAATCTTTCCTGAAATAATGAGCTGCAGTAGTTTAATATGAGTGATTCCAAACTTCTATTTCCTGAGCACCAATGAAAAGCCAACAAGGTGCTAGAAAATACATATATACTCAACAATTCAACAGACATTAAGAGCCTACTATGTGAAACTTTCTAAACATATCAAACCTAACTTATTTCTCCCCAAGTTGTTCGTTTTCTACTTTATAGTGACTAAGGTAACCTTGGGTGATTCCCATTGATATCAAACTTATTTAAACCCTTTAAACAACTATAATCGCTTCAAGAAACTTTAAATAAAACAGAGTGACATAATCTAAGCAACCCACAGGCGAATCTTGCAGTAGAGGTGACCTAGCTGAAAGTGACCTCCTTAAGCATGTCTCACCTTTCTATAACTAACCTGGTCCACAACCCAAAATTTCCAGTTAAGTCTGGCCAGAAGAAGGTGAGAGTACCTACATAGTTAGCCTATGGTAAATGAACAAATCAGAATTTCATTTCAGCTTACTGCAATTTGTTTTAAAATGTGTTCACCAGGAATGTATTACACTGAAAAGCAGGACTACCCAGATAATTTCATTTGCTTGCCTGCTGTGGGGCCCTTTTTCAGATAATTAAATGAATGTTATCCTTGCTACTGTGAAAAACATCAGAATAAACTGTCTTCTCTGTATGGCTCTACTAAGAATCCCTGGCATTTTGCTTAGCTTGAAGCTGCCTACCCTGCTCCCTCATTTCTATCCAAGTTAACCCTATGTCTCTGATGTCCCTGGAATCTTTGTTCTAATGTTAAATAAACTACCTTTCATATCATGCCTGTGGTCTCTCTTTGGAAATTGCTTTATATATTTTGAACACACACACACACACACACACACACACTCAAAAGAAAGTAAACTTCTAGAGGGAAGAGACCTTTGCATCTTTGGTACATAATGCCTTGTACATAGTAGTCAATAATACTTGTTGAATTGAAATTAATTAATTATTAAATTTACTGAACTGTAAAAATTTAAAAGTTTTTTATCTTTACTTAATGAATAAAACGAATACTGGATCTTTCCAAAGGCATTAGAGTTTTATTCACTTCTGAAATATAGAATATGTCTCCAATTCTGAAAAACTGAAAGCTAGGTTCTGTTCCCTTGAATATGATAAATCATGATTTTTTAAACTACATATATCCTCATTCAGCATAGGACCTTCCTTCACCTTCACTAGATGCTATGACTTAAGAATTTCATCCAACTCTTTAAAAGTCATTTCTTCTGGTTAAGAGCCAGCTATGTTTAAATTTTTTTTTGACTTAACAATATGTCTATTTTTTTACTCTTGCCTCTTTTTCCCCTTTAGAGTCCATGCCTGACAGACATCTGTATTTTGTAACTTTCCCTTTATTTTGGCCATAAAGAATTCACACATACACACATTCCCATATTCTTTTCCTATTTGATTTCATTAAAGCAAGAATCATGAGACAAGAAAGGACCTTGACATGTCATTTGGTTATCACTTTCCCTTTTACAAAGCTTTCACATCCATTACCTCATTTGATTCTCCCTATAATTCTGTTAAGTAGGCAGGATACACATTATCTCTATCTTACAAATAAGGAAACTAAGGCTCACAGAAGATACAATTCATTATCATTGTCATCACTAACATTTATAGTTTTCGAGGTGCTTTACACACATAATTATCATGAACTTCTTAACGATCTTGTGAGGTCATTCCTTTAGGCATTATATTCATTTTACAAATGAGGAAACGGAGGTTTAAAAGTAGTGGGTATGTGTGATAATATTCAATTGGTAACACAAATATAGCTTGATATTCAGTACATTTGTGGAACTTCCATACTAGCCTAATCCACACGTCATTGACTAGATAAGCATCTGGCTTTGGTAGTACTGTAGTTCAGATTTGGATGATGGCCTGCCCACTGGTGAGGCCCAAATAAGGCAGGCCATATCCGCCTCACACATATTAACTTTTAATAGTTTTTGTTGAATAACATGGTACCGCTGTTTTTTCCATTACTGATTTTTGCGTTTTAGACTACCCATTTACTTTCCCATATAAACAAGGAATAATATTTATAGAGCCAATTTTGCCCTTATTTATGCATGAACAATTTCTACTAAAATTAATGAGAGTATATGCCTCTGCCTTAGGGTACTATGTAGCTTATGGCACTAGATTTACTTCTATGGTTTAGGGAAATTACTCCTAAAATATTGCATGAAACTTTTTTTCCACAAGTGATAATACTTAATTTCTTTCCTTTTAAGGAATATTTAAAAAGAGGCTGCTTGTGTTTTACTCAAAAGTACATTTTTATTAGGAAGGAAGACAGCTACAGAAATTTGGCTTACTCATATGATTTGCAAATTGCTCAAAGATATGCAAAAAGATAGTCAGCTAGGTAGCAGAGTAGATAGACTGCCTGATCTGGAGTCTGGAAGACCTAAATTCAAATCAGACCTTAGACACTTACTAGTTGTGTGATCTTGGGCAAGTCACTTAACCTTGTTTACCTCAGCTTTCTGATCTGTAAAATGAGATGGAGAAGGAAATGACAAACTTTGTATCTTTGTTAAGAAAACCCCAAATTGGATGCCAAAGAGTCAGACATGACTAAAAAATGACTGAACAATGAAAAAAGAATTTGAACAAAGAATCTGTGGCTTAGTTTTTACCACCTGTTAAACAAGAATAAGACAATCTTTGTATTTTGAAAAGCCCTTTGAAAAGCAAGCAAGGCTGCTGGTAGCCTCACATGTCAAACTGGCAGGGTGAGGCTCTTCTGCTCACATACATCATCTGCCTCAGCTCTGCACTGCAGTTACACACTGACTTTGGATGTGAATTCTCTTTCCTAAAACTTAACCGAACATCTTGATGTTTTCTTCACCCTCTGTCCTTTCAAACCCTTATTATTCTTCTTCTGAATGACTTAAAAATCCATGAGGATAACACTAAGGATATTTTTGACAACTTAATCCTCATCTTCCTAAACTGCATGATTCAATCAACTCTAAAATTCTGTAATTGTATAAAAACAGAAGGGTGAGATACTGATAACCATGGATATTGGGGAAAGATAGTTTAGGTGTAGAGAATGGAATAAAAAATGGCACAGAAATTACAAATTACAGAGCATAATTCAGGGAACAGTGAATACTGCCGTTTGATTTGAGGGAAACCAATAGAGCAAAGTGAAGCAAAAAGCATTAGCTCAATTGGTTATAGCATGGGCTTACTACTGTTAATAGGGCAGCTCTACAGCGCAGGGGATAGAGTGCTAGCACTAACAGGTGGAGTTAGGAAGGCTTCTCTCTTCCTGAGTTCAAATCTGGCCTGAGGAATGTACTAGTAAGTCATTTAATCCTGCTGCCTCAGTTTCCTCATCTGTAAAATGAACTGGAGAAGGAAATGGAGAACCATTCCAGTATCTTTGCCAAGAAAACCCCAAATGTGGTCATAAAGAGTTGAACATGACTGAAAAACAAACACTTCAACAACAACAAATAATAATGCTAATTTGGGAGGTTTAATCCCTACATGAGCCATTTTTTTACTGAGAGGCAGCATGGTACAGGGACACAAGTACAAAGAAGAAAACAAATCTACTCACAAGGAGCTTATAGTCTAACAGAAGAGGCAACAAATACATATAAAATACATATGGCATAAATACAAACTTAATAAAGACATATGTCTGTATAGACAAAGTATTTAAATATAAATACAAAGCAGTTTGGGTAGGAGGGCACTAGCGGTTGTGGGAACCAGGAAAGGCTTCAGGAAGAAGATGATGCCTGAGATGCATCTTAAAAGAATAGAGGGACATTATGAGACAGAGGTAACGAAGTAGTACATTCTAGGCACGGGGAAGGACATGGGGTTAAGACAAAGGCACAGATAGAAGACAGAGTGTTCAGTGAATAACAGAGGGAAAATCGGTTTGAGTGAGTTGCGGAACACAGGGAGTAGAGTAATAAGACTAGAAAGACTGAGGCAAGCCCAGCTGTACAGGGCTTTAAAAGTTAAAACAGGAAACTTTCATCTAAGAGATGGCAGTAATCCACCAGAACTGATTAAATAGGGCAATTAATGGTCAGATTTGCACTTAAAGAATACTACTTTAGTAGCAGTTATAGAATGGACTACAGTGGGGAAAGAATGGAAACAGAGAGATCTATTAGAATCTGCGCTTAACTTTTTTTTTGTAGCATGGATACCCCTTGAAGTCTGGACCTATGGATTTCTTAGAATGTGTTTATTTAAATGCAGAAAATAAAATATAGAGGATTAAAAAGAAAACCAATTATGATGAAATAGCTTTTAAAATACTAAAAAAAAATGTTCACAGATCTTGGGTTAAGAATCCCTGCATTTAGAATAGCCAAGATCGAACAGCAGGAAGAAGTACAGGAAGCTCCCATCATGTCCCCCAAACTCCTCGAAACATATCTAGAAATATGTACCAGGTAGAACCCTAATGGGAAATCCAAGGGAAAAAACACACACACATACACACACACACAAAAAAGCAATTTTTCCTGCCCAGGCCAGCACAGAGAAATCTGTGAGAACTGAGGTCAGGTCTGGCCAGGATCCATGGATCCTTCACGGATCCATAATTTTAGTTGTATTTAACACACATACTCTCTCCTTATGTCTGACTGTTAGAAGTCTTATTTTCTGAGGACTTTTCTGATGCCCCTTATTGTTGGACTTCTTCCTCAAATGGCCTTGCATTTCCTTATCTGTGTACTTGCTAAATCAAGTCCACAATGATTTATTCATTGCCTGTTCTGTGGCCATCGCTGTGTTAAGTGTCTGGGATACAAAGAAAGACAAAAACAGTTGCTGACCTCAAGAAACTCACAATTTAAGAAGACACAACATGCAAAGAACTAAGTACAAACAAGATACAGATAGGATAACATGGAGATAATGTTCTACCAGTGGAGTGTTAGCTTCTAGAAAGCAAGAGGCAGTTTTGTTTTATCTTTTTATTTCTAGTGCATAACATAGCATGCTGCACATTTAACATACCTAACAAGTGCTTGTTGAGTCAAGATCTTGCTCCCATGACACCTTATGGTTTGGCCAATATATGGCAGACCTTAAGGTGAAGAGTCTCTCAAGTCAGACTGACTTGGATGGCAGGCAAGGCTCAAAACTGGGCATGTTCTGGATGCTTCAACAGCTGGGTGCATATGTCAGAGCTTATAGCCTAGTCTGCTGGCACTGATCTGGAGAACCCAGGCTAGCTACCCTGCCAGCATGAGATCTTGCTTCCAAGGTACTGTTAAATTTTAGTTCTATTTCTCACTTTCTGGAATCATCCTCCCCATTTCTTTCACTATTTCCTCAATATGTCTGTTCCCTAAAGCTTTCTTTTGGGTTCTCTGTTCCTCTCTTTAAGTCTAATCCTGCTTTTTACATTTATGCCTGTTAAATTTCATTTTTGCTGGCACAGCCCTCATGGAGCAGGAAGAGTATCTTATTTCTCCCCTAGCAATAACCAGCACAGAGTTTTGCACATAGTAAGAGCATAATAAATGGCTGCTGAATTGCTGAATGAATCCTAATTCTGTCATCTGATACATTATTCTGCCCAGCTTCACTCCACCTTAAAATTGTATAAATAAGCTTTCTATGTCTTCGTTCTGCATGCAAGTTATTGATAAAAATGTTGACCCAAACAGAGTATTGTAGCATACCATTAGTTAGAGAGGCCTCCCTGCTGGCTGAACTCAATCCATTAATCAGTATTTTTTTGGTACAGTTGTTTAACAAATCCATCTGGCAATAATCTTTTCTAGTTCATATCTCTGCATTTTTCTACATGTATAAAATGAGAGATTTAGTTAAATGAATTGTTGAAATCCAAATAGACTATGTCTATGTCACTTTCCTCATCTGCCAGTCCAGTTGATGTGCTGAGGATCTGTAATTTCATTGGTATGGGAACTCCCTCCACCAATGGAAAGGAAAATCTATCTAGACCTAAATAGAGACTCGCATAAAGCTCAGAGGCCAGCACTGCTTAGCAAGCTTCAGAGTTAGGATTTAAACTTATTTTTTCTGACTTTAGGTCCAGTACTAAGTAGGTCGTCATGCTGCCTTTAGTGTAACAGTCCTATAAAAATGAAATAATGTGAGAATGGCATGATTTGTTCTTCAGAGATGAATGTTGTTTCTTGGATATCATGACTTTGTCTTTCTTTAACAATACTTCAATGGATGCATGATCTCATCTCCAGTAGAGCAGATGGGAAACCATCCACACCTTTTCTGTGTTAAGAAATCTTTTGTTTAATAATCAGTTCTGGAAATTTTAAGGAGATAAATGTCTCTAGTTTTCAGAATCCAAAACCAATTTCTTTTTTTAAAATAAGGGCATAATTTAACTAAAGGGTTATATGTAAGTACTATGAGTTTAGAAAGAAAGGGCTAAAAGTGTAGTTGTTGATAGTCCAATGTCAAGATGGCAGGAGGTCTGCAGTGGAATGCCTCAAGAATCTGTGCTTGGCTGTGTGTTATTTAATATTTAATTGGCATAGAAGGTATGCTCATAAAATTTGCAGGTGACACAAAGTTGGGAGAGATACTGGATGACAAAGTCAGGATCCAAAGAAATTGTGATATGCTTGAGCACTGGACTTAATCTAATAAAATGAAATTCAACAAGGATAAATATAAAGTACTACACACTTGTGTACAAAGACTCAGCTTCCTAAGTACAATATGAGGTAGGCATAGTTAGGATGCAGTTGGGCTGAAAAAGATTTGGGGGTTTTAGGAGACCAAAAGCTCAATATGAGTCAGGAATGTATGTGGTAGCCAAAAAAGCTAATGCAATATTGGGCTGCATTAAGAATAGTTCCCAAGAATATAGAAGTGATAGCATACTGTAATCAGCCTTTGTAAGGCCTCACCTGAAGTACTATGTTCAGTTCTGGGCACCACAACTTAAGAAGCATATTTATAAGCCTGAGAGCATCCAGAGCAAGGTGAACAGAATTGGTGAAGAGTCTTCAGTTTACTGTTGAAGAGTCTTCAGTTTATATCATATGACAGCAGGCTAAAGGAACATAGGGATGTTCAAGTTATAGAAGTGAAGGTTCAAGGAAGACCTGATAGCTGTCTTCTCTTAAAGTATCTGAAGAGCTTTTATGTGAAGAAGGAATCAGACTTCTTCTGCTTAGTCACAGAGGATAGAACAATGAGCAATGAGTAAAATTTGAAAAGAAAAAAATTTATGCTTGATGTCAGGAAACCTTTCTATCTACTGGAGCTATCCAAAAACTAGAATGGGCTGCCTTAAAAGGTGATGGGTTCCCCCTCTTTATAGGGCTCCAAGCAGAGGCACGATGACCACTTGTTAGGTTTTCTATGGTGGAGATTACTTTCTTACATAAGTTGGGCTAGATGGCTGCGGAGGTCACTTTCACTTCTGAAATTCCATAACTCTGGGACATCACTATAGTCTGGAAGGGTTTAACAAAGCTTTATATAGGAGGACAAACATGAACTGGAGTTAGGGAATCCAGTTAGTCATTTAAGTGTGAAGTAATAAAGGCTTAAGTTAGAGGATAACAGTGGGAATGGAAAGGAAATAATACATGAAAAAGACTTTGAAGGAAGAACTATAGGACTCAGTGACTTATTAGATTAAATGAAGAAGGAATAGTGAGTGTGAATTATTCCCCCTAAAAATTTGGTAATGAAGGGGAAGAGGGTAATGGGGATAATGCCTTAAAGGGAAAGCTGGGTCATGGTCATTTTTTTTTGTGGAAAGGGAGGTCTGAGAATACCAGTGGGCAGGAAGAAAGGGTCTAGTCAGAAAGCAGTCAGTCAATAAGCATTAATTAAGTGCCTACTATGTGCCAGGCACTGTGCTAAGTTCTGAGGATATAAAGCAAGGCAAAATAAAGTTCTTGCCCTTGAGGAACTCACAATCTAATAGGGGAGGCAACCAGAAAACAGATGTACAAACAAGCTAGGTACAGAATAAAAATGAAATGATAAAAGGAAGGCAGTAGAATTAAAAGGGCCCGGGAAAAGCTTCCTGTAGTAGGTAAGATTGTAGTTGGGACTTGAAGGAAGCCAGGGAAGCCAGGAGGTGTAGATGACGATGATTGATGGGTTAATCACAAGGGCACAGGTAGAAGGGGATTAGCCCTGGCAGGAAGGAAACTATTGCTTTTTCGGAGAACATGGAGAAAGAAAAGAAAGCTTTTAACTATGGAGAAGGGTTGCTGGAGGATGGCTTCTTTTTTCTTCCACATTATTATGTACTTTCCTCTCCGTTTTATAGGGCAAAGCTATTGTTTCTGTTTGGCAGTTCTTTGAGGTAATTCCACAAAAGATACGATTTTACTCAGGAAAAAAGAAAATTAATCCAATACTAGATGATCAATTCCTATTTATCATCCCCTTTAAAAATATTTTCTGAACTGAGCAGCAGATATTAATGTTGTCTTTAACACTCTTAAGTCAAATACTGAGCAAAGTCCTTCATTAAAAGATGAAATGGATGTTTTATGTAAGAGTATTTAGTAGGAAAACTGAAAAAAGCTAATAAAATATCTACTACCAAATAAAGCCACAGGATAAAAATGACTATAGGATTCTTTCGGTTTGCAAATGTTTTTCATTTATTTTAAAAGCACATCTTATTGACAGATTCCTTCCCTGCCTCCTCCTTTTTTGAAAGGCAAGGAATGCTAGCATTTCAAACTATTTATTGGTTTTTGATTTGAAAAAATCTCATTTGCTATGTAAGCCTTCTAACTCCCCCCAACCCAACAATGCTCCCCCACCCCCGACTACACATATCAATATGTTTTTCCTGCAGGAAGACAAGCTTTTCTTTACATATCACAGACTAAACTGTCAAAGAATACAAGTCAAAGAGGCAGAGAAGAAGCAGGATGAGGGTGTCACAGTGGTGGCTACCAAATATAGGTCCATAGGATCTAATTCTGATACTGAACAACACCCATGATGCTCCTTGGGGTTGAGGAAATGGAATGACCCACTTCCTTACTTCTGAGAGGCCTTGAGAACTTCCACACAACCATTCTTAATCTACAGTAATGGTAGAGGTTAGTCAAGTCAAGATAAATTAACAACCATTTATTAAGAGCTAACAAAGCACTTATACTAAGTTCTGGGGATGTAAATATACAAAAAGAAAGACAGTCTCATCTCTCAAGGAGCTTTGGTTCTAGTGAGGGAAGGTAACATATAAACGATAAGCAGGAAAGGGGAAGGTGGGGGACAAGTGTGTGGAAACTAAATTTGGAAAATGAAGAATGGCTGATCTCGGACCTTTCTGAAAATGGAGGTTACAGGAAGAACTTACCAACGAATATAAGTGGTAGAAAAAAAGATACTGGTGGTAGCAAGGCCTAAAAATTCAATTTAACACTTATCTATATTCATTTATCCTAATTTCCATGAGCTGTTCTACTTGGTTTCCATTGCAGGAATGCCATCCCCCTCAACAAGCTGTTCAAACCCCTAAACCCGCTTCAGCTTCCTTTTGTGTATTGTTGTGCAGTGTTACATTGCTAGCTCCTTGAGGGCAGGGAATGCCTTTTCTTTTTCTTGTTTGTATCCCTAGCTTTTAGCACAGTGTCTGACACAAAGTAGGTTCTAAATAAATGTTAACTGATCATATTTGAAGTTCTATGAAATCAAAGACCAAAACCCCCCTGCAGTAGTAATGGAATTTGGAGCTCCTCCTGTGTTGGCTTGGTTTTGGGGCCGGGCTTTTAGACCCAGAGCTTGTGAATCCCACTTGTGTGGACTTGTTGACATGAAGAGAGGGGGCTGAACTGGGAGGAGCCGTGGATTTGAAGAGAAGCCCAGGCAGAGGAGGCCAGAGTTGCTAAAAGAAAGACTGCTGAGGGCCAGTTGGAGCTGCCCAGGACTTTTGAGAACTGCCACCTGGAGCTGCCGAGAACTGAGGAGGTATGGCTGTGATGCTGGTATTTTGTCTGTCTGTTTTGATGTTGTTTTGCCAGATTCACCTGCTGGTGAAGGACAGTGCTGTTGCTGTAGAGGCCCTGGAACCTTGCTGTTGGTTCAGAAGGCCAGAAGGAGGATTTTCTTGTTGTATGTGTACAGAAATCCTGGAAGAGGGCCTTGCTGATGTTTTCAGGGATTCTGGGATTGTTCTGCAGGCAGAGAGTGACTTGATGAGGACACTGGCAATGCATATTGTGGCTTTGTTGAGCTTTTTCTCCCCAGAACAGAGATTGCTGAGAACTTGCCTCAGTGTCAAGATGAAGGAAGGGCCTTTCCTTGGGTTCTCAATGCTGTGATGATATCTTAACCTTGTTGTAGCTTCAGGGTAGATGGCCTTTTGTTTTCTCCTGCCCCTTTTGAGAAAGTGCTTGGCGTTAATGGATGGTATTGTAATTCAACTGGGATCCAGGGGTGGGAAACCTTTGACTTTTTTTTGTGCTCTGTGATTGACCAAATGAATGTACTTTGTTTATGACTGGAAAAAAAATCTCCATTTGAGAAGAGACACTTTGACCGACTAAATGAATGTACTGTCCAGGGGAGGAATAGTACCTGGACTGAATAAAGAACTTACTCACTAAATGAATGAATTACACTATATTTTGATTTTCTCTGTTCTGTGAATGTTTGCCTTAATCTGTCACTGAATAAATGGGGTTTGCTATGCTGGTAATACAAACCTTGGAAGTTGCCTTTGCTTGGTATTACACTCTCCAAAACAGTCCCTGCCCTTAAGGATCTTACATTTCACTGGAGGACCAGTATGTAAACAGGCAAGTTTAATCTGAAGACACAAGATTAATCTGAAGGATAGAACATTAATAATTAGGAAAATCAAGAAAGACTTCTTGTAGGAAATGGGACATAAATTGAGTCTTAAGAGAAACTAAAAATCTTAAAAGATGAAGCTGAGAAGAAAGGGCACGGAGGACAGATTGCAAAACTATGGAGGCAAAAGATCCAGTAATGAATTTGGGGAAAAGTGAATAGGTTGATTTAGTTGGAATATAATGTATGAAGGGGAATAATGTGAAATTAGTCTGAAAAAATAAGCTAACACCATATTATAAAAGCTCTAAGTGCTAAACTGAGGAGTTTATATTTTGTCCTAGAGGCAAAAGGGAACCAGTAAAGCTTCCTGAGCAGGGCAATAACCTATTCATTTTAAAATTTAAATAGTATTTTATTTTTTCCCCCAATTACATATCAAGAAAATTTCTGGCATTCATTTTTACAAGATCTTGAGTTCCAAATTCCCTCCTGTTCCTGCTTCTGAAAATGGCAGATAGATTTGATATAGTTTAGACATGTGCTACCATGTAAAACATATTTCCATGTTTGTCACAGTTGTGGAAAAAGAAACAGATCTAAAGGAAATAAAACCATGAGAAAAAATAAAGTGAAAAAAATATGGTTTGACCTACATTCAGAGTCCATCAGTTTTTTATCTGGATAAGAATAGCATTTTCCTTCCTGAATCCTTTGTACCTGTCCTGGATCTTTGTGTTGCTGAGAACTGAGTTATTCATAGTTGATCATCACACAACATTGCTGATACTGTGTACAGTATTTTCCTGATTCTGCTCATTTCATTGCAATAACTTATTCTTTTTTTTTTTTCCTTTTTGGAGGGGTGAAGGTAGGGCAATTGGGGGTAAGTGACTTGCCCAAGGTCACACGACTAGTTTTGTGTTAAGTGTCTGAGGCCGGATTTGAACTCAGGTCCTCCTGACTCCAGGGCTGGTGCTCTATGTCCTGTGCCACCTAGTTGCCCCCAATAACCTATTCTTTAGGAAGATTCCTTTGGTGGCCACGTGGATAATGAATTGAAAAAAGAAGAGACCAAGAGAAAGGAAGCCAGCAGTGAGGATGTGACAATAGTCCAGATAAGTGATGAGGGTCAGAAACATAGTGATAAAGTGATAAGGTTCAGGGGACCAGAAATGATGAGGTTCAGAGGCACTCCAAAATGTTGGGGTGCAAGGCAGTCTTGAAAGAATTTGCTCAGGCAATCTCCAAATTGAATAAAGGCATTTATTTTGGGTAACAACACACTAAGCAGGCTTCTCTTCCCCTTAAGGGAGATCCCAGCTTAAGGGCATCCTGGCAGCACCCTAGCAGAGAGGGGATAGCTCTGCAAGGGAAGGCCCCCCAAGGGAGATGGCCACTTAAGGGGGACACCTCTGGCTAAAGGGAGATGGATCCTTAATGGAGACACCCATCAAGAGAGACCCCAGTTTAAGAGGGATGCCCTCCACTTAAGGAAGACATCTACTGGCCAGGAGAGACTAGGGATTCTTATAGAGTTAAAACCTGCCATTGGTGGGGAGATGAGGTGACCAGGGACAACAGTTCAGAGTTTCATGAACATCTAGGAACCATATTATTCCACTGTTCAGGCCAAGATGGAGGAGCATAGGGACCTGGGTTAGGTATTTCATTGAGGAGCCTACGGGAATTTCATTGTCTCCTAAAATGACTTTAAGTGGTATTTGAGATGATGGGTTTCTCACTGACCATTCAATTTGAATATCATCAACAAATTTACAAATGAATAGAAAGGATTGGATCTGAGAGAGGTGGAGTTAGAAGTGAAGTGAGGGAAAGTGAAAAGAGTCAAAGATGAGAAAAACAGTTATATAAGCATTGGAGCCTGGAAGGAGTACAGTACCTTAATAAAAAAAGGCAAGTTTTAAAGAAGGAATGGGTTTATAGGGAAAGATTGTTTTTAGTCATGAGTTTAGTTTGAGATGCTGATGTGATAACCAAGTAGAGATATGTAATGAGGTGTGGCTGAAATGTTACTAGTTGATTGAGTGAGTAGGGCTGTATATATAGATCTGGCAGTCCTCTGCATAAGGAGGCTAGTGTTGGAAATGCAAAACACAATTGATACCAAAAATCTGGATATCAAAAGAAGTCTATTAAGATGAAATCCAGAGGAATTGAACCCCTCTGGCCAGAAATGGCCTCTACCCTTCTTATGGAAGGAAGAGTGGGGGATACAAAAGTGAAGCAAGTTTTATGCATTAATTCTGTGCAGACACTCCCTTAGAGAATGCATTGGTTCATTCTCTTCTGGGTACACCTCTCCTATTATCATACGTTATTGTTAATGAGGCTCTAATTCTAGGCTGGGCATTATAGATAATATATATAATACAGGCTCATTAAGCAAGCACAGTAATAACCCTGGGATACTGACCTTTCCCCAATTTAACCTAGATCTGTCCTTACCTGGGCTGCTGTCTGCTTTCTAATTGGTCAGGTCCACCTGCTGTTTGCTATTTTCTTTTTATTTCATTTTAGTGTTGTCTAGCAGTTACGAACCGGAAACCCAGCTCCTCCCTAAGGCTGGTCTGCTAACCTTACTCTTATCAATAGCCTTATTTCAGCAGTTTTGCAGTCCTGTGGAAACTTAACCCTTTGCTACCTCACACTAGGAATCCATGAGATCTGATGGAATCACTGAAGGAGGTCACACAGAATAAAGAGAATAGTGCTTAGGCTAGAACCTTGGCGCTCATACATGGTTAAGGGAAGGAGAAGAATGGTCAACCAGCCAAGAAGACTGTGGAGACCCAGTCTAGATAGCAGAAGAAACAGGAGGAGCTGTGTCCCAGAAGCTAAAATGGCCCCCAGGAGAAGTGATTAACAATGTCCAATTTGCAGAGAGTCAAGAAGGATTGTTGAGGTTTAGGGTTTAGGGGTGCTCAAGACCCCAAAATACTGACACATTGGGTCCTGCTGAATGAATTCGACTCAAGTCTTCTCTCAGTCAAAGTAAAACAAAGTTTATTAAAGATTTACCATAATGGATAGACTCTTAAGGAGCCTAAGTGTTTGTCTGGGTTTTTTTTGGCTTTTTATTTTTTGGAAGGGGGAGGGCAGGGCAATTGGGATTAAGTGACTTGCCCAAAGTCACACCACTAGTAAGTATTAAGTGTCTGAGACCAGATTTGAACTCAGGTCCTCCTGACTCCAGAGCCCATGCTCTACTCACTTCCCCACCTAGCCCCCAAGCCTAAGTATTTGTGAGGCTTTTATTGGACAAGTGGGCCAGAATAATCTGACACAGACTGAATGTGCATTAAAACTGAATCTCAGTACCTTCATGGAGGCAAGATGGATCTTAGACCCATGGCTAGACTGCAAGGAGTTGAGAAGATATGAGGAAGAACAGGAAAGGAGTATAAATGGCTTTCTCTAAAAGTATGACTATGAAAGGGAGAAGAGATACCTTGAGTTTTTTTAAGGGATGAGTGAGAACTGTGCATATTTGTAGTATGGAATAATTTTTTATATCTCATTTATAGTAACTCTGAAAATGTTAAGATATAAAATTTTTGTTTAACGTCCCTTCTAGACTGAAGGAAAAAAGCCTTTAGTTAATGTGGGTGAGAAGTCAGGACAAAAAAAAAAAAAAGGTCTTTCTTAAGTAAATGGACTAAGGGTAGCAACTAAGCTTTTAACATAATTAAACTAAAAGAGTTTGTCATTTACATCTTTGCCTTCTCCCATCCACTGGATTTGAAGAATGGCTAACACCTGGATCCACATATCAATGCTAGGAGGGGAAAGAAGTTGTTGATGACACTCATTTGTAGTTTTCTTCGCAAAGAGTCTAGAGTATCTAGAGTGGTTTGCCATTTCCTTCTCCAATTCATTTTACATAGGAAACTGAGGCAAACAGGTTAAGTGACTTGCCCAGGACCATACAGATAGTAAATGTCTGAGGCCAGATTTGAATTCAGTGCTCCCTAGTTGTCCCTGGGTGAAGGAAGCACCTTTGTTTAACTTCTAGGGAAGAGTGAGTGACTTTGGCCCCTTGACCAAAGATATATTCACTCATTCATTCATTCTCTCTCACCTCCCCCCTCTCTTCCTCTTTCTTTCTCCACTATCAAGAAACTCTTCCTGGCTTCTTTTTACCTCCAAGGTCCAATATAAACTCATCTTGGTATTTAAAGCCCTTCACAACATGGTTTCATCTTACTTTTCCATCCTTATTACACATTACTCATGACATTATTGAATATATCCCCTCTTCAACAACCACTACCTTACACATGAAGCCTTTCTTGATCTCCACAGCTGTCAATGACTTCCCCCACCCAAATTATCTTGTATCTCTTTTGTATTTTCCTATGCAATAATTTATATGGTGCTTTAATGTCTGACAGATGCTTTACAAATATTATCTCATTTTACATTCACAAAAACCCTAGGAAGTAGGTTTTAAAAAACACACCTCTTTTTTCACAGCTAGGAATCTAGGGCAGAGAGCAGTTAAGTGACCTGCCCAAGGTCAAACAGATTATAAGTATCTGAACCTGGATATGAACTCAGGTCTTTCTGACTCCAGGTCTAGCACTACATTCACTGAATACACAAATATACAGATTGTCTTCCCTCAATAGATTAAAGGTTCCTTTTGGGCAGAGACTATTTCACTTCTGCCTTTGTCTTTTGCCTCCTTTTGGGGGATAGGTCCAGCCTGGTTATGCTCTATTTCCCTTCAATCTATGTCACCATAATTGCCATTTTATCCTGGAACTTCTGTCAGTATTGGGAGCCCTCTCACCCTATGGCTTCTCTCCACCATGCTGGCCTCCTTTTCCCATTGCTGATTTCTTTCTGGGGCCCTTCACATTGGGGAATAAAATAAATAATAGAATAATGGACTTAGAGCTGGAATGACCTCAGAAGTCACCTGGACAAACCCCTTCGTTTTAAGATGAAAAATATCAGTAGGTCAGAAGCCAAATTTCCCATCTTACAGTCCAGGGCTTTTCCCACTACTCCATGCAAACACTATTGGGAAAGATTCTTACTGCACATTTTCAGATGTTCTTTACTTTCTGTGAAGATGGGAATTATCTAGAGAATAGTTTACTTTATATTTTTTCTTAAATGTCCAAAGAGGAGATAGCTTCTGGATTGAAAAGACTTAGAAGTAGACTTAGTTCTGCTCCCCAACGCCAAAAGATTTTTTTACAGTGTCTATCAGTCAGAAGTACTTTACAAAGCATTAAAGAGGCTTTACTAGCCCCCATTCCAATCTTCAGTTCCTAAGAGTCTGTCTCTACTGCTTGCTTCCTTGAGGCCCCCAGGACTATTTCCTTTTTCTTTCTTTCTTTCTTTTTTGCTTTTCAACAACAATGAATCTCATATCTGGCTTTAAGTACCACTCCTAAATATGATGGATAGGAGTAAAGCCTTCTGAGACACATTAGTACAACTGCCAGTGGGCAGGAGGTGCACATAAAATAAATAGACTTGGTAATTCTGGGAACATATGTGGAGCAATAAGTAAACAGCCTGATCCAGCTGAAAAGAAACACCCCAGAATGCTTCCTCCTACTCTTTCTAGGCTTTACACAGTTCAGTCACATTAGTGCTCTGAGCAGCTCTTTGGAGGATTCTCCTTTTGTGTCGATAGCAAGCAACACCTCATGCAACATAATCTTTTCTCTCATATCTACTAGTTTTAGTGCCTTTACCAAGTACTTACTATGTGCCAGCTCCTGGAATAAGTTCTGGGGACACAAAGAAAGATAAAAACACCCCTACCCTCAAGGAGCTTACAGTCTAATGGGGGAGACAACATGTAAATAACTAAGGGTCTAAAAGACAGATTCAGAGTAGATGGGAGGTAAACTGAGAGGGGAAGACACCAGCAGCTGGTGAGGTGCAGGCTCTGGGAGCCCCCTTGAGCTCTCCATGAGCCTACACCTCATCAGCAGCTGGGTGGAAGAGGAAAGGCATCCTGCAGAAAGAAGAACTGGAACTGAGCTAGAAGAGCATTCTAGGTGTGGCAAACATCCAGTGCAAAGGCCCAGTAAATGGGAGATGATGGTCCTATTTGAGGAACTGCTCCTCAAACAGTGTAGTGCAGTAAAGGCAGTGTAGTGGGAACATAGAATGAAAAGAGAGTAAAGTACAAGAAGGAGGGGAAAGAAAGGAGGGGCAAGGTCATGAAGAGCTTTAAGTACTAAACAGAGAAATTTATATTTGATCCTGGAAGTAATATTGAGCCAATGGAGCTTATTAAGCAGAGGAGGAGTAGCATGATCAGACCTTTGCTTCAGGAAAATCATTTTGGCAGGACGGATTGGAGGGAGGAGAGACTTGAGGCTGGAAGACCAGATGGAATGTTACTACAGTAGTCCAGGACAGAGATGATAAAGGCCTGAACCAGGTTTATGAATATGTGAGTAGAGAGAAAGGGACATATATGAGAGAACTTTTGGAGGTAGAAACAATAGTCTTTGGCAATCAATTGGATATGCAGGATGAATGCAAAAAAAGGAATTAAGGATAACACCGAGTTTGTGAGTTTGGGTAACTAGGATTTGTGGTGTCTTAGACAGCAATTAGGAAGTTTGGAGGAGGAGAAGATACTTTGGGAAAAAATAATGCCTTCTGTTTTGTATATATTGAATTTGAGATGGCTTTGAGAGATCCAGTTTAAGATGTCCAAGAGGCAGTTTGTAATGAGAGACTGGAGCTCAGGAGAGAGGCTGGAGATGGATATATGATCTAGAAATAATCTACATAATGAGCTAATGAGATGGTTAGACTGGTGATATAGACATCTCCTCCTCTCCCTCCTCCAACATTCAACAAACTCTGGTGGCTCTCTATTATCTCCAGGACCAAATATAAAATCCTTTGGCTTTCCAAGTTGTTGATAACTTTGCTCCTTCATACCTTTCCAATATTCTTGCACCTTACTCCTTTCCACATACTGTGATGCATGACAATGGTATATTTGCTGTCTCTCACACAAGAAACATTCTACAAAGTTGATCTTGGCTTGGGCTCACCTGAATCGATTCATTCTTGAATTGTCTGTCTTTTAAGGACCATGCAGGGGAGTGGCCAATTGTTTTTCCAGCTAAGGACCAGACTCCCCCTTCTACATCAATCAAGGAACTTGGTCCATACATCCTAAATGATCATTGGGTGTGTTTATGGTTAGTTTAATCAATTAATCAATCAATTAACATTTATTAAATGCTCATGATGTTTCAGGCACAGTGCTAAAAGCTGGGGAGCAAAAGAGAGTCCCTGTCCTCAAGAAGCTTACAATTTAATGGGGGAAAATATGTAAACAAAAATATATGGGATAAATAACAGATAATTAATACTTTGTTACTTGTTCTTTAATTTCTGTGATTGCATTCTGGCCTTCCAGAGCTAGGGGGTGGGAGTGGGGGTGAAGTGTTAGTCAAAGATCAACTCACCTATACACAAACCTTCCCTTTATAATATATTTCAGATTTTTTTATTAATAGAAATCAAGTTCATAAATCAGAGCTCACAGACTCTTTTCACTTTTTGGAAAACTTGGATATCTGTTTAATTCTTAGAAAGTTGGCCACAAGGTAATGGATTTGGGAGGCAACTAATGAATATAAGGCATTCTGGTATAATGGAGTCCTCATAATACCTATAGCAATTAAGTTAAAGATTCTTAAAATGTTGATGTAATGACAACAAGAAGGTTAATACAGTGACATATACTGTCCTAAGTTTCTTGGATGATATGACACATTTGAATATGATTTAAAATTATGATAGAAAAAGAAGTTGATCAGTTTAAAAGATATGATAAGGATGCAGTTCAACTTATGGATAAATGTGAAAATTAATTCTCGGAAAGAAACAAGCTAGAATCATTATAGACATACTAATTATCATAATGTAAATTCATCATTAATTGTAGAAAGTTTCATCATATGTAAATCTCTCATAAAGTCTAAGAACTGGGAACAACAGTTATGGAAGCAAAGAAGTTTCCAACGTAATATGTAGTCATATCATTGAAAGGATATATGTCCCCAAAAGAAAGGCCTTAATTATAAAATCACTGACTATTCTCCACTGTGTCTTTCACATACTAGGAACTCAATAGATATCTGATGTGCAAATGAAGAAGATGAGTAAGAATGAAGAAAAAAATAATAGCTGAAGAAACACAATAATTTAATCTAAGGTCTCAGTGTATTAAATACAAAGAACGTCATGAATGCACCTTGGAACAAAGATTGCATAGACTCTAGCATGGGGTCTCCTGTGGGCTTACAAATATGCAAGTCTTTTTTTGTTCTTTGTTCTTCTAACTTAGTTTTGTGGTGCTTTTATAATTACACTACTATTACTTTAAAAAGTCATTTCCCTGACTTTTAAATGTGATAAACAAAAGTGAATTGTGCACAAATGCATTGATTTCTTTGGCTTACAGCACTGCTTCTTTCCACTAGAAATAAACAAATTACACAGCTTGCTTTTGTATCCTCTCTTCCTGTTACCCTTGTGAACACTTCTTTTAAGGATTCCAGTTCTTATTTTTCCCATTTTGAAATTCTGTACTAAATTCTAAAGCCAAGAAGCTGCCTTTTCAATAAAGGAAGTCTATGAAATCATGCACCGCCAAAATAAATCTCCTTCCTCTTTCTCCCATCAAGTCCACTTTCCCCTTTAGAATTCTAAACTTTTAAACATTTAAATGAATCTCTGTAGCCACATGTATGATTTTAAGTAAAGTATAGATATGCTGCTTTATGTCATTATTTATCTTTTTACCTATATATCTTTTTCTCCCTCACCAGATTGCAATCCCTCTAGGTGTAAGAATACATCTTATACCTCTTTGCAACCCACTACCTCCACATGGAGATGTTTGTTTATGATATCTAATACTTGAGAGCAATCATAATAATATTTCAAAACTAAAAGGATCTATGATTTCTTAAGTATAGGTGCACCTTCCACTAGAAAAGATCTCTCAACCCTTCTATGTCTTAGTAGGTAATAATAATAACGAAAACTGACATTTATATAGCAGTTTGAACTTTGAAAAATGTTTTTTATGCATTATCTCATGTAATTCCCACTTCAACCCTATAAGGTAAGATTAGCCCAATTTTACAGATGAAGAAACTGAGGTGCAAAGAAGTTTAAGTGACTCACAAAACTAGGAAGTTTCAGAGGTAGAATGTGAACTCAGGTCTTCCTGATTTGGGGTCCAACACTCTATCCATTATGCCATGATTAGAAAAAAACAAATAAATCTATCATTTGACTACACTGGTGATAAGACTCTTTAAACTGGGACTTAGATGACAGGCAACCTACCACTGGGCCTATACTCAGAATCTATTCAACCTAGTAGGATCTGCAAGCACGCGATGGCAGACTCTGACTCCAGTGTACATCATAAGGAGGAATCAAGATAGGACTCTGGTAGAGGAATATAAATAATAAAGACTCATATAATTAATTTTTCAATACATTTGTAAAAGTTGCCATCATTTTCATGGCAAGGTACACTTTCGTACTCAAAGTACTTTATAATTCTTTTTCTAAAAATCTAGCAAATTTTCATGCTGGTTTTTCCTATAATACTTTAAAAAATGCTTTTTATCTCTCTTGTCTCTAATGGCAGGAATCTCATATATATTCTGGTTATGTCCTACCTCAAAAATTGTCTTCCTGCTCACAGGTCTTTCTTTTAGTTCATACAATATGCTATGGATGTCAAACTTATCTTCCTTCATACTCTTAACTGGACTTCCTACCTGCTTAACCTCTGCAGTGACCCTAATCCATTTAGTGTTTGTCTTAAATTGTGCTGTTGCTACCTTACATTCTGAGGTCCTTGGTATTTAGTTTGTCCCACTGTCACAAAATGGAGTCACAAACAAATATAGTATACCATATCAATGAAAATAAATATGGATTTAGGAAAATATACTGTTGAGGAAAAAAAAGAACACTACAACTTTAACCTATGTAAAATGCTAGCTTTTACCTATGTTGAAGAAAGGAGAGCACAACTTTGAGCTCTGTAATAAGTAAATTAAAATATTTATAACTCATCTTACTACAAAAGATGGGTTAAGAAAAGGAAAGTCTGTCCAAAGCGACTATTTCATAATAGGATGCTTAACAGGAGAAGCACATGAACCTGAACACAATGGCCCTCAATAGTCTCAGAAATCAGTAATTACAGATAAAGAGACTAAGTTGTTCAATGAACATGAAAATGTTTAATGAAAAATATAAAATAATAAATAAAATAAAATACTGAAAGTGAGGCAGTCTTCGTGTTAATGTCAGTATTATCATTAAATAGAAATATGATCCTGGAATTATATAATTTTCCTGTGTCTCAATTTCTCTAATAAGAGAGAAAAGAATACAATAGAACTTCATGATAACGTGACTCATTGTTATACACATTTTAGATATAATAATATCCAAAATTTAGATAAATCACAGTCTTTGAAACATGATTATGCAGGGTGAACGACTGACATAACATGGTAGGCATATGACATACCTATGTACTTTTTTCTCATGATATTTTCTTCAACTGGAAGACTCTTCTTCATTCCATCTGGATCTATCAAGATTCTACACTTCCTTTAAATCCTACCTTCTTGATGAAGTCTTCCCAGATCCCACCAGCCAGATGTAACCTCTCCATCCACTGAACAACCATTCCACTTGTTCCTGTACCACTCTTGAGGCATTTATATATACTAACTTATATTATAATAGTAGGTATATGTATCTTGTCTCTCCAATTAGATTATAAGAGTATAGGGACAATACTCTATTCTTTTTATCCAGCACATAATGGGAACTCAAAAAGTTGTTGAACAAATAGATGACTTAATCCATGGATGGACCTGAATAAATGAACAGTTTTACCTCACACCAACCAGAATGTGTTTATGATTTTAAATAAAATTATGATGTGCTCCCAAGACTCCTCTTTACTTTACTAGTATAGATTCCTGTTTCCTCATTTATTTTCATTCATATTGTACAATAAATGTAAATATCTCCATTTTGTATGTTACAGTGAACTGAAATAAAGGATCAAATAACTACCATTTGTAAAGTTAACCTGAAAAGCTTTTGGATTTATTATTTTAATATTCCCTTCAGCTTTAAAATTCCATGACTCTGCAACTTGATGAAATTCGATATCTGATCAGTGCCACTTCTTTAGCATGAAAAGTATCTTTCTTTACAAAATTTAAGTTTTGCACAAGTTCTGTCATGTTTAAAATTATATATCTTATACTTTTTAAATGATGCTCCTAACTGTGCTTCAAGATTTTCCTATCTTGTTGACTATAGCTAAATATATCATACTATATTTAATATGAAAAAAGTTAAAACATAAGGAAAATTATAAAATGCCCAACATCTTTTTTTCCCTTTCTTGTGAACAAATACATTTAACACAATGTTAAAGTCATATTTTTTCAAATTTTTTCACATTAATTTACAGCTTAATTTTTAAAGTAACATGAAGTTTTCCCCACAAATCTTATTAATAAATTATGATGCTGACAGTAATTTATGAAGATAAATTTTTGTTCACTGGTGCTGTAAGGAAGTTGATCTAATCACAGAAAAGGAGCCAGATAATGAGGTGTTAAACTAACTGTAAAAATGTGGTTATGCCAGGTGATCCCTTTATGAAGTGTAAATGAGTCTCTTGAGTTAATCAAAAAGGAAGCAACACCATAGGTTGAAGAATGACAGGCATTGCCTTTGGGTGACCTTTATGAAACTGAGTGAGAGGAAGCTATAAGAAGTTAAGTCGACTATGCTGATATGGGAAAACAGAAGTGCAGGTAGAGGTAACTGCCACAAGCAATGGGGCCCAGGCTCTGGGATCAAAGCTGCTTGGTCCAACTGGGCACAAGGAGCATTTAACCAGATACTGTGTTGTTAAACCCTTTCAGATTCTAGACCCTGTAGTTTTAATCCTGTGTTTTCTCCCCTTGACTCTCTCATGGAAGTCTGAACCCTTTCAATTTATTATTATTATTCTTATTTGTTTTAGACATTTGCTTTAGCTTTATAATGTGTTAACCATAAGCCTTTGCTAATCTGGAGGACCTGCAGCAAATGCAACCGAGAGGTAGAAGTCATGGTAGGAGTATTCTCAGAGAAGAGATACAGACAAATCTAACACGATATGTTTTGTCAAAAATCTTATCTCTGGCTGGGGGCTCAGAGCGTAAAAAAATAAAAATGGGCAAAGAGAATTACACATTCTTTGGTTCTAATTACCAGAGTGGGGGAGTGATTTTTATACTGGGAGAGTCACTTGGGCAATGAGTCAGTAGTTGGGGAAGGGGCAAATAGGAGGAATACCCTAATCACTACCCCACCCCACAACTGCTATGCTATGTATTGCTATTTCCTCCAGGAGCTGGTACGCCAATCACTGGCTCTCTTTCTCTTATCTTTAATTTCTCCTTACCCAAAATTCCTGACCCACAGTGGCAGCCTAATAAATGCTTATTATTGAATGATTTGTCTACTGGCTCCTTCCTTGACACCTACAAATATGCCCAGGTTTCCTTAATTCTCACACAACCCATTCATTCTATTCCACCATATCCTTATTGTCCTTTTTCTCTTCTCCCTTTTATAACTAAATTCCTAGGAAATGTCCTGTGCCACCATTTCATTACTTCCCACTCATTTTTCAATCCCATGCAAGACTTCTGACCCCCTCACTTGACAACTAATACCAGACTAACTTTTGTATTCTAATGATGCCCTGATTGTTCAATCCAAAGGCCATTTTTTCAGTCTTCTACCTTCTTGTTTACCATTCTCTCCTCCTGGATTTTCTTCTCCTTGGATCTTGATTTCTTCTGACTCAGTCTTTTTTGCTAAATCATCTCACTTCCTGTTCCATAAACCTGAGAATGCCTACAAGGCTCTGTCCTAAGCCCTCTTATTTTCTCTATCTAAGCCTTCTCCCTTAGCAACCTCATTAACTACCATACAGACACAGTATATCCATATGCAGACAATGCCCAGATCTCTATATACAGTTTTCATCTCTCTCATGAACTCCAGTCCTGCAGTGTCAGCTGCTTACTGAATATGGATGACCATTCGATATTTCACGGGTATCTCAAATTAAATATGTGCAAAACGGATTCATTATATTTTCCCTCAAACCTATCTATCCTCTAAAACTTCTCAATTTCTGTTGAGTAGAATATCATTTTTTTCCCATCTCATAGATTCACAACATCAGATTCCTTTTTGACTTTTTTCTCAACTTCAATGATCACATTCAGTCAGTTGCCTAGTCTTGTTAATTTTACCTCCAGAATATTTTTCATATTTCCCACCTCTCCAATCACAGAATCTTTACTCCAGTTTAAAATTTCATGTTCACTTGCTTAGGTTATTGTAATAATCTCCTAAATGGTCTCATACTTCTCTAGTCTACCTTTTACACAGCTGCTGAAGTGACATTTTTAAAGCACAGAGTTGACCATTTTCATCTCTGTACTTCTAACGTCATGCACTAGCAGATTCCCAAAAGAATACTACTGTGAACAGCTTTTAAGGTTCAGATCACACAGTATAGTGAACACTCCATTTATTCCATTACAAATCAAGGCAAACATTCACAGAAAATCACAATATAGTGTTCACAACAGGTTAACATTAGAGTGGCCACACAGTTTTCTCTACAGTGGCCACAATATTTAGAACAAGGAACAAAAGAATAATCATCTGGTTTACCCAAGGGGGAAACCCTCCTTACTTAATCATTCAGTTATCTCAGGGTAAAATAATCAATACTTAATCATTCAATCAATTTACAATACAATAATCAATCTTCCACTCATGGGGCAACCGTCGATTAACTCAATCAGTCACTTATCTAGCAAATCAGTCACTAAATATAATTCATTAGAAAACCACACAAACCCTCCATCCTTCGGTGTCCAGCAAACTTCAATTTCATCCAAGGGAAGCCTTTTCTTTATCTTGACTTGGGGTGGTCTCTCTGATTCCCTGGATCCCCTTCCATGGTCCCAGCTCCTACCTGAATCCACCAAACAGTCACATGGATTCAGAGGCAGATAGCTCCCAGGTTCTCGTCCAGTCCTCAGAGGTAGACAGCTCCCAGGTCCTTGTCCAGTCCTCCGGGCAGTCCTTGGCACACAACGAAGTTCACAGCATGCGGCACATCTCAGACTTCACCACTTCTGTTGCCTGGAACTCAAGGATCTACCAAACCATGAACAAATAAAGCCTTATCCTGGTCATGCTTCTTCAGTCCTCCAGCAATTCAGCTGGCCCTAGGACCCAGGAGAAATCTCGGCCTTCCACATAGCCTTCCAGGCAGCCTTCACCAGATTCTCCATCAGCCCAGCTCCCAGATGCTGGGACAATCCTGCTTCCTCCACCAGGAGGAAGATTCCTGATTCTGTCTCTCTGTCTCTAGAACTCTTCTTATATACACACACCGGCCTCCTGTCTCAGCCAACCCCCTCCTGCCACGTCAGGAACAGGAGACAGAGCTCATACCTTCCGTACTTAGCCCTAAGTCACTAAGTGCTAAGTATCTGCTAAATTGATTGCTGTTACAGTACTCAAAAATATTCAAGGGATTCTACTGTCTCTAGTATAAAGAATAAAATCCTTAGACTAGCATTTAAAGTTCTCTGTAATCTGGCTCCCACCTACCTTGCTAGTTTGATTTTCTAATATCCCCTGTTCACACAATTTGTTTCAGGCAAACTAGACTGATGGTTATTTCCTGTATGTGACAATCCATCTCCTGCACTTGGGCCTTTGCACAAGTGATCCCCTAGGTTTGGAATGCAATACCACTTTCTTGCTGCCTCCTAAAATCCCTTATTTCAGCGAAGAAGTCAAGGAGCACCTCTTACCTGAGACCTTTCCTGATTCTCCTAGTTGTCTGTGTGCCCTGCCTCTTGGAATTACCTTGTATCCCCCCCCCCCCCACACACACACACAGACAAACACACACACACACACAGACACAAAGCTTGTATTTACTTATATGGGTAACTGCTACTTCCCCCTGAAGAAGAGAAGCTCCTTGAGCACAGGGATTCTTTTGATTCTTTTGTAGTGTTGTACTCTACTGCCTAGTACATGGCATATGTGTAATGAATGCTTGTTGAACTGAATTGCAAGTGAAGCCTGTGAGGTCTGCACTGACTGGTTTTCATATGAAATTACTGTAGATATTCAGGAGAAAAGCATCCTAGCATAATTCTGATTTCCAATGTAGGATGAAAGCCAAAGGCATTTCTGCATCTCTGTATTTCATTCTTAGGCTTCATGTAATTGAAGGGAGCTGAAACTCAGCTCTATCTAGAGGGTAGGGAACTTGACAGGGCGCATATACCATGTGAAATGTCATAGCATTAGACTATTCTTCTCTGTAAGATTATCCCCCTGACACAAAACAATGCATACTGATCCTTCAAATTCAAATAACTGAAGACATTCATTAGCGTTATAAGAATAGTGGCATAAAGTGCCATGCTATTTACTAATGCAAAAATCAGAGCATGATACTTTTTACACGTATCCAATATAATATTTATGGAGAACTCACTATGGGAACACTGGGAAAATATACAAATGAATGAGGCAAGGTCTCTACTCTGAAGGAGCTTAAGTCTAAAAGGAGGTAAGGCAGATGTAATAAAGTTTCCTAAGTATTTCACTTATGATACAAAGTAGAATGATACTGATTTGACTTATATCCTTTGACTATATTTCTCTCTTCATTTTTACTGTTGTTTCTAGTCACTGTCTTCATCACTTTGTTCTTTTTGTAAGCCCTCACAATGTGGTATGTGCCTCACACACTTTCCTTGAAGAAAAGAAGGAAACAAGCACAGGTTAAGTGCCTCCCATGTGCCAGGCACTGTTACACATATTATCTCATTCTGTCCCCATAAGAACTCTGGAAGATAGATGCAATTTATTTTCCCCATCTTACAGATAAGAAAACTGAGGCAGACATAAGTTCAATGACCTCTCCAGATTCACATTGTTAGTGTTGGAGGCCATATTTGAACCCAGGTCTGCAGCCTGGCATCCTAGCTTTCTCGAGACATAAATGGGATAAAAATTCTATCGCAGTGATTTCAGAGGAGGAGAGAGCACTGGAATATTATCTAGGATGTTCAAGGAAGAATGGAGAAAACAGCATTTCATCTAGACCTTAGAATTCCTTTGAAGGATTAAAGGTAAGAATTTGACAGGAATTCCAGGGTGAAGTAAAGGGAACAAAGCAAAGGTAGAAAAGATAAAGTACATTAAGGAAACCAGAAGTGACAGAGTTTGGAGCAAAGCATAAGTATATAGGGGAGTAATGGGAATTAAGATTGGACTTTATTCCACAGTCAGTGGAGAATCATTGAAAGTTCTGAGCAAGGGAATGACATGACTGAAGCACCGCTTAAAGAAAATTGCTCTGGAAACAATGCACAGCATGGATAAACAGAGAAGAGAGGAGGAAACGAATGGGCAAACAACTATACCATCTCAGACGGGAGATGACAAGGGCTTGAACTGGGGTGATAGCAGTAGCAATGGAAAGGAGAGGATGGAAGCGAAAACATCATGAAGGAAGAACAAACAAGAATGGCAAATGGTTATGAGGGACAAAAGGGAAGTTGTCAAAGACAACTTCAAAATCTTGAGCCTAGGCATCTGGAAGAATGAAGATATCCCTGACAGAAGTAGGAATTGAAGAAGAAGCTGGATTTAGGGGACAGATGATGAGATGACTCAAGCATGATTAATTACTCAAGTTCCTTAACATTCAGTAATGCTGACTTGTCTTTAAAGTGTACAGAAAATAAACAGTTGGGCTGTGTTGGCTTTTCTCAATAAATCTGCCATAAACTCCATTTGCTTACCAAAATATGAAGGAAGAGAGATGTATAATAAAAGTGTAAAATCAAGTATTATAAACAAATAGAATTAAATATACAAAAATAATCATTAAGTACCAGAAATAATGTTAAACTATCCAAATAATATGTTAAGATAATCTTTACTTGTTCATCAACATTATATATCAATTTCATGGCCGCATGCTTGCCTGGGTTCTAGATAATGGACAATGTTCTTGTGCCTTCCCAGTCACCAACGGAGTGAAACAAGCTGTGTGCTTGCTCCCAAGCTTTTTAGCAGGATGTTTTCTGCTATGTTGTCAAATGTTTTCAATGAGGATGAACAGGGCATCAAGGTCAGCTACTACTCTGATGGTAAATTCTTCAATTTTAAAAGGCTACAAGCCAAGACTAAAGTGGAGGGAGAGTTGGTGCATAATTTTCTGTTTGCAAATGATTGCGCACTCAATGCAGCCTCCGAAACTGAGATGCAACAAAGTATGGATCAATACTCTGCTGCTTGTGCTAATTTTGGCCTAACAATTAACAACAAGAAAGCACAGTCACCACTATACCATCCAAACATGGAATCATCAGTTACAGCAAATGGAGAAGTTTTGAATGCTGTGGATAAGTTCACTTACCTTGGTAGTATACATTCCAGGGATGTACACATTGATAATGAAGTTGACTCATGCATTGCTGTATCAACAATGCAGTATTCACAATGCCTACAGTAACTCTAAGTATGCTGATATGGTTATTAATCACAAAATGTAACAGGCTCTCTACATGGGAAATACAGCTAGAATATTTATTCAAATACCAGAAAACTGAGTCCCAAAACCAGAAAGTCAAAGCCAACACAGTAGTTATGAAGTTGGCACATGTAGTTCATGTAGTAAACACCTACATTCACAAGCCTTCAAAACAGGACAGGCTACCTCTGGCAAAGATCCTCCTCTCCTCACTCATGGCAACTGCTCAGCGTCCAGGCAGCTCTGGTGGTCAGAAGGAGTAATACAAGGGTACTCTCAAGGCCTCTCTCAAGAATTTTGAAATTGACTGTGTGACATGGGAGACACCGGCATAGGACTGCTCAGCATGGCATGCTCACATCAGAGAAGATGCTGTGCTCTATGAGCAAAGCAGAATTGAAATAACTCAAAGGAAATGCAGGATGTACAAATTTGGAGAATCTACCCCAAATGTTTACATGGACGATTTGTGCCCAATCTGTGGTAGAGGATTCCAAGCTTGTATTGGTCTGATCAACCACAGTCTAACACACTGAAACTTGACTTTAGTATAGTGATGTCATTTTGGTCCTTGCGAACAAAGCACAACAAACAACCAACTTGTAATTGAGTAAAATTATTTTAAAAAATCAAATGGTAGAAAAGATTGAGAGACAGAATCATGAAATTTGAAAACTGGAAGGGTCCTCAACAGTCTTCTTGTCCAACTGGTATGCAAAAGGAATCTCCACTATAACATAACTCAAGCAGACATCATCCGGCCTCTGCTTGAAGACCTTTAATAGGGAGGAGCCCACCACTTTCCAGACAGCCCATTCTATTTCTGGAGAGCCCAAATTGTGAGCAAGTTTTCCCCTGACATCATGCCTAAACAAGCCTCTGTGCAATTTCTATCTATTATCCTTGGTTCTGTACTCTGGCGTCAAAGAGAATAAATTTAGTCACTGATCCATGTGACAGTCCTTTAGAAAATTGGACTTAGCTGCTATGTCTCACTCTTCTTTATTCTCATACAATATGGAATTGAGGACCTTCTCCATCTGGGTTGTATGTCTCTGGATAATATACAGCTTATCAAGATCTTCTTAAATTGTGCATCTGGAACTGAGCAAAATGCTCCAGATGTAGTTTGACTAAGGTAAGAATAGAGAATTAGCATCTCCCTATTCTGGAAGCTCTGCAGATCAAGAGTATATATATATATATATATTTTTTTTTTTTTGGTGCCACCTCACACTGCTGAGTCACCCTGGCACTGTAGCCTACTATAATCCCAAGATCTTTTTCATAGCAACTACTTTTTAACCATGCTCCTTCATCCTATATTTGTTGAGTTTTCAATCCCAGTATAAGACTTTATAATTATCTGTACTGAATTTTATTTTTGTTAGATTTAGCCACTCTAGTCGGTCAAGATCTTTCTGGATCCTGACTCCATCATGTGCTATCCATCACATCCAGCTACCTGTCACAGTTTTAGGTTATTAGCAAATTTAAAAATCAGGCTAGGTATGCCTTTATCTAAGTCACTGATAAAATAATAAAACAGCACAGGGCCAAGAAGAGATCTCTTGGATATTCTACTGTGGGTCTTCTTCCAGGCTGACACTGAACTATTAATCATTATTCTTTGGGTTTTGACCATCCAAACAATTTAGTCTCCATCTTTTTTTGGTACCCCACTGTTAGCCTTGAAACACACCTAAATGTTCCCTATCCTAAAAAAAAAGCCCTTTTGATTCTATATCACTTTCCCAAGCATTCTCTCACTCTTTATTACCAAATTTCAAGAAAGTCTTCTTTGCTACCATTTTACTCCTTAACCCTTTGTAATCTGACTTAGCCTAACATGAAAAATCTGCTATATAGTAACTAAAAAGTTCTTAATTGCTAACTACAATGGGATCTTTTAAGTTCTCATGTTCCTCCAGCTTTCTAAAGCATCAGAAATTGTGGGCACACCCCATCTTCTTGATACATTCTTCCCCCCCCGGTTTCTGATACTCTACTTTCCAAAGAAATTAGCACATGTTAAATTCCCCCTTTTCATCTTGACCCCTCTCATCTCTGTGCCATTGCTCATATAGTCTCCCATGCCTAGACTGGACTGTATCTCTGACTTTTAAAGTCACTTCCTACCTTCAAGGGCTCACTAAGGAGCTATCCCTCTTCATGAATGAATGAAAAAAATTTTTGAGTTTTACCCCGTGCTAAGCACTGTGCTAGCTGTGTGTATGTCTGTGTGTGTGATATGAATATAAAAGTGAAAGAGTTCTTACCCTACAAGAGCTGATATTCTAGTAGTGGAGGCAATACATATGAGGAGTGATGGCTAGTAAAAGGTCTTTTGGTCTGAGAAGTAACATGGATGACTGTAGTAATCCCTAGCAACTTCTTCCCTGTGAAATGTCTCACAGCTTTCAGCTTGGACCTCTCCTTGGTGCTTACCTACTTTCCTTTGTATCATAGTTAATTGTATACAAGACATGTCCTTACCTTCCTTGGACAATGTGTTTGATGCAGGCAGGTCTGTGTTATAACTAATCTTTGTATCCCTATTACCTAACACAGTATCTTGCATATAATAGGCACTTAATTATTTTGTTGAATTGTACTTAAAGAATGTCTTTTACCTTTTGTATCTCTAGCAGAGTCAAGGACCTTTGTTTTCATAGGTCTTCTAGAATGCAGGGACTACTGGGGCAATACACATATCTATGTCTCTAAAAAACGTCATAGGGTTATTGACCTAGTGCTGGAGGGGACCTGAGAGGTATTTAGTCTAACTCCTTCATTTTATTTTTTAAAAATGAAGTAATATATATTATTTTGAATTAACAAAAATTTGTCTTTTCTCTCTCTCATTCCAGTGAGGTTTCCAACCACCTACTCTGATTGAAAGTAAAAGAAAAAGAAAAACCTGTCTACAAACATGTATAATCAAACAAAACAGTTTTCTGTATTGACCATATATGAAGAAATATATTTATCATTCTGTACTTTCTTTCTCTAATTTAAGGAGGTAAGCAATATGTTTTATCATTAATCTTTTGGAATTATGGTTGGTCATTATGCTGATCAAATTTCCTAATTCTTTCAAAGTTGTGTGTCTTTATCATATTGTCGTCACTGTATAAATTGTTCTCCTAGTTCTGTTTTCATTTCTTCCTGCTGCTCTGACATCTTGGCTCCGCTTCCAACTCTTTCAGTCTACAAATGAGTAAACTAACTTGCCTCAAATTGCTTCTAACAGCCATAACACAAATTAAGAACTACACTAAAAAAACAAAAACAAGCAAACAACAACAAAAATGAATATAATCTGAACGCTGCAAATGAAAGGCTCATCCTTCCCCACAGATCTTGCCAGAAAGGACTAGATTTACGGTCTCTCTAGCTCAGTATTTCTGTTTCCAGTGTGGGCCCCACTTGTAAAGCACATTTGCTATCAATGACTATTCCTCCCAGGTTTCAAAGATAAAGGACTTCTTTTATAGAAGGTTGGGAGTGGTCAATCCATAAACACTGATCAGTAAGATGAGATACACTTTTATTCCCATACAGTTTGGAAAGAAGAGTGTAACGATCAGCTTGGCAAAGCTCAAGGAGTTACAATTATGTTTGGCTTATGGCTGAAGCAAAATATTTATCACTGGCACAGTCACTGTTGGCAACTGTGGCAGATAACAATCTTGGCATGGAGATCAATCAATCAACCCACAAGCATTTATTGTCTACGCTATGCCAGGCACTATACTAGGTACTGGGGATACAGATATAAAAAATAAAATAGTCTCCCAGTTTTAAAAGGACACTTATGATACTGTGGAGAGGGTTGAGGGGAGGGCAACCAGGATGGTGAAAGGATTAGAGTCTATATCATATGATGATCAATTAAACAAACTGGGCACATTTAGCTTAGAGAAGAGGAGGTCATCTCAAGTATTTAAAGAGCTGTCATGGGGAAGGGAGATGATACTCGTTCCATTTGACCCCAGAGAATAAAATCAAGAGAAACTGATGAGAGTTGCCGAGAGGTGTCAGATTGGAATAGGCTCTCTCCAGAGGAGGCAGGCTCCCCTGCCTTGCCTTCCAAGTCCCCCTGTCACTCATGTTAGAGACTCCTTTGGTGTGGAGATGGCATTAGATGATGTCTGAGATCTCTTTTCAAAAACAATGGGGATGCAAGATGAACAAATTCTAGTAAAAAACTGAGATATTCTCCTTTGAAGTAGGTTTAATAAAACAGTGGGCCTCCAATACTTAAGAATCATAATTATAAGTAAGCTAAGGAGCAATGGAAAGATATAGTCTACATGTTACCAACAGTAGGTATAATGCAAAAATTGGCAAACACGCCTGGAAAATGAGATGAGCTAAATCATATTATCAGGAGTGATAGCTCACATAGTTTACTGGTAGTCTCCAGATATTATTAGAGAAAGAGGAAAACTTTAGGGCAGGTCCTTTATGGAATTTCATTGAAAAACATAAAGATAAAAAGCATATAGGATGAGGAACATGGAGGGAAGGCAACCTGCAGTAGTAGAAGGAGTGCTACATCATCAAAACTAGATTTTCAGAAAAGTGTTAACAATGATACTATTGTCTCACTATATAGAAATATCCCAAATACATCAACAGAGAAGATAAATGAGTATGCAGACACTCTGAATTTTGGAGAGAAAGACACAAATTTGGAGTTAGAGGGTATTGAAGTAGAGTCTGTTAAATTTATAGCCACAGGAATCATTCTGTATATTTTCATTACCACAACTTAAGAAAGTGGTGATTCACTATAGAGTGACATTAATTTGGAAGGTGCAACTTAGGGTGATCTCATATTACTATTCAATGTTAACAACGAAAAATTAACAATAGCTTTCATATATCAAGAGCAAACTAATTTAAAATAAAGAATTTTATTAGGAATAATGATAATAAGTACTTGAGGGTGAATGATAATTGTCACAAAGAGCTCAGAGAGTTCAATAGGTCCAGTAGCCTATATTTTGTCTATAAACATAGGGTATATGATGTATACTCAGCTAGTAATTTCCCTATGTATCAGATTCTAGATATAGGACTATTTTTCCACTCAAGTAAGAGTCTTTTGGTTGTTGACAGTAAGGGGGGCAGAGATTAAATGGATAAATTGGTAGGATGGAAATAATACTCAACCATTTTCAACTCAGTCTGAAGTCCTAGATTCAAGTTCCAGGGTCACTACTAATTCACTTTGTGATCCTGATGAAGTTATTTGCACCTAACCTCCCTCACCTTGAAAGTGAGACCAATATTTGTACTACTTTTTTCAAAAACCTGGCATTAGGGTCTGATGATGATAATGATGTCTGGAAAGTATTTTATAATCATAAAAATACAACAATAATACATGTAAATGTCAACTTCATTCTAGCCAGAGATCAAACAATCTATTTATGATAAAACAGAACAAGAAATCAAGTCTCTTGAAATAAAAGTCATGTATTGTATATTTTGAATAATAATATTACCCTGAAACATAAGCTTTTAAAAAGAAACCCCACCCTCTATCTATTACAATAATGAAGATATTGACTGGGTTTGATCTGAAGATGTTTTTCTTAAATTATAAACTCTTTTCCATTAAATTTGTATTTTGCATATCTATCCATACCTACCTGCAGAACATCCCCAAGGTCAGCTGTACTAATGTCAGGATCTTCTGTGGTATTGAAAGGAACAGGGGTTATTCTAACAAGGGTAAGCACTCTAGGTTCTGGATATCTCCATAACATCATGCCTGGACTGTCCTCAGTTTCGTTATAAAATACAACTTCGTAGACACCAGGCAGTTTTAAGGACTCTGTCAAAAGAAAGTAAGCTCTAATTAGTTCTGTCTTTTTAAAGGGGTACATGCTGGTTTATTAGATGAAAAACAAACTGGAAGGATAAAAGAAGAGAACATAAAAGAGCAATCTGATCAGTTTTATATGGTTTCAAACCAAAATAAATCAAGAAATTCTTCCTTGCTGGAAATTTAATGGTGATGTACTATTTTAGTACTGGAAATATAGGTAACATACTTCTGTGTGTATGTTTTGTTTGTAACTAATTGTAACTAATTGATTCATTTTGCATTAAAATAATACAACCAACAACTACCTAGAAACCCCAAAGGATAGTGTAAGTTACATTTTCTTACCAGCATCCTGTATGTACTGAAATAGGCCTGTTCTCAGGTCATCAGAACTTTGTTCAGTTTTAAAGGTCTGGTTCTTATCAAAAGGACACGGCATTTGTAGTACTTGTTCAGGAGTTGGTATCTCTGATTTGCCTTCATTGTTTAGGTATCCATGAAGTAGTTCATGTAGAAGAACTAAGCAATTCAAATGTTCTTGACCCCAAAAGACCTTTAAAAGTATATGATAAAAGTTAGAAATTTAAAAATATTTAAGAAAAATTATATAAAATAATAGGACAACAGATTTAAATTCTATTCAGTCTTAACTAGGAGCCAAGTTATAGAGAATTTCTGAGAACTAGGCTATAGGATAGAATGTTTTAAGCTCAAGACACATACACAAAAATAATAATCATTCCTATTTCCTATGTCAAGTGAATTCCTAAAATGTTCAAATTGATGAAATTATAAAAGTGTAATGTTATTCAAGAGCAGGGCTTCTTAAACTTTTCCTACTTCTTCAGCACTTCTTTAACTGTGGGTCATGAATCCAAAGGGTCGTTTAAGAAATGTTCTAAGAGGTAGCATGTTATAGCCTACTGGTTATTGAACTAGGAAGTCAGGAAGATGTAGGTTCAAATTCTACCTCAGACATCTACTGGCTAGTAGGCCAAGTCATCTATAACATAAGGGGCTTGCATTTGGGCTTTGATGTCCCTATCAGGTCTTATAATCTTCAGGTATAAGCTTCATGAGGGTAGGGGCCTCTAGTGTTTTATCTAAGCTAAACTTTCTTATTTTCCATGGCTCTTAGCTATACATTAGTAGAAACTAAAGAACTGCTTGGTTTAATAAATGAATATACTTGCAGAAATCTTTATTTAAATTAACTAAGAAGGAAGGCAAGGAAGATTCTAACTTTAAAAGTCCTACTGAATAGCTTTCTATTTTTACAAGTATAAATAAAGACAATATGAGTGTAGTTTTTTTCTCTTTCAAGCAGAGAGGGGGTAGAATTTACAAATGAATCTAAAGTAAGAAAACAAAAACTCCAACTCTTGGTAAGAATAGGTCCAGGTGAAAACCCCAAGAAAGCTGAAATCAATTAAACAAACCTTTACTGAGCACCTCTTATAAAGGTGCTATGCTAAGCGTTGACACTATGGTACACAGGCTATAAGAAGTCTGTGGAGTTTCAGAACAAAAGGGTCTTGGTATTTCCTATGAAGAAGTACAGATCTATTCCCCTGGAGGAAAAAGAATATCTGTCCATATAAAATCATAGAATGTTAGACTTCAAAAGGACCTTAGAGGGTATTTGGTCCAATCCCCTCAGAAGAAGAAACATGATCAAGGACAAGTGATTTACTTCATAAGATTAAAGATTTCACCATAATAGGTCATTTGGTGTATTTGCGGTCAATATCAAAGGAAAGACCAAAAGACTACACAGAACTGACTAAGAATATAAGAGTCAGAGTAGTTAATAGTAGCTAATGAATTGGCCTCAAAGCCAGAAGATCTGAGTTCAAGTCCTGTCATTCATTCTGGCTTTGTGAGCCTGGGTAAATGTCTTAACCTCTCAGTACTCTGGGTACCTGAATATAAAATGTAGAGAAGGTACTGACCTGTATTAGTGGGGGGAGTTTTCACACCTAGGCGTCTCGTATACCAGTAAAATCATGGGTCTCATCCCTATCTCATAGGGATCTATACATCTGACAAAAGTGGGTGGCTTTCTAAACACAAACCATGTGCCTAATTCATTTGGACCAAGGATAAGGAAACATCAAGAAGCAACAGGAATGAGAGATGTGGCAGAAGGCCACTTTTTTTTCTCTTTCTTCTGATTTTTATTGTAAGAGAGGAAACAGAGAGAGGTGAAAGGTCAAGCTGGGGAAGAGAACAGGATGCTCTAGCCTTTAAAGTGCAGAGACAGTCAATGCCCTTACAGTGCAATGTTAGAGGATTGTTTTTTTCCCCGTTGTTGTTTCTAAGAGAAGATCATCTGTTGGCATGAAGTTATTGCTTCTACTTAAAGGAGCAGTGATACAGAGATAGCTGGATTCTTGGGAAACCAACAGAAACTGACATAGAGTACAACTGAATTTGTGGGGATTTCTCTCAGCCATTGGCCAATGAAAATCCCCAAAGCCACAGGGAATATTAAAGAGATAATCTATATGCATTACAGTAGGATTTTGTAACTTAAAAAAAATATATTGTTGAATAGCTGTGACAATGCACAACGAACCTGTAGTTTCTAAATCTTTAAAAATTATTATTGAGAACTAGAAAATTTCACATGTTTTTAAATTATCCCTTTTTAAGCTGAACATTTCAATTTCTGGGTTTGAGTTCATTTTTACACATTCTAAAGAGGGCCCTATTTCTCCAAATGAGAGATTAAATCAACAAAAACATCAAATGTCTTTAAATTTTTCTTACTGTGGATTATGGGTACATGTGCTAAAGAGCTGAATATGACATTATGTGTTAAGCGTTAATAATCCCTTTCTAAGGGACCTAGCTATATTTGATAATGTGAAATAGTCTTATTTTGGTTATTATTGTCATTTATTAATGATAATTTATTAACGGCAACTATACTTAAAACAAGTTGATAACCAAGGAATTATTTAAAATAATGGGAGAGTAATCAGATAATCCTTTTCCACATCAAACTAAAGTTTAAAAAATTAACACCAGTTTTAAAAAAACAACTAAAAACATTAATTAAGAAGTTATTGGACTATGAGAACTCTGGACAACTATCACAGACCTGCATTAGCCCTCCTCTTAAATCAATGAATACTTTTGGAATGGACTGTTCTGGGCCAGGATTACCACTATGTTTACACCATTTAGCTTCTAGGCTGGCAGTACCACAGCAGGGCCCTATTAGAACTCGACTTTTTTCTTTGAGGCTTGTTTTCAGGAGAAAGTCATTTATGTTGAGTAGTAATGATGATCCAAGAATTACACCTGAAAAATAAGAAAAATACATATGCACACTTCATTAATTTTGCCTTTGCTACAAAAAATGCATTTTTTCATAAAGGAATAGATTATTTTTCAAAGGCCCTTATCCCATTCCTTTCTCCATACTGCATCCTTGTTCAGCTGACCTTCCAGCACGCTTTGATGGCATTTACACAGAGTCCTAGCGATGAGGCGGGTGTACTTCATTCCCAACAAAGGATTATTTGCCAAAACACTATGACTTTCTCCACGTGTGATCGTTTTAAGGTTTATGAGGACAGACAAGCTTTTCAAATTACTATATGAAGAATAAGAACAGCGGCTTCATTAGACAATCATTACTCTGATAGGAAACAGCAATTTTCTGGAATTTCTTTTTTGCTTTAGTCCAGTTTTTCACCATACCCTAGTATGGTACATTGCCTTGCTAGGGCCCACAGTTCTTCACTGAACATTTATGTTAAAATTCTACCATTTGAAACAATCAAAATAACTCAAAATTCATAACATATGTTTCCTAAAAATTTCAGTTTAATCTAAACTTCACACATCATAACCACTTGGAGTTTACAAAGCCTTAAAAACAGATAGTGGCAGGTTAGATTTATAGGAGAAACGATATGCTGTAGTTCAAAGTAAACATATTCAGAGAAGGAATACACTTAAAAATGTAAGCTCTCTTTTGAACTTAAACTTAGGAGTACAGATCAAAACCATTTCATAAAACCATTGGTGCTCTTTAAGATATTTAGATGCGAAGTTGAGAGGGGGAGGGATTGGTTTTTTTCCCTCTATGGAGTTCATATTCTGAATTGTCACTGTGAATATTGAATTTCACTGGACTGAGTTTGTAATGCCTATGGCTTATTTTTCTAATGAAATTTGATCCTTACAAAAGATGAAAGATTAAAAAACACCTAAGGCCCACAGCATACAGATGGTTCATGGTACTTACTACTTTGAATTTTCTAACTTGTGGTGGAATTTTATCCTGTATATGTTGAATATTCTTCAATAATGAAAAAAAACTGAGGGGAAGGTATTTAAAAAATCAGGTTAGAATGAACAATTTTCTCTTCTGTTATGAGGGTACAAACCAATAGGAAAGGCAGTATGAGATGGTGTAATGAGCTTAGATTGGAGTCTAGAGAGCCTAGATTAAAATTCTACTTCTGACACTAGTGTAGGAATTAACTTCTAGTTTCTATTCTATAAAATAGGGACAATAATGCCTATAGGACCTACCCCTTAAGGATAGTGTAAGAATTAAATGAGATCATGTATATAAAGCACTTGCATAGTTTAGGTATATATCATCTTGACTCATCAAATTATACTTATTAATGATATTTCCATTTTTCTCCTTATAGTTTTCTTAATCAAAATTGTTTCAAAGTTATATGTCCTCTCATTCAGGCAAAGAAAAAGAAGAAAAAGCAAGTGGAAAAGGAAGAACATGAAAAATAGAATAAAGAACAGAAGAATCAGAACTTGCCTAAGAAGTGAATCACATGGTTTGAAAATCATGGTAAAGTATCTGCAATAGCTCCCTGATAGGCTAAAATTAATTTTCTTTAAATGTACAATGAATTAAACTCCCCAAACAGGCTCTAATGGAATTAGAAAAGGACACAGTGAATTTTTTATCCCCTCCTAGGAGACCTGAATTAATACACTTCCACAAATGTGTTTCAGTGGGTTCCTTGACTATCTGCATTGTACCACAGCCTCAGTGAGACAGACACAAATATCAGGAGTAAAGTGATAGAAGCAGTTTTAACTACTTCTACTTTCTCTTTCTAGCTGTTGATATGCAGTATGTCTGTATAATTACAGGTTGAAAAGACATCTAGAGAGAACTAGAATGACAAGTATATGTTGTGAGTCCAAAGTTTCTCTGTAGGAATACCTATCTGAGACTACAATGACAGTTAGTGGGAAAACATGGATTAATTTATAGATATGTGCTTTACAACTGTCAATTATATTCCATAAAGTGAAGTACATACAGGCCCGCACATTTGGCCCATGTTCTATGCATGCCTATGGAGGTACACTTGAATTCTAAAAACCACAAAATACACAATTTCCAACTATATCCTGGAGTTAAATGTACATTGCATTTAATTTGTACATTTAAAATGGAGTAAAGAATTATTAAAACAAGTAAACAAAGAATTATTAAAACAAGTAAACTTTTTTTTAAACCAATTAATCAAAATGGCCTTACATAATTAGAGTAGCTGGGGTCTAGAGATCAACTATATATACATCTGTTGTCCAGAGATTAGTCTAGCTAAATTTGGAGAAGTTCCTTTCTGAAGGTTGTCTATCTATGCAGTGATGCCTTTTTTCTCCAGTCACAACTCCTGAAACAGTCTAATAAAGAGAATAGAGTTTGTGATCTGCATCACTGGAGGGGGCACTCACATTGTTAAAATCAAGTACTTATTTAACAGACAATTTCTTATGTGGCAGGATCCTAATATATTGTCTGTCCCTATAAGCCAACAGTGGCTATTGCAAACCCTCCCTTCTCTCCTGAAACCTATGTCATCATCTCCCTAACCCCTCACACTTGAGAACCTCCACTCATATTTTACTAAGAAAAAAGAGGTCACTCATTGTGAGCTCCCTCTTTTCCTTTTCTCTTCATCTCAAAACCCTCTGATATCATCTTCCTTCTCTCACTCGTTATTTCAGTCTCTGACAAAGATATGGCCCTTCTTGCTGAAGCCAAACTTTAACATTCATCCTGGATGCCAACCCTTCCATATTTTCCAGTAGAATGCATCCATTTTATCCTTACTCTCGTTAACGTCAACCTCTTTTTATCCAGTGGTTCCTTCTTTTCTGCCTTTAGATTTCCCTGTATCTCATCCATACTTAAATATACCCTACCTACACTCTCTTTCCTTCCTCAGATGAATTCCTTGACAAACCTATTTATACTTGGTAGATACTTACTCTCCTTTTACTTTTGTCTAAACTTTTTGACATCTGCCTTCTGACCTCATCATTCAATTGAAACGGCTCTCTCTGATGTTACCAGTGTTCTCTTAATAGACAAATCTAACGATCTTTTCTTAATTCTCATCCTTCCTGATCTCTCTTCAGTGGTTGACACTGTAGCCACTTGTTGCCTCTTTACTCTTTTCTCGCTGGGTTTTCAGGACTGTTCTATCTTGATTCTTCTACCTGTTTGTATACTCAGTCTTTTTTGCTGGATCTTGATCCACATTTTACCTAACTGTGAGTATCTTTCCAGGCTCTATTCAAGGTTCTCTTCTCTTTTCTCTCTTTACTTTCATTTGGAGATTTCAACAATTCCTATAGGTTCAATTATGATTTCTATGCAAATGATTCCAAGATCTATTTATTCAACCCTAGTCTCTCTCCTGAATTTTACAGTTCAGCACCACCAACTATCCATTACTGGACATGGTGAACTGGATGTACCACAGGCATTTCATACTCAACATGTCCAAAAGAAGTCACTATCTTTTCTTCTAAACTCACTCCTTTAAAAAATTCCCTCTTACTATCAAGGGCACCACCTTCTTCAGGTCACCCTGCTTTTTAATGTCTCACTTTTGCTTACCTCATATTTCTAATCAGTTGCTGAAATCTGTCATTTCTATCTACAGATTTCTCACATAATTACCTCTTTTTCCACTCATGCAGCTACCATCCAAATTCAGGTCTTAATTACTTTTCCTGTGGACTATTTCAATAGCCTTCTAATTGATCGCCCTACTTCTTTATTCTAATGTATCCTCTACATAGCTGTCAAAGTGTTTTTCTTTTCTTCCTCATCTTTTTAAACATTTATTTATTTATTTTTAGTTTTTTAACATTCATTTCCACAAGATTTTGAGTTACAATTTTTCTCCCCATCTTTCCGCTACTCCACTCCAAAATAGCAAGCCTACTGAATACCCCTTCCCCCAATCTGTTCTCTTTTATGTCCCCCATTACCCCTGAACTTTTTTTTTTAATAATTGATGTCTTTTTATTTACTTTTACAACATTTTTTACATTTTACATTTTACAACATTATTTACTTGTACAACAGTTCACAACATTCAGTTCCACAATTTCTTAAGTTTCAAATTTTCTCCCTCTCCTCCCGATATCAGCATTTAATCAAATATAGGTTCTACAAATACCTTTGTGTTGAATGTTAGTCATGTTGTAAAGGGTTATAACCACTGGCTGAACAATGAAAAAGAAGGGATAAAAAAAAACAAAACACAAATGAGAGAGATATTGCTGGGTCAAAGGGTATGTACCTATTTATAGCCTTTGGGCATAGTTCCAAATTGTTCTCCAGAATGGTTGGATTAGTTCACAACTCCACCAACAACGCATTAGTGTTCCAATTTTTCCACATCCTCTTCAGCATTTTTCATTTTCCTGTTTTGTCATCTTTGGCAATCTGACCAGTGAGAGATGTGGTACCTCAGAGCTGTTTAGATTTGCATTTCTCTAATCAATAGTGATTTAGAGCATTTTTTCACATGCTTGTAAATGTCTTTAATTTCTTCCTCTGAAAACTATCTGTCCATAACCTTTGATGATTTATCAATTGGGGAATGACAAAGTGATTTTCTTAACGTGCCAATCTGACCATATCAGCCCCTGCACCCAGGCCCCTCTCCACCCATATTCTCTCATTCAGTAAGTTCTGCTGTCTCTCTATTACTCCCAGGACCAAATATGGATTTCTCTGTTTGGCATTTAAAGCCCTTTGCAACCTGACCCCAACCTACCTTTCCATAATTAATGTACATTACTTTCTTTATATATATACTGTGGTCCAGACAAACTGGCCTTCTCTTTTTCCATATACATGACACTCTATCTCTCTCTATCTCTTTCTTCATGCCTCTGCACTGGCTGTTCCTCATGCCTGGAAAGCATTCTCTCATCACCTCTGTCATTCAGAAACCTTAGTTTCCTTCAAAAACTCAACTGAAGTGCTACCTTCTATGTAAAGCCTTTCCTATTCCCTCAACTTTTAGGGACCCTCCTCAACCCCAATAACACTGTGTATTTATAGTTACAGGTACATATGTACAGGTTGTCCCCATGGCTGTACTATAATCTATTTATTTTCACTTCTGTTTGGTATCCCCACTGCCTATACAATGCATGGTGATACAAAGAAGAAGCTGAATAAATGTCTGTTGATCAATCCAGCTGATAACAAAATCATTCATAGCCCAAAGAATTACAAATATTTATTGAATTCTTTCTGTTAATTCCTTTTGGCACTGATCATTTGAAAAAATAATACCTTGAGACTGAATTATCTCAAAAATACATTTAATATGGATAGCTTATGCATCACTATCACATCTGCGTATGGATAGACAGCAGCAAATCATGAAGACAGGTCTTGTGAGCAAAGATCAGAAGAGCCAGGACATTGCAATATGGCAAAATGTTGAGTAGATAATCTGGATCCAGGAAGGCAGAAGGTGGGATACAATGGTGATTTAATGACAGGAAAATAATCAAGAGGCTGGGATTATACATAAGTGTAAGTACAAGACAAGGTAATGGGGTCAAGTTAGGTAAGTATGCAAGAGAGTAGACATAGATACAATATAATGGAAACAGAGATACCCTGAAACTAAGTGTTAGCCTGTCTCATGCAGGAAAACTTAGGAATTTTTTAATGCAGCACGATCTAGTGACTGACTTTCTAGAATGTGGCCTGCTTGGAAAAGAAGTCTAAATTGCTATATGGTAGCACTCTGGCAGCTCTTGGCACTCTGTACTTTAGTTTCTTGGTTTACATTTGTAATGGCTTTTCTATTTCCTTCACTGGTTCTTCTGTTTTTTGATGCCTTCTAACTGTAGGAACCCCCAAGGTGTAGCTCCTCAACCTTCTACTTTGCGAGTTACTCTCTCAACTCAATCAGTTTTTCCATTCTTATGACCACAACTTTAGTTTCTGGATTGAAAACTTCAAAGTCTAGATTTTCAGGTGTGACCTCTCATCTGTCTTGGTTCTTACTGACAAAGGACATCTCTGCTCATATCGTCATTACCATCAAAGAAACATGGCCGAAACTGAACTCATATTCTCATATACATGGCGGGGTTATACTTACCAAGTAAAGTTCACACTTTTTTGCTTGGCACTCAAGTTCCCCCACAATCTGGCCCCATCCTACCTTTCTTTGTCTTATTTCACACTCGTTCCCTTTACAGGTAAGGGCCCCAGCTAAAATGAACTTCCAGTGCCTGAACATGCCTCTCTACTTTTCTGGTCACCGTGCCTTTGCTCATGCTGGGCTTAGTATGGCTGTATTCACCTTCTTTGCCTGCTGATTTTTAAACCTCTAAAACTCAAATGCCACCTTGCCCACAGAGTATTGTCTTACCCTCACTGTCCATAATAAAATTATTCCCTGGACCTTACATAGTATTTAGTTTGGCATTTAAAGTACTTAGCTGTAATAATGCTTATTACAACTATCTTTCTTTATTCCTTGTGACCCTTTGTGCTCAGTCTCTACTTTTCATTTCTACCACGACTATGCACACCAAAGCCATCTTATGCTTCATACAGAATACACACTTAATAAATGGTTGTTGAATTAATTATAGAGAAAAGGCACTCAATTAAACATCAAATTTTGAGGTATTAACAAGAGGAACCAGTGCTTTTGGGCCCTATGCCTGCCTAGAGCATTGTCTATGAGGGCATGTGTAGAATATTTGAAACCATGAATTGTGAAACCTGGAACCTAAATTGTGAAACCTAGATTGGAAGAATTTACTGTATGGATCTTTTATCCTACTAACCAGATGTAAACTTTGACCATTGGGTGTATGTAATCTTATCACAGAAAATCTTGGATCCAGAGCTGGAAGTGATTCCAAGGTAACCTAGTCCACTCCCCCTGGATTTTTCAAAAAATTAAACTGAGAGCCAGGACAGGGATGGGGGTGGTAGTTGTGGTCAAGAAATCATTGGAGGATTTCATGCAACACTGGGCACAAAGCAGGTATTTAATAAATGATGGTTAAACTGAACTGAATCCATGTTATGCCTATGCAGTTTAATACTTCTGGTATGTGAATAATTTTCTCCCTTCTCTTTTCTTTTTTCCTTTGTTTTCTTTCTTATTAGAGTTTGTTTTCTTTCACACTGTAACCCCAGTAGAATATAGGAACTATTTTCTTGCTTCTTTGTGTTTTCCTTTGTCTACCACAGAGTTCAGGGCCATGCACACAAAATATGCTTAACAAAAATTTGTTCAAGTTGTTTTTCTTTTGTTCCCTTTCCTTCCTCTTACAAACTTGTGTTTTCTTCTTTTCTTCTTTCTTTTTTTCCCCTCCCTTCCCCCCCTCCCCATCCAACTATGAGCCCGCTGAATCCGCAGGGCAGTGTTCAAGGTTTGAAGTTTCACACTGACTACCACAGACATTAAGAGTCACTGAGAAAAGATATAACTTTATAGATATTAGCATCACCATTTCACTTCCTTCTTTCTTTTCTCTTAAATACCACTCTTCTTAAAATAACTACACTCTTATTTGCAGGTCAAGATTTAAACAACATATTCAGCTCATTCAACCATGGCCACTTTATATACATGTCAATATGAGGGATCCAAGTTTCCCATACCAACTCTGAGAAGATAAGTTGCAGATGAAATCTTATTTGTATCAGGAGCATCTACACTGGAAAATCCCTGCACTGATGAAATTACAGACTCAGACTTAAACCTCAACCCAACTCAGTAAAACACCACCATCACCACCACCCATATTCCATATTTCTGCCACAATAAATGTAAAAATAATGAAAATATGAAAATAATCCTTGGGATTCATGCTAGGTTTATTAATATTTTTTTACTATGATCTCTCATGAGAAGCTAATCTATGAATACAGTCATCATCTTTTTCCACTAGGAAACATTCTTAATATATTTTTTGGAATGAAACGAATCTCCCTATATATATCAGCATACAATCAAACAAAGGGCTTCAGGGAATATTGGGAGCTCATCCAATTAGAGTGCCTGAGAATGTTAGGATAAATATCCTTCCCACTTCCCCAGCAGAATATAAGCCCCTTTAACATTTCATTTTTGGTTTAGCATCCCCAGTGCTTTGCAATACAGTAGGTATTTAATAAATGTCTGATGAATTTCAGTATCGAAACACTTAGTATTTAAGAGCTCCTGGCAAAAACTGCCTAGGTAGTCAAATTAAGACATAAATTCTACTTACATGATAGTACTGTTATTTAAGGCAGAATATTTCTTGAGTAAGGATAATAAAAACCTGACCTATTTAAAACATAGTTGGCCTTGGGAAAGGGCACAAAGAAATATGTTTGGAAAAAAAACCCAACTTTGCACAAAAAAGGTCTAACTGCAGGATTTTCAATCACTTTGTGGGATTATAGAACATGAATACATAGTAAGAAGTTGTTTTTCTGATTACCTTATGGGTCATCTCAACTGTTCAAACAACTCATTCCCCTTCACTTCTTCCTACCCACATATGCTTTTTTGGCAGATCTTTTCATTAACTTTCTTAAAAATATGTAACAGAATTTGGAATCCAGGTTTCACAAACTAATGATTAAATTATACCTGTTGTAGCAACATATGTAATATATTTTCTAAATCAATGGGTGTGATAAACAGAAATAGTCTTGTTCTGTTTGAATTATTTCTGCATATTGACATGCTTTTCATTGAGTGCCACAATTTAGTTTGAGAACAAATAGTTTCATGACTTTTAAAATACTCCTTCAGGAGACTAATAAATGTGAACCACTTGTTTTGGACAATGTTTACAAAATGGTGCCAGCCCAACATTGTCAGGCTCCACTTAGAACCTTAGTAATGCTCCTATTCTCTGCATGCTGACTGAGCAAAATGCAATTTTGATCAAGCTTCTGTATATCATTAGAAAGATTATACAATGATGACATGTGCTAGCAAGGCATATCCAGGTACTTTTTATGCAGCTGGAAGTAATCTAAGGTTACTATAAAATCTTCAAGCATGTGTTAGATACTAACCAGAAGTTAATTTGCATAAGAGCTAAATATCAGAATGCTTCAAAAAGTAAAGCTATGTGTCCCATAAAGAAATAGCATACGTAAAAGAATCTATATAGTTCAAGTCTGTTCAACTGAAGCATGAAAGAATGAAACTTTAATACCCTAACTTGAAGCAGAGAGAATTCATTGTTTTTAGGATTAGAATTGGTGGGGCAGTCCAGGTTGTACAAAGGCCAGGCAGTAGAAAACTTTTCTTCCTGCCCATCCTCACAACAAGCACTAACAAGACAGAATTTGATTCTCATATATGCAACAATAACCATAAAAACTGGGGGTTTCTAGAATGTCAAGTATATCAGAGATTCATATTATCATATGGAAAGACCTTCAGAAATCTTATTCCTTAGAACTCTTATAACACTTTGTTGTTGTTCAATTGGGTGTGATTCTTTGTGGCCCTATCTGGGGTTTTCTTGGTAAGGATACTAGAGTAGTCTGGCATTTCCTTCTTCAATTCACTTTATAGATGAGGAAACTAAGGCAAACAGATCACACAGCAAGTAAGTGTCTGAGTTCACTCAGGTACCAAGCTGCCCCAAACTTTGTCTTCTTCAAAAATATATCAGATTCTATATGCTCTTAAGTGTTCTTCATGCCTTATGAAGTCAAGTCCATTGCTTTGTTACTTTTGTATCTCCTTCAGATACCTGGTGAACATGGAATCAGCAAGTTTTCATCAAGAACATGCCAGACTAACCAAATTTCCTTTTTTTAGACAGTTTCTAAAAGCTGGTAAGTCAGTGTAATGCTATAACTATAAACTGTCTGAATTTTAGCTAAGTGTTTAAACAAAATTTTGTATGCTAATTTTTACAAGAAATTAAGAAACATGAATTAAACCAGCAGCTCTCAAACTTTTTGGTCTCAGGACTCCTTTACAGTGTTAAAAATTATTGAGGATCTCAAAGAGCTTTTGTTTATGTGGGCTATATCTACTGATATTTCCTATATTAAAAATTAATATGGATAAATATTTTAAATATTCATTCATTTGAAATAACAATAATAAGGCCATGATATGTTAACATAAGATTTAAAAACAAAACAACTTTATTTTTCAAAACAACAAAAAATTAGAATAGTGACATTATTTTACATATTTGAAAATATCTTTAATATCTAGTTTAATAGAAGATAGCTGGATTCTGATTTCTGCTTCTTTGCTTTGATATGGTGTTTTGATTAAAAAATATGAAGAAAATCTGCCACCACCCAGATATGTAATTGGAAAAGGGAGCATTTTAATAGCCTTTGCAGATAATTGTGGATATTCTTCCTTGATATTACATCAAAACTTGACAAGTGGTAGTTTCTTAAAGGTTATTTGCAAAATGGAATCTGAAACCATAACAATGAACTTTCATACTCTTATATTAAAATCCATTGGTCTATCTTAAACTTTAAGTGAATATTTTACCCATGGATAATTTTTGACATCATGAATTGGTCATTTGGAAAATAATGGTTCACTGAGATGTTCCACATGTTGACACATTTCATCATACAATATAAAAAAAAATATACCTGTTAATATCACCACTGATCTCACAACAAAGTTTTTAAGTACTGGGGAGCTGCCAAGCTCACTGAGGCAGATACAAGTTTTCCAAAATTGCAATTTTTGCTATGGAAGTTTGAATGTTGTAACTGGCAACAAACACTGTCAGTGGTTCCTTCAAGTGACAGGCTTACTTCATTCATTTTTAAGAAAATATCTGCCAAATATGCTAGGCTGAATAACCATAGTTTGTCTGTTATAATATCAAGTAAAAATAGCATTCCATGAAAAAAGTGAAAACTGTTCAGCTTGTCACTCCATCGCACCCAGGCTTCTCCTGGAGACAACCACCAGATGTGGTGAACAGTAGAAGTGCTTTAGGTATATTTCCCATCTTATCCTATGAAATATTAAAAAATATGTGTACTAGAGGGTCAAGATTTAATAAACAGTGTTTCCTCAAGGATATTCTTAACTGGAACTAGCTTTTTAAAGAAACACTTTAAAAAAGTATTACAAGTGTGTGTCAGGAAAGGATACAATAACTGCCAGTACAGTTTGGGTGCCACTGCCCTGATTCATGCTCAGGCATCAAGTGGTTTTATTTGCCTTTGTTTCTGTCCCATCATTGCTAAATGTAGGAAAAACTATGAGATTCAAAAAAGTTATTTAATACTGAATATTTTGTCACTCATTGTGTTTGTTGCCAAATATTCACCTAAAAGAAATTTATCCTCAGTGATTAGTTGGTGCTGATACTAAACAAATTTAAGCAAAATTCCAGCCACATCTATAGATCTGTTCATTGAAAAATATAATTCTGGAAATGAAATATTGATTGAATGTTCATGTTTGTAGCTGGATGTATAATTCACAGGTCATGCAGCCTCTGGAAAATTTCAGTATTAACTTATGAAAAATGAGAGTAAAATAAGCAAATAACATCATGGTATTATTATGAAAATAGTTTCAATCTTGTGGACGTCTTGGCATCTTCAAAACACATTTTGAGAACTCCTGTACAAAATGATAGTGCACTTAAATGGATCTGAGTCTAAGCTGAAGGGTCAGACCCAAAGAGAAGTCATAAATAGCTCTGGCTCATTGTCATCTTGGAAAGAGATCTCTAGTGGAGTGCTACAGGGGTTTATCTTTGGCTCTGTGTTGATTAACATTTTAATCAGTGACATGAATGAAATAATTGGTGGCATGCTTATCAGATTTACACATAACACAAAACTCAGAGGTATACTTTAGTAAAATGGATGGCAGAGTCAGGAACCAAAAATATCTTAAGAGGACAGAATGCTATGTAAATTTAGGACCAGGGAGGGGTTAGTCCCATTACTCTGTCTCCTATACTTGGAATAACATAGTTCTATTTCTGCTTGCTGAATTTCTTCTCTTCCTTCACAGCTCACCTCAGGTGCTACCTTCTCTGTGACCCTTCCCCTTATTGTCTGCCTTACTATTCTGCCTTGCCAGAATACATCTAGAATATTATGTTCAATTCTGGGTGCCAAATTTGAGGACAGACATCGATGAGGAAGAGTGTCCAACCGTGAAGAAACTCTAACTAATGAAATACTAGGATAGGGTGAAGTAACTAGATACACATGTCCTAGAGAAGAAAACACTTAGAGAGTATGTCAGCAGTCTTCAAGTACATGTGGCAGAGATTAGACTTACTTTGTCTCGTTCTAGTGGGGAGAACTAGGAAAAGTACATGGAAGTAGCAGAGGAATAGCTTTTGGTTGGATGTAAAGAAAAACTTCCTATCCATCCTGTCCTACCGAAAAGTCAGAGGGGTGAGGGGGGAAGACATAGAAGAGAACAGAATGGAGGAGGGGGGATACACTGGGATGGCTGTTTTGGGGCGGTGGGTAGGGGAAAGATGGGGAGAAAATTTGTAACTCAAAATTTCGTGGAAATGAATGATGTAAACAAAAATAAAATAAAAAATTTAATTAAAAAAAAAAACTTCCTGATAATCAGTTATCCAAAGGAAGAATGGTTTGTCTTGAGAGGTAGGAGGTTTTCCCTTACCGAAAGTCTTCCAGCAAAGGCTGGTCAATTATTTGTCAGGCACACCATAGAGGGGATTTCTATTCGGTTCTCAACTGGACACATGACTTTGAAGATGACCTCTAACTCTGTGATTCCACAATTCTCTGTTATTTTGAGTTGTACAATAAATGTTTATTGAATGAACAAATGAATGAACGAAACAGTCTAGGGCTTCCAACTAGGTCAACATAATCACCTCATTTACCAGGAATTCAAGGACCTTCTCCAACAATCTTCCTCCAATCTCATTTTTCAGACTTATTGCATGCTACTACCCTCCATGCTTTCTCTAGTCCAGATGTGGAGAACCTGTGGCCTTGAGGCCACACATGGCCCTCTAGGTCCTCAAGTGCAGCTCTTTGACTGAATCCAAACTTCCAGAACAAATCCCCTTAATAAAAGAATTTGCTCTGTAAAACTTGGACTCAGCCGAACCCAAGGACCTAGAAGACCACATTACATGTGGCCTCAACGCCACAGTTTCCCCACCCCTGCTCCAGTCCCATATAACAGGACTCTCTGTTCTTCCCTAATCTCATCCTATCCTTTCCTGTGTCCATGCCTTCATGTATGCTATCCCTCATACCCGGAATTACAAACCCCCATTTCTGGCTGCTGAAATCCTTTTCTTCCTTTAAGGTCTATGTCGTGTGCTACCTCCTCTATGACCCTTTCCTTTACTGCCTCCTTGGATTTCTCATGTCACTCTATTTACACCTTTTCTGTGCCCTTACAATGCAACTAGTATTATAGTTACCTGCATATCTGTCTCAACCTCCACCCATAAGATTCCTAAGGGCTGGGACCATCATATTTGTGCTCCCCAAGGTTAGCAGAGTGCATCCACTGCCCACTATGTCACACACAGGAGAGACCGAGCATATGTTTATATTTGTTGATTTGAGTCAATTTCGAAAATACACTAGAAAATGAGGTGGGCACTTGCTGCCACATTCCTTACCCTGAGGCTTATGGATGTTTTTAACAGAGAAAGTGTCAAGGTCTGAAGCTATCATGGGAGCTCCTTACCCATAAATGCTACCACTAATAGCACCCTTTACTGACTTCTAAGTACTGACCCTAACTCTATCTGAACCTCGGTGATCTTAAGACTCTAGAAAAGTGAAAATTAGATGCTCCCCTGGAAAAGCATGAGTATTCTTGTCTAAGGCCAACCCCTTCATTTTACAGATGAGGATACTCAGGCATAATAGGAGAAGCTGCTCCCCCCACTTTTACTCCCCCAGCTCTCCATGGAACATTACTCATGAAACATGAAATGTCCACTGAGTTAGTTATTGATGCTTAGTCCTTATAAGGCATTTTTGTGATAGCTTTTAAAATGCTAGTATGTTGGAAAAAGTGAAAATAAAAATACCAAAGGGTGATGGTGGTTATTTTTTAAGTCTGTCACCATGCTCACTGTTTTTACAGTTGTGTCAGTTTATTAAAAAAAATAAAACCTGATTGGCTCATGTTCCTAGGTAGAAAAATAATTTTGACTGGCAGTTCTGAGTGTGTGCATTGAAAAGTATATGACAACTACTTGCAGGAACAAAGAAAAAAACTATAAACATGTACTTGGTAATGTACTCTTATTTTTTTAACCTTTCTTTCCTTGGTTAATTGAATCATAAGAGGAAACTGCTACTTGATTGGTTATGTTTTTAACTGTAATGAACATGGAAGGAAGAATTAGTATACAACTACTTAAACAGTGTTGAAAATAAAATGATTAGTCAAGTAATTTTCAGATTTTCCTTGAAAATTGGTCATAGTCCACATACTTGCTTTAAAAGTCAGCAGAGCTGAAGGAGTACTGGACCAATGTCCATCAGGATAAGCCTGAAGAGACCTTGATTCTATTCTTTGTACTGTCACTAATGGTGTGTCCTGGGGCAAGTCACTTTCCTTCTGAGGACCACGGAGGACTCATTTATAAAAGGAGTGGATATGACTAGATGATCTCTCAGGTCCTCTTCAGGTCTACTATTCTATAATCTATGACTTCGGTACCCATGGGCAGGCTTTAAAAAAATAGTCAACAGTTTGATCTCAGGAGTTTCTTTTGTCAACCTGGCCACAGGGTCATGGAATTGAATGCTTTATTTCATATCCTATGGCTCCCTTCTATGGTGTCATGGGTGTATATACCACTAATAAAACTAAAGGATCAATGAGGAATAGCCAGACATAGTCACCTGACTTTAATTCTCAGAAACTGATGAAGTTATTCTGCCACTCAAAAGCTGCTGGGAGTGAGAGCATACATGTACCTGGCTCTGCAGAGCAGGCCTATTAGCTAAGCTTGATGTAGCATGTCATAGATTTTAGGTTCGTGGCAGGATGTACAGCAAGTAGCCTATTCCATCCCACATGAAGCTAGAGAAGAAGGGAAAAGCAAGTCAACTTAAGTCCACAAATACTTAAGTACTTATTAAGTACCAGTCACTGAGTTAAGTGCTATGGATACAAAGAAAGGCAAAAAGTCCCCCCTGCCTTCAAAAAGCTTATTTTCTAATGGGTGAAGACAACATGTAAACAACCAGGACATAAGATTATATATACATACACATATGCACACTTATATGTGCACATATATGTGTGTTATATATTTATACATATCTATACATATATATTCATAGAAAAGATGAAAAGTACTCAGAGAGGAGGTATATAGTGGCAGTTAAAATAGAGGTTACAAATATGTACTTTCTGGTGAAGGACACTTTCCTATCAATGCAATATTTTTATATGTTTTTTTTTCTGAAATTCACTCATGTTACTAGACAATGTTCTTGTCAAGATGTTCTATTTTCTCATGAGCAAAGAAAACTTCTACATTTTGAAAATTGTGTGCAGTATGTGAAATTTGAAAAAGTCACTATGTATATACTCTTTAGACCTACTGAAATCTCAAAAAATAGTTGTCTTTATTTGCCTTTTTGGCATTCTAGAAGAACTTCAAAGCACTGATTTCTCTGTGGATATGGAGGGCCCAGCACCATGTGCCGTGACTTTCAAACTTATAGCATAAGGTCAAGGGTCTTCCAATAAGTAATCTGGCTTTGAGAGCTGAATCTGGTGACTCATGGTGGTGTTTGTAACAAATTGACTAGATTAGTCAAGACAAGATTCTAAGGCCAATTGAGTTACAAGAACATAATGACTGAACTGTCTTTCTCATTAGGAAGGAACAGAATATTAAGAAGCTTCATACTCCCCTTGAGAAACATATTTACACAATTAACAATTCTTTTGCTGAAAAGCTTTTCATTATTGCATGTAGACACATGTGGGCAGTGTAAAAATACAAGAGATGTGTAACACACGGTAAACAGAAAGTAATGATCTTAAACAGGCCAAATCCTTGAACTCGTCATTAATAAATGTCCCTCCTGCATTCGGCTACCCGGGTTGCTGGGAGCCTGTTTTCTTCAAGTACTTCAAACACTGAAATCCAGGAACATTTATTATTTTAATCCATTACAGGCAGTGCTTGATTTAACTTTATTGGTTGTGGTGGTGGTAGTGGTTAGAGTGGGGGTAGAGCAATGTTCTTTTACACATCATTTCAAAAGGGCTTAATTATATTTTATAGCTTGGGCCAGGAATCCTGCTTGTTTTGTGTCTAACAAGGTTCAAATGGAGTTCAGGTCAGTGATGAATCAGAAGAAAAGTCAGAGATGGTTATCTATCTGAAATGAGCTCATCTCCCTCAACGAAAGGCTGGGCAGGTACACCATGTTCACTGTAATACAACAACTAGATTGTCCTGATAATTATGTTTATTTATTAGGAAATTCCTATTTGTTTTTCACGCATTTTAGAAATGAACACATCAACAAATTGAAGGAACAAAAACCTTCTCCTTCATTTCTGAATAGCTACTGTTCTATGAATTTGGAGACCTTTCATTTATATAAAAATAAGTCTAGTGACCACATTGACCTAAATATATATATGTATATATATATGTATGTATGTGTGTATATACATATATGTATATACACACACATACCAACATACACACACGTGTGTGTGTGTGTGTGTGTGTGTATTTGGGGCTTAATGATCACACAATGGGGCAAAACTAGAAAAATCTATGTATATGCTTTTTATAAATACATACCACCATAATAATGGGACATTTTAAGAACTACATCAAACACTTGTGTCTCTAGTTTACATTATTAAAGAAAGCTATGGATATCATTCACAAAGATGCAAAAAACTGAAGAGCAATAGCTCATTTTCAATATTTGCAAAGCACATCAGAATTAGATCAACTAAACATTCAGCTATAGGACACTTTCTTCACATAATTAATATAGATGATTCTTATCCATGATTCTTTAAAGCTATCCATGACTTCATATAATAGTAGTAATTAAACCAGAGACTGTAACAATATTTTCAGAGATGTATGAATGTATGTGCATATGCATGTATGCATATATGACTTCTGCAGGCATGGGACTATCACTACAACACATATATCTTTCAAATATTTATGTATATAATGGAAGGTAAGGCCTACACATCACAAAGGTGGTGTTGGAGACTTACTCTGAACAAATTTTAGCTTCATCTCTCTCCATTCCATTTGGTTTTGGGGAAACTTTTAGAAGTTCTTAAGCAAACTTCTGGAAGCCACATAAACAGCCCCATAGAGTCTGAACATGTTTTCTTTCTTCAATCAGCAAGCACAGGTAATATGTAATTTAAGGGGAAAAATAGACATGCCAGTTCATCAGTAGCAACTCTGAACCCTGTTATAAAGTAACAGTAGGGAATCTGACCAGGATTAATAGTGGTACTCAGTCCTGGGATTAGGTGGTGTCTTGTTTCATGGACTCAAGGCCATCTGTTCTTCCCTCCTACATTTTACTTCTGCAAAACTATAAACGCACCTCCACCTCAGGGACTATAGAAAGGCATTAGAATTCTTCTGCTTTTCATTATCACAAGATTCAGTAACTCATTTCATTGTCAAGATAATCCCCTTTTACTCTTTCTTTTGCGCTTGCAGGGTATGCCAAAATGACAAATAAAATCCCAGATGTTACAGACCTGATGAGGTCTCCACCTTTTCTTGAGTGTTGGGTTTAAGCTACTTGGGACACAGCGTCAAAACTGACAGGACCCTGATGCCCACACCCAATATTCATTAAGGTTTGTTAGTGATTTGTATAGCTGTCTACAAGCTGTACTTCCACCTCAATCCTCAGTGGCCATTTAAATGTGAAGTTTGTCCTCTGGCTTTTACTGACAAAGAATTCATTTCCTATTGTTCAAGTGTTGGAAAGAGTTGATATTTCTTTCTAAAAGTAACAGAGGTCTTCTGGGTGCAGTAAATGGCTTGTTACTGCTACATATTATTTTAGGTAGTCATATCTAATTTAATGTTTTATTTCCCTTCAGGCTAACTCGTATCTCTGCAGCATCCAAAGGCTATGACAACGCCTTAGCCGAGTTTTCTCCAGAGGTCCAGTTAACTCTGGAATGAGAAGTTTGGTCTCTATCTTGTATCAATTAATAGCCAGATTTTATTTTTCAATATAGAAAAGGAATTTTAAGTCTTTTACATTTTACTGGTCCTGCATTCAGTTATCATGATAAGGGATTTTTCTGCAATGAAAAAATGATGTGGTTAAACTTTTTTCTTTGCTTTTTTTTTTTGTTTGTTTACATGCAAAAATAAGTACATCTGGACAACAGGATGGGGTAGTGAAAGTTATTTAAACCACAACTCTTTGACTATGAAGAACTCAACTTACTATTCTGTGCTAGGATGAAAGGCTCCCTCTGCACAGGCACAGGCACACAGTGGACTGTTCCAACATTTCCCTTGAATTCAATCCCAGATAGACATACTCAGGCTTTGCCCCAAACCTTTCATGCCAAATGACTTACTCATCTTTCTCTTCCTTCTTATCTACGGGGGTAGCACCAACCTTAAATAGGCATCTGAAACAGCTAATAACCTTGGTCTGAATCTTGTACCTATTTCTATAAATCTAAGGATTACTGCCTAACTATCAAAATAATTTCCTAGCACAAGGGGAACTAAGCCTTAGGTTTGCTCCCTTCTCTGGCAGCACAATGTGTCACTCACTATGTCGGGCCACTATTTATAGCTAGGCATTTGTGGTGATTCTTTAAACAGGGTGTTCTTGAAGTAGGCTCAGAATGTAAAGTTGTTTGTTTTCACTTTAATCTTCAAAAATATCATCCGATGAAACAGCTTGGATTCCATTGGCTGTAAGTGAAATGTTAACTTCTCTGCTAGCATAGTTTAGAAAAGGACAGTAATGTTTTCTAAAAACGAGACTCAAAAGTTTTATTACTGATAACATGATCACAAGCATTTCTGCAGCACTGTAAGTCAACTTTAAATATGATCATTACATCAAGTAAAACCAGACCACTAAGGCCATACACCAAAGCACAGAGGAGACTGTAAGTATTCTAGCAGAAATAAGAGTCAGGTTATTAGAAGTCACTGCTGCACTGCAACCTGGAGAGTTAGCCGAAAAAGAAGAAGGGAAAGAAAAGAAAAAAAATCACATCTCCTGAAATGCTCATACTTGGGGTTGCAGAACAGTCTGGTATATAGACTAAGAATGGTGGGGCTGTTTTTTTTTTTTTAATAAGCAGAAAATATTTAGCCATAGAATCAATTATTCCATTTCATTTTGCTCAAAATGGTAAAAATAATTCAACTCAACATTGTAGTACACTATTTAAATTTTGGCTAAAAAAGAGGATAAGTTAAAATAGAAGGCTTTAAGATCATTCTTACAGAAAATGTGGGGAAAAAATGGCTCTTTTTGTCTTCTACACTTTTATTTCCCCCCATTCCTTTCCAGCCCCCTTCCTCCCCAAAGCTGATGTTAATTTAAAAGATGAAAAATAAAGTCATTAGGTAAGGTCAGAAGATTTTGTTGTACCTCTCACAAGTGAGGAAACATGCTTACAACACGTTCTCAATTGTGTTTTTCTAAATAATACTTAGCACACAAGATTCCTCTTGCATTACCAATCCATTTCGGCTTCTAAATTAAAACTCATCTGGAAAAGGGCCGTTTACACTGTTTATATAACATTGTCACATAAAATGTGTAAAAAAACATATTTCTCTAAAAATAGCTTGCGTAAGTAAGGGATTAGAGTAGTTTCTGCTGCTATAATTGTTCCTTTGTAGTTTTTTCCATGATGTTTTTGCACAGTGTTTTTGACTGTGTTTATTAAAGTCAGCACATCAAAAAGGATCAAAGAGAAAGCGAGTGAGAACCAAAGAAACCCCAAGTGTGTTGTCTCATGGGGGAGTTATGCAGATTCACGTAAACAAGTGCAAATTGTTGAGGTTTTAATGAAAATTTTCTACAATTATTTTATCTTAAGTCATTCTATACAATAACATCTGTACAACAGATGGCCATACTGTACCAAAGCAATACTCCTTTTTCTTTTTCTGTTTTAACAGTACATCTGAGATGACTACTTTTGTCACTGTGCTCAATTTGGTTCAGCAAATAATTCGGAAAGCACAGCTGCTGCAGATGGTCACAACAGTTATATGACTGTAAAATCAAAGACACAGTCAAGTATTTGTGTATTAGATTGAAACTATAAAAATCCGACATTAACTCAGTTGAGCTTAGAGGTATAACTATAAAAGTTTTAGGGAACAAATATTGAGAACCATGTTTAAAAACAATATTCCAAGTCCTTCAAATTCTCTTTGTAATAAAGCTACTGTATTTTTTTCATTAAAAATTTTTGCCAAACTTACCTTTTTGGTATATCTAATAATTTTTCATTTAAATCAGTTTTATTGGGAATACCAAATATTAATTTATAAAATACTCCATAGTATAAAGGAATCTACACCCAAATCCTATTTTTAATGCTTTAAAATCCAGTTTAATTTTTAAAAATAATTCCATTAGCTAGTGAATACTCTGTTAATTATGATTTTCCAGAATTCAGTTTTAAGTAATAATTAGATCTTAACTCTGCTAGTGAATTAGTTTTTTTTATTGAGTGTTTCTTATTCTCTTCTTTTCAAAAAGCCTAAGTATTCCATAACATAAAGAATAAATATAGAAAATAAATCTGGCATTCTTTAGTTCCTCACAGGAATGTTCTTCACAACAAATGACTAATTCCCACTGGGATGAGTTCTGGCATAATAATCACTTTATTTTAAAATGTTTCTTGGGCATATACTTTAGAGAACTATGTGTAAAGTTTGTTCGGGACTCATTTGCCATACTTGCAGTTACCTGGATTAAGAAATATAACTAGAACTAGGTTTTGAGGGTCCTTAGAGCAAATTATGTCTTTTTTCAAGTATAAGAAGAAAATCTGAAGGTAAAAGACAGAATGAATCTCCTGACTTGTCTCACACAGCACCAGGAAGGAATGAATTTAGCTTTGTTTTCAACTTCTCGGCTGACACATACCACTGATGGCTGGTAAAATGTAAGCTTAACAAAAGGGGTGGGAAGGAAGGGAAGAAGGAAAAAGGCACCTAGGTCTCTGAACATAATCCTTAAACTCCTCTTTAACAACGTTTGATTTCTGGACTTTGCTGACTATGATTAAGATACAACGAGAAAAGCGTGGGAATGGGCCCAGTGTTTCTGTCTGTATTCCAATTTATTTATGGATAAATCAGGAATTTCAGCCTCCAGCATTTCACAGTCTTTCATGTTCCATGAACCTTACATTTTTCATTTCTAACTTTTAAAACAATAAAAAAGTGCACTGTGTATAGCTGGCTTGGTCACAAATATTTCTGATGAGAGGAAAATAAATCACCTTTCTTGGCCTAGAATTCATATTTCTTAAGTACAGGCCATTTTTGTTATCTCTTAGTATGCTGTGCCAACTGGCTAGATGTGGCTTACTTCCAGTTAGTGTTAATATGCCACTTAATTAATTTGGTAAGCAAATGATCTAAAGTTACAAAAAATATAAAGTTTTGTTTCCAAATTCTTTCATGCAAATAAAATTGAAAAAATGCTTCCCATTTGCTGCTTTTGATTTCAGAGTGAATTTCTTGGCACTTTGCCCTAAATTTTTACAGTAGCAAAGTTTCTGTGACTGAAAACTGTATTTCCCACCTGTGCCTTGCCTCTCACCCTTCCTTCCCCTTGCACCCTTTGCCTTCCCTTCACTTAATGAAAAAAACACATAAAAGCTCTGTCCTGGCAGGAGGGGAAGAAGAGTAAATTCTTTAATGACAGATAATTTCTCACCTCCCTATATTCCATAGCATTTCAAATCCTCCTGATGTTAGGTTATGGCATGTGATCATGTGATCACATCCTTTCTGATAGGCTCACTGCAATGCAACGACTACTTTAAAGGGAGCAAGGGGACATGAACCTGAGAAAATGACGGTTGAATTTTTTGTGGAAGTAAAAAATTGGAAACAAAGTACATGTCCATTGATGCAGAGTTGCTGAATGAACTGAGAAAGATGAATGTAATGGAACATCATTGCACTGTAAGGATGATGGATGTGAGGAATTCAGAGAAACATAGGGAGTTGTGCATGTATGAAGTGAGAGTAGGCAGAACAATACACACAATGAATAGAATAAGTAAATTTTAAAAAACAACCAAAAAAATTAAGTCAAAATGTGTTTAACTGTAACAACCAATCTTCTTCCTGGCTAAGAGTCCAGGAAGTACAATTTCCTCCTTTCCTTGGAGAGATGGGGGATAATGGCTGCTACATAAGATGTCAGACTTGGTATCTGTGTTGACTTGTTTTCCTAAATTGCTTTCTTTGTCACAAGTGAAAGATCACTGGGTGGGGATAGGGAGCATATTTGGAAAGGACTGTGAAGTAAAAAAACAAAAACAAAAACCCCAAAACATTAGCAAACCTTGAAACAAAAAATATTTGCTAAACTCTGAGGCTCCTATACTTCATCTAGTACACCTATCACCACCACAATTCTTATCTAAAACTACTATTTCAATGAAATGAAATGAATATTACCGTATACCTAAAGAGGCAGCTGGCAGAGAAAATCCAAAATTAAGTAACTCAAAATAAAGTTTTCAAAAATACTTCTACGATTTGCTTGCAAGACATGGATCTTGAAACATCCAGTATGCAGTGTTAAGACCCAAGGGCCCCAAGTAATTTACTCCCAACTTATCTTTTAGATACTTAAGACCCAAAGCAGAAATTGGCCACAGTGCCAATACTCTTAAATTTTAAAATAGGATTATCTTCAAAATTATGTAACTTTAGTGGTTAAAAGACCACACACACACACACACACACACACACACACACACACACACACATATCTGACTCTGATATGAATACATATAACTGACTCACCAGGTGTCCTCTGTCCTGCCTTGACATTCAGACTTCCACTGAGGCTTGATAGAGATGCTAAGAGGCATGGCTTTTTAGGATGGGGTACGGTTTCCATGGAAACCACTATCTGAGCAGTTTGGACAGAAATTTTCTGAAAGCAGGAAACAGCTCTCCACATGTTTTCTTGAACTGGAACCTTTTGTACTCCATCAGCTTGTCCTACAGGAACAGGCAGCTTTCCATGGGAACATTTGGCTAATAGCTCATCCTTGTTCAGTACGGTGTCTGACAGAGATGAAGCCTCTGTGCTGCCCTCAGAGCCATTAGAATTTGTGATCTTCTTCAGAAAATGGTTTATTTGATCTAGTTTGACAAAACTCAGGTTTGCCTTCAAAGGCTTTGATATATCCAAATTGATGTCCGCTGTAAAATACAAAGAGACAAGAAAATCACTGAAGTCATTTTACTGAATGGAAACTTTTGTTGCATCTCACAATTCTATTAATGCATCCTAAGACTGTGTTAGATTTTTGTCATAATGGTACTATGTCATTCAATTCAATAAATATTTATTAAGGAATATTGTCATTCAAAGGTCCAGTAGGATGCTCAGGTTCCTTACCTTTCCTATGCTTTTTAAGTCTCTTCCCACATTTTATATGGTAATTCCTGTATGAAATACTCCCCCAAGGGTCTATAGTCTGCCCTCTTTTCTTCTCTCTCTATACTCTTGCTTGGTAATCTCTTTCACTTTTCATGGATCCAACTATCATTTCTATGAAGATGCCTCCCAAACCTGTATCTTTAGCCCTGACCTCACTGTTCTGGGTTCCAGATCTTTATCTTCAACTGTGCATAAGGGGACTCATTACTAACAGAATCTTTTGTGTCACAGAGTCATTTTCCCATCCTTTCTGATTCTCCATGAGCCCATTTGGTGGTTTCTTGGCAAAAATCCTGGAGTGGTTTGCCATTTCCTTCTCCACCTCATTTTACAGATGAGGAAATTGAGTTACATTGGGTTAAGTGACTTGCTCAGGACCACATAACTAGTAAATGTCTGAGGCCAGATTTGAACTCATGAAGACAACTCTTCCTGACTCTAGGCTCAGCCTTATACCCACTAGGCCACCTAGCTGCCCCAGAATTTGAAGGGACTTCAGAGGGCATCTAATACAATACATATCCCCACCCTTCCAATGGCCACTACAACATATCCTGTGCTAAGTGATCATCCAGTATCTGCCTGAAGCCCTTCAGTGAGAGGGGACCCCCACTTCCTCCTGGCGTTGCCTATTTCACTCTTGGACAGTTCTGTTAGGAAGTTAACAGTTTACAGGTCATTTCTGCTTGGATGTTATACTAACACCTCAAACTGCCTGTGCCCTAGACTAAGGTAGCTTTCCTTTTTCATAAATCTCCTGTGACTCTGGACTTTATTTATTACTTTGATTTATAGCAACACTATTTATCTTTTTTCCTGTGATTATAATATTGAGATTATCTCTGGTTCCTTCTTCTCCTTTCCCTCTCATATTCAATAGTTACTCAGTTCTGTTGATTCCTTTTCCACAAAAGATTACAAGTTAGTATGTCCAATATTCCTACTGCCCCTACCCTAGCTCAAGCATTCCTTGACACCTGCACAGATTCTTTTATTCTTCATATCACTGCCAGAAAAAATATTTCTTAGAGACAGATCCAGATCACTAAAGCTGTCTTACTTAACAGAACTATTCTTTCTTACATGTTATAAACTTATTAATGTATCCAAAGATCTTGTAAGAATCTGCAACAGCAGCATATCATTCAATTCAATAAATATATATCAAGGGCCAGAAGCTGGCCAAGATTCCAGTATGATTCTCAAGTTCCTTATCTTTCACACTTAGACTTTACTAACTATTTTATGAAATTTTATACACACACACACACACACACACACACGAGTTTCTTTATGAATCACTGTATACTGAAAAAAAATTTGAATTCTTCTGCCTGGCATCCAAAGGCTTCTACAGCTTGATGCCACCCTTATTTCCCAGTCTTCTCTCCTATTACTCTCACAGTCTCTGAGCTAGAAGGGTCCTTAGAAGTCATCCAGTCCAGGGGTGGGGAACCTGAAACCTGGAGGCCACATGTAGCCTACTAGATCCTTAAGTGTGGCCTTTTGACTGAATCCAAATTTTATAGAACAAATAAGAAATATGGAAGATCATAGGCTTTGGAGGTAGAAGGGTCTAGATCAACTTACTTTTTTTTTATAGGCAAGGAAACTAAGTCTCAAAAAAGTTATCTTATTTTCCCAGGGTCACATAGTAAATAGCTTTAGCCTGCTAAGTCATATTATGGGCTCTTGATGGTAGATCTCAAATCAATCTTCTTCCATCCACCAACAATGAAAGAAGCAGTAAAAAGAGTACATCATGTCCTTCTCTCTGTGTGTGTTTCCTTGTCTCTCTCTCATAACCATTATCACTTGTACTTTCCCCTAAGCTCAGCTCCTCGTAAGAGAGGGAAACAACTGGCTTCCTAGGCAAGGTACAACTTGCCCTACTGTCCTTTCAACTTCTCTCTGTCAAACCTACCTTGGGCATACTTCTTATTGGACCCATTTGATTCCTACCTCTCTTCTCACTTCCTCTCTCTTGGTGCAGTATCTTAACCTTATTCTTCTTTAATTTGGCTCTGTTTCTGGCAATTTTTCCAAGAAATGAATACTGTCCCAATGTGTAAGCAACCCTGTTCACATTAAATCTAGTGGTTATGTATAGTGTTAAATAACTGTTATCTGAAAACTCAACAAGAATAGTCGAAAAGCATGATTCTGTTCACCAATCAAGTATAAAATACAGGAACTATGACCCCATTAAGAGTCACCCTAAGTTAGAACAGCTTTCTCCAATTGATCATGTATTCATGCAGTAGCAGTGATATGGTCTTGGTCAGTGTTTCAATGCTTGTTAGAAAAATGAAACCTAAGGGGAAAAATCTGGTCCTCAGAAAAATCACTGAGAACAACTTCTAGTGTTTGGAAACATTGCTACGCCACAAGTTATTCTGGGAGATAAAGCAGTTTTGGGGGTGGAGGGAGACACTGGTGTGGAGAAGGGGAAGGAGAAAAATCAACCACGTGAGCTTCAGATACTGTCAAATAAAATGCATTTTCAAATGTTGCTAAGGATAGCCAAGTATGTTTTCATAAGAACTATCCTGCACACGTTTTAAAAAAAAAATCTTTCCTGGGTGACAAGATGACCACAACAAAGAAAGTGTAGGGAATTTCTTCCAGTATTAGCCAATTAGGATTTCTTTTTCTTCCCCCACTCCATCTCCCAAAGGCTAGGGTCTATCAACAAAACACCCTCCTTCAGTTGTCTGTTCTATTCTTTTGTCTTTAAATACTCAAATGAATGTCAAGATTATTATCAGCATGTTACAATGCTAATTACCAGCTAATCATTACATGCTAATACTGGTTAGTCTGCTAATGCCAATAATAATAATAATAATAATAATAATAATAATAATAATAATAATAATAATAATAATAATAATAATAATAATTTGGCCCCCTCAAAAAAGAGTCCACAGCCCTCAGTGCCTGAATTTGTAAAGATGAATTGTGAAGACCTGAGAAAACTGGCCAAAGCCTTCCTAGAGCTCTCTGTGCCACTGTCACAGTCATCAGCAGCAGCATCACAGTCAACACCATAGCTCTTTGAAATTCGCAAAGTGTGTCACTCACAACAACCCTGAGAGATAAGTCATACAAACATTGTAAGCTTCAGTTTGTGGCTAACAATAATTAATAAATAGTTATAAAGTTTTTTCTTCATTGATCCTCACAACAGCCATCTAAGATAAGGGTTATTACTATCCCATTTTACAGTGTAGGAAACCGAGGCTCTAAGAGATAAAATGCTGAAGTGATGATGTCACAGTAAGTTTCTGAGATGAGATATAAACCAAGCATTCTTGACTGCAAGTACAGTCTTCTATCCACTAAGCCGGGATGTCTCTCAGAAGCCTGAGGCCCCCAGCAGCTAAGTAGTTTTCTGGGAGTCACAAAGCCCAGAAGAGGAAGAGTGAGGTTTGAAGCCCAGCTCTTCACATCCCAACCTTTCCCATCCAGGCTCCTTTATTTTGTACTTTAATAGGCAACAATTCTTTAACCCACCCAAACCAAAGTTCTAATGTTGGAATTTCTGACATTATGACAAGCTATCAAGGAAAATATTTTTGGAAAGAGGCAAGGACTTCTGGAAAGATTCTCAAACTATATTAAATGGCCACTTCCTCCGCTTAGAAGACATAAAGCTATAAAGTCCTTGGGCTTTATCATCTAAGGCAGTTGTTGACAAATGGTGGCTCATGAGCCACAGGCAGTTGTATAACTATGCATTTATGAATATATCTGTAATCACGTGTTGACTTATCTCATTAATTCTCAAATGTACTATATACTGTATTGTGAGCAACAAATATACAGCCTTGGAAACAAGTAGAACTGAGATGCAGAGCTCTCAGTTTCCCCTCTTTGCTAACTGCTTAAAATGCAGAGCTCCCCCCTGCCCAGTGAGGCACTTCACTTAGTTCTCTTCTTAGTTGATGACCCAATTCCACTCCTCATAAGACTTGATGCACCTATGCTTTTCCCTACCCCCTAAGTCCTTCTGCCTTTGTTCCTTCCTGTCCTTGAACTATAACCTGTACCCCAAGAGTCAATTTCCTCCCTTACCCCAGCTCCCAAGATAATAATTCTGTAATCTAAGAAACTCACTGGATCAACATGCTAATAGGAAAAGGCTAAAAGGACTTCCTTGTGGTTCTTCCTTCCACTTTCTAGATTATATCTATACATGTAATAAGGACCAACATAATGGGATATAATATAATGTAATATAATGTGATATAATGCAATATAATGTAATACAATGATAAAGAATATGATGTAGTAATGATTGGCAGCATGGTACAGTGGATAAGGTAGATAGGCTTATGTTTCCAATACTATCACTGATATACACTATCTTATGATCCTAGGACCCCCTACACTGATGGCCTACCTCTCAATGGTATAAGCAACTGTCTAAGACTACAAATTACAAAGTAAGTGCAGACCTGCATCAATAAGAGGGAATTTCCTTATCTGGGAGTTCCCCATAACAATGAAATCACAGGTCCAGTCTAAAGGTGTGTGTGTGTGTGTGTGTGTGTGTGTGTGTGTGTGTGTGTGTGTGTGTGTGTGTATGCGAGCATGTGTGCCTTCAAACATGTGTATGTCTTAAAAAGTTATATTTCGAGTGTATCATTAAAAACAACTCTTTTCCCTTTGGGTTTGCTTACCATGTAACAGTTTAACAATAATTTAAAAAAAGTAAACAGTGAAATGAATCCATACTGCAACTTTCTGGAAATAAATGGAAATACCAAAGAAAGAATGATCCATCTTGGTATTCAATGCACTTATGCTTTTATTGCAAAGATGGTCTTAAATGGGAATAGGAAAAGTAACAGTTTTCATACTGATAACAGGAACAACAACAAAACGGACCAAATAAGGAGGATGACCGTAATGTTAGGACATTCTATTTTCCAGGTTGATTTTTTAGGACTTTTTTCCCCTTTGGAAAGGTATCCATTCTAATATCACAGAGAAGTATTTATGCAAGCTCTGCATTAGTGGGGACCGAGTTCTTCTGTGCTGGTGAGCAGAAAATAGCCAGGACAACTCAAAGAAAAAAGTTCTCTAGCAGGCTCTATCATCAAAACAGACCTTAGAAGACTGGGCGCCAGTTCTTGGCACTACTAACAAATAGTTATGATATGGTCAGTACTGAACTGTACTTGGCCATTTAAAAACTATTATTCTTTTTAAAAGATCAGAAAATAAGTTACTTGGTATAAAAATTTAAGTTAATTTGGTAAGAACCAATTAACTTTGGTAACAGGAAAGAAAATGTTAGCTCTGATAAGAGTCCATTTTAAAAAATGTGACGCTATAAAATTAACAGTCACCATTAAAGGGAGAAAAAGGAAGGATATCTTATTAATGATCAGTATAATATAAAGGTACTAGTTCACTTGGAGAAATAAATTCAAGTTCTATTTAACAGAAATAAGATGCTGTAAATTTTTTACAAATCTCATCAGATTACAAAACCAAGTAAATATTAGTAAAGTAGAGATTTCTACTGCAGTTTGCCTATTGAGTTCAAGATAAGCTACACACTGTAAAGTCTACATGGCAATTATCCAGTTAACACAAATCTGCCTTATATTCATCCTAATATGTTGACCTATGGTTACAATGTCATAGCATAACATTGTCTATCTAGAATGGTCAGGTCCAAAAATGATTAGGTAAACGAAAACCCAAAGCAATGTCCTAAATGTCCTAACTTGTCCATATTACTGTACAACAACTGTAGACAGATTTTGACCAAGTGGGACTTTTAGAATTCTTACACAGAGGATCCCCCCAAGAAAGTGTTAACATGTGCACTAGATGTAGAAACACTGTAAACATGGGCTGGAGCGGGCCTATTTGAGTGAGCCAGTTCTCATGGAAGTCTAAGAACCAGATAAGTAGAATTGGATTTAGAACTGCACTATTAAGTATTTCTTTCATAAGCACAAAATTCAACCACAGACAGCAAACAAGAATGTACTAAAATTAGAAATAATGCAAATTAAATGGATCACTTCACTGTTTTAAAAAATATAACAGCATGTGTATGTCCATCAACAAAACCATGAAGTCACTGTCACATATGATAACTCAACAGATTTATATAGTAATTATTACCACCCAGTGAAATTTAGAAGTAGTCAGGATTTCTCTCTCTCTCTCTCTCCTTTTCCCTCCCTCCCTTTTTTTCAGAAACTGGAGCTCTTGCTGCAAATATTTTAGTAGTCTCATAATGACAGGAAGATTATTTTTACAACTGGGAAAAGATTATGCAACAAGAAAATTTGGCATTGTAAGACAAAAAATAAAAGTTGAACAAACTCTTTTTATGTTATTTTATACTCTGACTTTTTTAATTGATTAAAAATTAACATTATGATAAAAATGGACTAGAAAATTACTATTCAAATGAAGCCTTGGGAGCAATGTATGATCCTACATTATGAAAGATTTTTTTTCAAGACTTGGTATTTAAGAGTAATGTGTGTTGAAGTATAACTGGCCAGCAAGTAATGCATAGATAGCTGAGGTGGATTAGGTTTCCAATGATTAGCAGATCACTGTGTCTTAGTGTTAGAAATTAATTTTTTTCTCCAAACTGATTCAACTTCACTAAATGGATTGTTTTCAAAGTTTAGATTTAGGGAATTTATTGTAATAAAGAATCTCCCAGCTGAGTCATGTACTCTCTCTGCCAGCTCTGTTTTCTCACCATTCCCAGAAAAGACTATCTTTAGGTTACCAAGTAAATCCATGCCTGTCAATTATTAGTTCCTAATTACCCTTCAAAATTTTCTGAACAGCTACCAGGAAACAGAATGGCAAAATGACTATTGAGTTAAAAGGACATTAGAAAAATATAAATAAATTACACTTATTTTATGTTCCCATCACACCAGGAGATGACTTAACAGTGAGAGGGGGGAAAATCATATTGTAATAATGAAATCAGAGAGGGAATTCAAGGCCCAGAGGTGATTCCACTAAGTTTATGTTAATGCACACCTTGTGGAGGACCAAAAATCAACTAGACAAGTTTCCTGAAAACTGTTTCCAGCTATTTTCTCATTTAAAATGTTCCAACTTCACTTGACCCATTAGTCATCATATTACTTACACTTATGATGTATTTTGAAATCTATTACAAAAAAACCCAATGGATTCAATATGGTTTGTTATAACCAAATCATAACACTTGTGAAAGAGACCTATGCAAAGATTTCTTACTCTGTAAATGTATTAACAAAAGATAAGGCAAAAAATATTTTGGACAAGCAATGTTTCTTAAGAACACAATCATTTCCTACTTGGGTGGGTGTGTCACAAAAATACTATAGGAAAAAAAGTGGTTTTTTTCCTATACAAGTTTATTGAATATATAATACAGAAAAGGGAAATCTGAGCAAATCTTACTTAATCAGCTCTAGTGAATACAAATGGTCACATTGATATAGTGTGTTAAAGTATTTTTTTTTTTCACAATACCCATATAAGGGAGGTAGTGCCAGTATTATCTCTGTTTTACAAGTAAGGAAACTGAGGGTCAGAGATGCTAAGTGCCCTATATCACAGAGCTATTCAGAGTGAAAATGTGATTAGAATGGAGGACTTTTAACTTCAAGGCCAGGGCTCTTTCTATTGTGCCATATTGTCTCTGGAGCTGGCACACCCTTAAGCATCACTTCATGATATATTCCCTGCTTTTTTTGTTTTTCTTGTAGCCCTAGAATATAGTGCCATGTCTGACACATAGTAAACATTTAAATTCATATTGAATGACTGATTGATTTTAGGTAGCAATACATCTGTACCATACATTATCCTGGAGAAGTAAGCATGTGTTGGTTTTTTTTTTCTAAACTGAATTTCATTTGATTTTTGTGAAATCTGTTATGAAGAATATCCCCATAGCCGTTTCCATTCTAGTGTTTAGAAAACACTACTCAAAAACAAAAACAAGAAAAAAAACCCCACTGCTCCTAGAAAGTCCTTTTTTTATCTCTAAGACCCTTACATAGTGAGTACATTTTGTCTTGTCTTAAAAGTAGCTAAAAGATAATGTTCTCTATATCACACACACACACACACACACATACACACACACACACACTTCTGTTTGGCAATTTAAATTGAGAGTTTTGCTATACTGTTCAGAAAAAAAAAGGCATTTGCATTGCTAGTGGAAATTGAGCATTCACATCTGAATTAGTTTAAAATTTGGAAAGATACCCACTAAAATCGGTATGCTTTCACCAAAGGTGTGAAGTACAAAGACTCAATCATCTGTATTGTAGATATCAGTGCTTCTCTTAATGGTGTATAAGTGGATGAGGTAGCTGCAAATGAAGAAGACACTCAGAGAAATTGTCTTGGGGTCACAACCCATAGCCATAGCCTGGTTAGCTTCATTGTGGTAAGGGGATATTTCATGAATTAATGGACAAAAGAGACACCTTGGTACTATGATGGATCAATGTGAGTCATCATTGCTACCAAATGTAACCTGCTGTTGGCCAAGTTACATTCAAATGAAAGTCAGAAAAAAAGAGAAGTGACCATCAAGTAATATGACTATCAACAAAAACAAACATTCAAAAAGTGATTACAAGAATAAGAGGAAGTACTCTAGTGCCTTCTGTAGCTCCTCTATGGAGAATATGTAGAAAACTGTGAGTAAGAATCACCTTAGAGATGATGTAGGTGGGTTTCAAACTATACTGGTAGCCAAGATCAAAGGGATAGGCACTTGAGACCTTTGATTATGGTGGTATAGGGAATACTTACATGAGGAAACAATCTTTCCTACATAGGCTGGAACCTTCTCTGAATCCAGTCTTAGAGAGTTGCTTAGGGCACTGAGAAGTTAAGTCACTTGCCAGGGTCACACAGTACATGTCAGAGGCCTTCTTGCTTTTGAGGCCAGCTCTTTATCCACTAAGCCATCCACATCAAGGTTATGCATATATCAAAATACAGTAGAAATGATACATATAAATGTTCATTATCTTTTTCAAAGCATTTATGCTTTTGGAAGCTGTGATATATTTTTCAGATCACAGGTTGTTCAAGATGGATTGGACCTAAAGAGATTATTTAGTCCAATTTCCACATTTTACAAATTAGGAAACTAGGGCCCAGGGTAGTTGTATTGTGAGACATCAAGGAGTATTTAGGAAGTATGGAGAAAAGATTTAAACCTAGGTCTTAAGATTCTAAGTGCAGCCCTTCTTCTCTATGCCATTTTACACTTAAATCATCTCCAGGAACTTTGCAATCCAGTAGCACTGATCTCCTAGCTGCTCCTTGCACACACACTCTGCCTCCTGTCTCCTTGCATTTTCTCTGACTGTCCTCCATACCTGGAATGTTCTCCTTCCTCATCTCTGCCTCCTAATTTCCTCCAGTCTCAATTAAAATCAGGCCTTTTCTGATTGGTTCTAATAATAGTGCCTTCTATCTATTTATTACCTACCATTTATCCTAAACATATCTTGTTTATGCATAGGTGTGTGCATGGTGTCTCCTTTTTAGAATATGAGATCCCTGAAAGCAAGATATGAATTTTCTGTCTTTCTTTGTACCCCTGGCACTTAGCACAGTGCATGGCACAGAGTAGGTACTTAATAGATGCTTCTTGCCTTGCACAACAGTGCAGCTTTTGCTTATCTTTGATGTCAGAAAATCTTCCTTTTTTGAGATTTAAAAACATTTTTGAAATATATCCAAAAATCATTTGAAGCCAAGTTTGGTGAATAAAATGAGTGATAAAATTGGGGAATACTAATTTCAGCAAAAGGAACTGAATGGGTGTTGCTATACAGTAATACAGAATAAATTTCTTGAGTGGCTTATAAACTGTTACTGAGGTCACAAAATGTCTTAAGCAACGGCAGCATAGCTGGAATGAGAATACAGTCTACCAAGGAGAAGACAACACTGATTCAGATGAACAAATGTACTCATTTAATTAAGTTTTATTAAATACCTACTATGGGCAGGCTTTTGTGCTAGGCATTATGGGAGATGGAAAAATTAGATGAGACACTCTCTTAGAGTACATAATCTTGGTGGGAGGTTTGGGGTAGTCAGATATGCGCAAATATCTATAATACAAAACAATCCATGATCACACAAGGAAAAGCACAAAATATTAAAAAGTTATAGGAAAAAGTGACTGCAAAACTGAATTAATTTTCTTCACCTCAAAATTTTCATCAATATCTTCCTTTCTTGTGCTGATGACACCATGATTCTTTCAGTGGCCCAGGCTCAAAATCTTGAGGTCACGTTTTGACTCTTACCTCTTCCTCCACACCATATTCAGCTACTAACTCCTACTGAATTAAATTTAGACAATGTCTCCAGCATCTCTCTCTCTCACTTTGACTATCACAAACTGTTCTTCCTGACTCTAGCCTTTCTTTTCTCTTATTACTTAATACATTCTATAGCTGCCAAAATAATATTATAAATACCTAGGTCTGGCCATGTCACTTCTCCACTTAAAATACTTCAACACATCCCCAATGCCTACAAGATAAAATATAAAGGCCACTGCTTAGCATTTAAGGGCCTCTACAATCTGACCCCAAGTTACCTTTCCAGCCATTCCCCATTACTCCCTTTAGGAATTCCATTTTCTAGACATGCTAGTCTTGTGAGCCGTTTTGTCATCTCATTCTGACACTGTGTGCTGGTGTGGGTCATCCACCCCTATTGCTGGCATGAACTACCTCATTCCCAAGTACCGAAATCCTTACTTTCCTTCAAGGCCCCACTTAGGTGCTGCCTTCTTCATGAATCCTTCCCCTATTTCCTTGGCTGAAAGTATTTTTCTTTCCTTAATTTTCATGAAGCCCCTTTTTGGGTTCCTTTCTTTGCTTTCCTTACATTCTAAGTTTTGAATATGTGGTTTGTTCTACTTCAGATATCAGGTAGTGAGTTTTTGGGGGAAGAAAGGTGTCATCTTTGCATAATACCTTGCTTGTAGGAGGCATTTAAATAACTATTTGCTGAATTGCCAAGATACTCAACTACATATACAAAGCGATGTAAAACCTCAGGATGTGGGTTAACTTGGCAATACCATATTCTCCCCTCAATTCCACATTTACCCTTTAGGCTGCATTTTGTCACACCCTTCTTTCACCTTTCAAGGATGCTCTAGATCTAGAATGAGTATCACAATAAGACGTCACTTGCCACAGTCACTACACCAAGCTTGCGAATCTTTCAGTGTGGGGTCACTGCATAAGCTCTCCTTTGACCCTCTCCCCCCTCTCCCCGTCCCATTCCTTCTTCTCTCCCCTGTCCTGGCATGTCACAGGAGGTTCTGACAACTGTCACTTTGGGCCAAGTGAATCTGTGTGCATTAAACTATGGGTCTGGGAACAGTGTTCGGATCTGTGATTTTATTAGAGTGGAGAACCTCTATTGTGGTAAATCGTATTGATAAATATCAGTAACTTCTGTAATTTACAATCAAAAGATGTAGGTTCAAATCCGGATTATGTCATTTGCTGATTACATGGTTTTAGGCAAACCTAACCACAACGGGCCTCATTTTCCTCATGTATAAAATGAAGGGGCTAGACAAGATGACCTCAGAGGTCCCTTCTAATTATAACTCTGTAAACCTATGATCCTGTGGCATTTTACAATGAATAAATTTAAATCAATCATTGCAGTATTCTGAAGGCTATTTGGTCTGATCTATAATTGTTGAAGGAAAGTTTTCCCTGCTCTGTGGAAAGGAATTTCAGTAAACATATGAGATAGGGGGTATTTTGAGAGCATATGTTGAATATAATGGACATGTGAAATGGTCACTGAACAATATGGGAAAGAACAATTTGATTTATAAAATTATGTTGAAATTATGTGATATAAAACTGTAAATGCTATTCTGCTAAGTGACATATCAGTGAGAAATAGAAAGAAAGAGTGAAAAGGATGCAAAGAAGAAAACAAGGCAAAATGCATTGAGAGATTTGAAGAGGGCTGATTAGTTTCATGGGGGGTACAATGAAGGAAAAATGCAGGGAGAGAAGAGAGATGTCACCCCTAAATGAAATGGGAGATGTAGGATGAACTCAGGGGTGGGAAAAAGGGGGGAAATACTCATGTTAACGAGATGAACTAGGAGGCTAGTGAGATAACCAAGTTTTTCTGATGATGTGAACCAAGATGAAAATGGTAGCAATGCTGACCAAATCTTAACATATCAGAGGTGAATGTAACTCTGAATGTAATTTAATCTAGCCCAGAGGTGGGGAACCTGAGGCCTCAAGGCCATGTGTGGCCCTCTAGGTCTTCAAGTGTGGCCCTTTGACTGAATCCAAATTTCACAGAACAAATCCCCTTAATAAAAGAATTTGTTCTGTCAAACTTGGACTCAGTCAGAGGGCTGCACTTAAGGACCTAGAGGGCCCCATGTAGCCTCGAGGTTGCAGGTTACCTACCCCTGATTTAGCCCATTCCTGAGCAGGAATTCCCTCTACAAAATCCCCAATGAGTGCTCATCCAATATTCTCTTACAGATTTCCAAGACAGAAAAACTCTCTTCCTTCTGAAACAAATGTTATACCTTCAGATGAAGTCACTATAAGTTTTATTTAATTGTTTTACTTTGTTACAAGACACCTATCACAAATTCCTATCTTGTGTCAAAGTTCATCTCAGGTGTCATATTTTTTATGAAGATACTCTGAATCACTCAAACAGAATCTTTCTTAGATTAACTTGTATTAATTTGTGCACATGTTGTATAACTTGTCATCTCTCTAGTGGAATGTTAGCTCCCTGAAGAGACTATCTGGTTTTATCTTTGCATCCTTAACACCTAGGACAGTGGATTTGCAATAAATATTTGTTGAAATTGCCAAACTGAATTCAAAGTTAAGGAATGGGCTTTGGAGAAGGCAGATAAGAAAGGAGATGTTAAAAAGTTAGCAAAACAAAGAAGAAATGACTAGAAAGATAAGAGGAGGAGGTTTATGAATTTTTTCCCACTTACCATACTATACTCACAACACTCCTGCCCCACTTGATCAAAAAGTCCCCAACATCTTCACACCAAGAAAGACAGAGAGTCTCCTATTGAACTGGACTTTAAGAAACAGTACCTAGATATATATGAACACTTTCTTTACTGCTACTCCACAAGTGACTTGTAGACAATATAAGATATCATTGTGCTTACTATTTATGATTTATGAAGAAGCATTTGATCTGGAACAACATGATGACATATTAACAACTTTTCCAAAAAGGTGTCTCTCATTCATACATCAAGAATTATTATGATTCTTTTAAAGTGACAGCAACTGAAATAACCCTGTTAAATGATGCTCTAATCATAAATATCAGGGAAGCATAAAAAAGGGAGAAAGTATGCTTGCCAAAGGAGTTTGCCACTGTGATGGAGAAGATCCAGTAGAGAGTTTAAGGTGAAATGCATTTCTCTGTGGACAATGAGGTCCTCTGAGATGTCTGTATTTAAAGATGACACTGCCATCGTTACACTGTCCTAGAACATTACAGAGTCTCCTAGCAGAGATCCCCAACTATTCAAAAATGATAGATTGTCTGCAGAAAGGAAAAACCAAGTGTATGAAAAAAGTGTAATGTTGATATTAGAATATGCAGTTAGACAGAAGATCTCTAGAACTTGCCTGTCAGTAAGTACTATTTAGAACAGACAGTATAGATGGATGAGTGGGCCCTACAACTGATGAGAAGAGAAGATTGTATTCTATTTAGGAAATCGCAAAGCTCCATCACTGACTCCTAAGATTCCCATGGAAACAAAGTCCCATTTTAAAAAATATCAACAATCTACTCGTATTGTTATTATGACAATGAAACATGAAATATGATACTCTTCAATTTAAAAAAAGTGAATATCATATAGAGGGAAAGGGTGAGGAACATGGTGAGTTTAAGCATGATGTAACATACAACCAATAAAAAACCTCAAGCAAAAACAAGAATAAAAAATGTCATTAATGAAATGTAAGACAGATAGGAAGAGTGGGCTATTCATGTGTTGATGCTGCAAGCCGCATCATTGGAGGGAACTCCTATATTGGTGAGATCATAGATCCATTAGAGTACAAAGCGAGAAATATTAATTCTCATGAACAAAGCTGTAACTAGGGTAACTAAATATTCTTTTACCTGGGCAAAAGCAGTTAAAGAGGTTGGTGGTGGTAGCAGCAAAGAGGACAATCTAACCAGAAGGGAAACCAAAAGCTGGGGCAATGATCTAGATAGTGCTAGAAAAAGTTCCTGGAGATGAACACCACACTGACAGAACATTGTGGGTAGTAAACTACAGAAAGGGAAGGGAAGAGCTCTGCAATACACTGAAGACTAGGGTAAGAATGGGATTCATTCTTAGGGACAGCAGTCTCTAGACTGCAGAAGGGAAACAGGTTTCTGCCTAGCTTGGGATGCTGGTACAAAGCTCCAACTGCACCACCCTTGTTATAACTCTGATCATTAATTTTAAATTATTAATTTAATTTAAAATCATCCCTCTAACCTCTTAGAAATGCTACTTTATAATTAGTAAGCTATTGAGAAATATTTCCCAATGCCTTTATTCTTTCTGAAACACTAGTAGGTAAAATGTATCTATATAGCCCAAAGTATGTTTGCTTAAAAAACCAGAAATATTTACAAATCATGCAATTACGTTTTTGGAAATGTTATGTGTATTCATGTAAAATACGTCTGAATTATATGCAACTCTATTTGGTAATACTTTAAGTATTAAGTATACTTTAAGTGTAATATGTGTTAAAATTTTTTTTTCTAATTAAACATTTTGTTTTGTGTTAGAAATGTTCATGGTACTTTTGCCACACACCATTTTAAAGTCTCAAAATTGGGAAAACCGGCCATAAAATGAATGGAAATGTACAAAAATAGTATATAAGCTATAAGTAATAAGGGAGAAAATCATATTTATAATATTACAATAATTAAAAGTGAAATTAAGTTAAGGGAAAAGTAAAAAGTCAGCATAAAATTAAGACTGAAATTAGAAACATTAAAGAATATACAAGTAAAAAGACTAATCAACAGGAGCATAGTTCCATAGTAAGGAGTTATATTGGAAGCCATCTAGTCCAATTCCCTCATTTTACACATGAGGAAACTGAGTAAAATAAAAGTCAAGTTCATAAGACAAATTATATTCCTAGCACTTAGCATTGTGCCTGGCACATAAGAGATATTTAATAAATGCCTACTGATTGACTTGTTTATTCATTAGATAACTTGCCCATATACATACAGGTAGTAAGGGCAGTGTTGGAATTTGAACCCAAAACCTCTGAGGTTCTACAGTTTTTCCCACTGTTTCACATTGCCTAGCTGCACCATGCAGGGAAAGTAACAATGACAATGAAAAAGGCACTTTCAGAGAATGTAAAAAGTAGCTGGTTCCCAAAGTTAGGTCAGTAGGCACCACATAAATACTAAGCTAAAAGGATTGTGAAATTGAGCTCCTCAATTTGTGTATCTGTAAGCCTATTACATAAGTTAAATATTTAATAGAAGTTCAAACAATAAATGGTAGGAACAGTCTATAAAAAGCTGTTATGCATGCTAAATAAATGAAATTATTATAAAATTAATGACTTAGACATTTAGCCCTCCCCAAATATAGCACATTTTTAAAGTCCTCATTTCATGGCTACAGTATCAATGGTTCAAAAACTTGCTTGCAAAAGAACAATGAAAAAATTACCAGAAAGCTCAAATGCTTTTGTAAATGACCCTGAGTTAATTAGAAAAGTCTGCACCCTCACCATTCCCCTTCTCACGTGTCAGCTTTCATTAAATCAAAAAAAAAAATCTCATTTCAAAGCTAACAAACACCATGGTTAACAAAACTGTTAAAACGAGATCAAGTGGGCACATTCCTAGGTTTCTCTATGATGTCATACTGAGCAGCCTACAGCTGAACTTGTAAGAAGTAGGAATGATTTTTCAATATAAGAAGTATCTGATCTAATGCTAATTTTCTCTCTATAGGCTAACTGTGCTGGGAACAGGTGGCCCTGCTTTCAATTATGGATGGCTAGCATGCCAGTGTGAGGCCTGGATTAGTTCACCTTCTCACAGGGAATTTGCCTCGGTTGGGAATGGATTTATTATGGCTTCACACATGGAATGGAGCTCATGTCAGCTGAGGGCAGTGACACATCATATGATTCAAATTAACCTGCTGTGGACTGTTCCGCAGGGCTGCGAATGGGTATTAAAATGACGACATTTTAAAAACAGCTTGAAAGAAACCAGGATTGCTGAAGTACAATGGTTCCAATTTGTTCCAACTAATCTATCACCTGCTGGAGAGATGATTCTAGGGGGTTCTGGTAGCTGCTGTTTTTGAGGTTTCCCCCAACCACTGACCTAGCTAATGGAGACAACTGTTGCCTTTGGAAGGGTAGGAGAGTGGACTTTTAGGATGCTTTTTGATGTACAAGTTGCGGTCTGCCATTAGTTCTCATGGATTGTAAACAAGCAGTAAAAAAAAGATAGCAAAGAAAAGTAAAGATTTTGAACTCTATTTCCTTCCTGCTACAAAGAATGGTAAGAGTAGCCTTCTTGTTACTCTGTGTAGGTAAAACAAATCCAAATGGCTAAATTCAATAGTCACCACATTTACAACTTTCTAAGGACATTTTAAAGTTAAGAAATACTGGCAAAGAAAATTGTGTATTTTCCTTATTTCTAAAGTGAATTATGGCAAAAGACAATATACTTTGTCAATGATCTAAACATTTTATAACAATGGCAGACCAATTTTTTAAGGTCTTTCTTTTTAAAAAAATCCTTACATACTTAAATTTTTTTTTTTTTTTTATTTTAGGCAATTGGGGTTAAGTGACCTGTCTTGGGATACATGTTAGTGTCTGAAGCCAGATTTGAATTCACCTTCTCCTGATTCTAGGGCTTGTGCTCTATCCACTGCACCATCCAGCTGCCCCTATGTAGTTGTTTTTAAAGGACAACTGTATACATTGGTGCTATAACTTTTAATGTCAGTTAATTACCTTTGCTTTTCAAACTCAAGAGAAGACAAAACAAAATTTTTAGTGGTGTAGTATGATAGATTCATTCATTTATTGAATGCCAATACTTAAAAACAGCTTGATAACAATAGCTTTAAGGACTGCAAAGTGTTTTATATATGTTAACTTAAAATTCTTATAATAATGCGGTGATGTAGGTGCTATTATTATTATTCCTATTACATAGTTGAGGAAATGGGCAAAGAAAGATTAAGTGACTTGCTCAGGGTCACATAGCTAGTAATGTCTGTGTCAGTATTGGAACTCAAGTCTTCCTTACCCAAGTTTCACACTACCTACTACATCACCAGCCGGTCGAATATTTCCAAAAAGCATGTTCTATAGTGGATATTTAAAAATCATTAATTATAAGTAAAAACAGAGACTTTAATTCTGTCTTCCTGGGAGTGTTTGTGTGTGGTGATGGTGGTGTTAGTGCTATTAAAGTTAAGATCTATTCCCACAATTTCAGTAATGAACAGTTAGTTACTCCTCCTAGTATAACCTAAAATCTGGAAGAAATATCATTCTTCTTTAGTTGCCAAAAATGTACAAAACAGACAATTCATGTGGCAAAAATGTACTAATATATCCTGTTCCCTTTAATTAGTGGTTTTCCAGTCTTGCCACTTGCCTTAGCCTTTTGATTTCTTAAGTTAATAGAGAAGGACAACCCGTTTTCCTTTGTGGTGGGAGAAGAAAATGATTCTGTGGGACAACATCTACTTATCTCCTTTAGCTGACAAATTGCTAACAATAAGAAAGTTTTTGTCTAAGAAAATTCAAGAGCTTTCTAGACTTCTTGCTTCAGGGTGTATATCCCACAGTGCACACAACTGATACATCTTTCAAATAACTTATTTAAGGAAAAAAACCCCAACTTGGTTTAAAACATCTGAACTTTAAATAACAAACACCATTCACTAAATGCTGTATTTGATTCTTAACAAAAGTTTTGTAGAAAAAGTCATGCCTCTTTGTACCACTCAAGGTGCCACATCCTATATGGTCCCTACCTTCATGGGGCCTTCTTGAATTACCTTGTATTTATCCATGTATATGCTTTATCCTCCAAACAGAACGTAACCTCCTCAAAGTCAAGGACTTTGTGGTTTTGTCTGTGTATCCTCACTGGCTAGTTGAGTATGGACACGGAGTAGACTCTTAATGAATACACAGAGGACTGAACAGTCAACTGTGGCTGTAGCAATATCATCTCAGATGATTTAACAAAAATCTTACTGTTGACTAAGTGTACCTAGCACCACATAAAGGTTCAGACCTGAGATTTTTCTTTCATTCAAAATGATGCAATTGCTGTGCAAGCTGAATATGCAATTTTAGGTATGTCTATTAAAGTCACTGATAAAAATATCCCCTTATTATGCCAATAGAGATCTCCCTTGAGGGTTATGTTGCTCAATTAGTCAATACTTCTTGAGTAAAGTTGTTCAAACAGTGATGAATACACTTGAATTTGCTAAACTCTAGTCCACATTTCTCTATTTTGTCCACAAGATATCACGGGAGATTCTGTCAGATATCTTGTTGAAACACAAATACGTGACTCCCACCACCCCGCACCCAGTCTTCTCATACTCTGTCTGTGGAGTAGAAAAAGATCTGGATCTAAAGCCCATCTATCTGACAGCTCTGTGACACTGGACAAGTCACTAGATCTCTCTGGGCCTTAGTCTTCCTTATCTGTAAAATAAGGAAGGTGGATGTGATGACCTTTATGGTCCCATTCAGTTCTAAATCTATGATTCTATGATCCTATAAAACTGTCCAAAAAGTCTAATGAGGGACTGGGATCAGTCAGTGACAGCCCATTCCTCATGTGTAGGCATAGCATGCTTTGCCTAACACAACCCCATGTGGACTTTGGAGCACACGTGTTGTTGATGGTCTGCTCACTATGTGAAGAAATCTTTTGGTTGGCTGCCGAGTCAGAACTGAGGATGCCTTTTTAAAAATGGGCATTAACTTTGGGGTCTCTTTCCAACCTGGGGGAGTTCTAGTGAGGAGTGCTGTAATCCTTTGTGTAAGGAGATTATAAGACTTTATCTCTCCATCAGGGTCACTACTATGTGGCAGTTGAGCTCATGGCCTTGATGCTGCTTTTATTACTTATTTCACATTATTTTATTTTTATATTGTGTTTATGTTTTCTACCTTATGAACTTTTAAAAGTTGGGAAAGGTCACATGGATACGCAATTTTCAAAGTAACATATTCAAGATATCAATATCCATATTTAAAAAAATGCTCCAAACTAATAATTAGAGAAATAAAAATTAATGAAACTGAGTTTTATCTTACACTAATAAAACTGGTGGGCAGCTGGGTGGCATAGTGGTTATAGTGCCAGACCTGAAGTCAGGAAGACTCATCTTTGTGAGTTTAAATCTGTCCTTACTAGCTGTGTGAACCTGGGCAAGTCACTTAACCCTGTTTGCCTCAGTTTCTGCATCTGTAAAATGAGCTGAAGAAGGAAATGGCAAACTACAACCAGTATCTTTGCCAAGAAAACCCTGAATGGGATTATGAAGATTCAAACATGATTGAAAAATGCCTGAAAAATAAGACTGGCAAAGATGACAGAAAATGAAAAATGGAGGGGCAGTGAGAAAACTAAAGCACTGTTGGTGAGGCTGTGATTTAGTACAATTATCTGAAAAACAATATGGAATTCTGCTCCTAAAGTCATTAAGCAATACATACATATGACCCAATGACACCTCTAATCACACCCCAAAAAGATTGAGGAAAGAGGGGAAAAGGATTCATATGAACATCAATATTTAAAGCAGATCTTTTTTGTAGTGGAAAAGAACTGGAAACTAAGGGGATGCCTATCAACCAGAGAATGGCTGAACAAATTATGGCATATGAATTTAATGGAATACTACTATCAGAAGAAATAATGAAAGGCCTAGGTTTAAAAAAACCTAGGATGACTTACATGAACAAAAGATGTAGACTTAAGTAATCAGAAGTAGAAATTTATAAAATGACATTGTGAAGACAGACAAATTTGAAAGAAAGATCTCTGGATCATGACTAATCATGATTTTAGAGGACTAATGATGGTCAATACTGTCAAGCTCCTGATAGAGAGGAAAATGCAGACTGATACAAACTTTTTTTGAGCAAGGACAATGTGAGAGTTTTCTTTGCTTGACTATGCGTGTGTGTTACAAAAGTTTAGTTTTTCTTTTTAAAATGCAAGGGGGGGGGGAAGAAAAGGAAATAATGCTTGTTAATTAAAAAAAATAAGGTGAAATGAAACAGAGAGATTGAGAGATTGTTAGAAGTTTGTAGTACATGTAAGATTCTGTGGACAAAAAAGAGAGAGGCAGTAACTTCCACCATAAAATGTTTGAGTGAAAATGGTGGGGCAAATACTATGCTAGAAATTGCTTTCAGTTTGAGCTTACTTTCCCTAGGGACCAAGGTGGTAAAAGGGAGAATGTATCTTTGAGTGTTTAGGGGAAATGTTTGTACTTCTGTTCTTGGTATATCTGGTAAATATTCTTCTATAAAAGTTAACTGATGTTAATTGGCTAAATGAAACTGGAGTGCTAATGACTGGCAGTTCAGAATGGGGCTTGAGTTGATAACATCAGAAAGATACCCCAACCCCAAAGGAGTACCCCTAGAAGTCTGATGGGGAGAGGTAGCTAACCTCAATTTGTTAGTATGAACATGATTTAGGATAAGGATCCTTAGAGTTTAAAAAGACTATACAAAGAAATAAAGTTAGTTCTCCCTCAGTATTCTTGCCTGTTTGTTTTTTCTCCCCATATAAGGTTTCTGGTTTTATCTAATTCTATGAAGCATCTCATTGATATACTTGGTATTGCTTCAAGTTAATTAGAAAGTACTCATATTTTTAGTCTATTGGCTTGACCTTGCCAAATTGACAGGTCCCAGTTTCTCTATTTCTTAGAATAGAACCACAGTTCTCTGTGGCTTTCTTGGCAATTGCTTGTTTGCAGTGCTTGTTTTCCATGGCAGTTACTCCATTTTGGACCACTACCACTTGATCCTCCCACACTGCAGTCATATCTAGGAGACAGACAGGAATTTCTGAAGATCTTCTAGCTCCAGTCCCCTTCTATATCATTTATTATTGTGTTTTCCCTCTTGCAAACAGTAACCATAGAGGATATGAGACCTCTGAAGGTTCTAACACCAATGTTTTATTTAGAAACATACGACTAAATTATTCTACAAGCTCCAATACTGATGGTGGTCTCTGTGCATTTCTTGTTCTATGATGAATAAAAAGAACTCATATTTCTATGAGTTTAAATGTTTTAAAATGTTTTCTCACAGATACCAAAAGTATATTATTCAAATCTTCATGAAATGAACACAAAATTAATTTGGAGAAACAAAAAATATAGAATATCATATAAAATATTAAAAAAGGTAGGAATGAAGCAAGAAAAGTACTTCTAGGCCTCAAACTATATTCTAAAACGGCAATCATCCAAACTATTTGGCTCTGGTTAAAAAAAAAATGTAGATCAATGGACCAAGTATTTGAAGGGCTGACGTGTGAAAGAGGGAACAGACATTTTCCTGGCCATAGAAGGAGGAAGTAGGAACAATGGGTGGAATTTGCAAAGGGATAATGTAGGTCTGATGAAAGTAAAAACTTCCTAACAGAAGTGGAATGTGCTGCCTTGGGAGGTAACAGGTCCAATTCACTGGAGGTTTTTTACTAAAGGCTATGTCACCACAGAACTATAGAAGTTTGTCTCTCCCCCACCCAGGTGTGAGATGAATGGTCATTAGATGATCAAAGAGATCCTTTTAGACTTTGAAATTGATTAATTCTGTACTGAACATCAATGCTTACGACTTTAAAAACAGTCAACTGGGGCGGAGCCAAGATGG
>CM053587.1:243870802-243898125 GCA_028646515.1 Pseudochirops corinnae | reverse complement strand
AGGGGGGACACACTGGGTTGGCTGTTTTGGGGCGGTGGGTAGGGGGAAGAGGGGGAGAAAATATGTAACTGAAAATCTTGTGGAAATGAATGATGCAAACTATAATAAAATAAAATATAAAAAAAAAAATAAAAACAGTCAACTTCATGAAAACACAATATCCTACCTGGTCCATTAAGAAAGTCTTTAATTTGTAGAACAACAAGAGAAGGTGGAATGCCACTTTTGGTGTCTATTTCTCCAGCTACTGTCTGTAACCAGACCTTGGAGTAATCTAGGGCTTCTGGTAGTGTCTTCCCAGGATCTGAAGTGACAAAATCATAATCCAAACCATTAATAACATCTCAAGATTATAAACTGGGTCTTTTAAGAAATCAAGGAAACCAGCTCCAATATGGCAGGCAAATCCTTCTTTAATATTTCAATAATTATACACAGAATATGTTTATAATATACTTGTACATTTATACATATACGTGCATGCACACAAACACATGTAACATTTTAATTCCAAGACTGAGATACTGGCAACAATATTTGGTACATGTAATATAATAGCTACTGAAGCAGCTAAGAGAATAAAAATTAGTTAACATTTTACTTGTTTCATTTTTCGTTAGAGTTTATGTTACAAAAATTGCTGACTGTTAAGTGAATGCTGGAGAAGGTTTTTTATGCCAGAACCAAATTAAAGAGCAAAAAAGTAAATTTTACAGAAGCTTTAAAAAATGGAACGTACTTAAAGATGCCATAGATTAGTATTGCATAAAGAGTTATTTGATCTATTTAGGGGTTTCAGGGACATGTAATCACCTTTTATTGCTAAGCTTCTGAAATTTCTGTCAGTAGCTTTTCCTAGTTAATGTAAACAATAAAAAAAATTCAGTTCCTTAAGATCTACAATGAAAAATAAAGCCTGAGGTACCCAATTTTATGTGCTTTAATGCTGCATATTTTTATTTACCCTTTTTGGCTATTGATTATGGAAAAATAACAGTGAATTTACTTTTTTAATTCTTGGCAATGTTACTCTTACTGAAATAACTTTTTAAAAACGACTGTTGTATCTTGGCATACAATTTTTTTTCTGTGTTTTTTTTTAACCTTCTAAATATTCAGTTTTCCTTTAGTTCCAAGGGTTTTTTTTCCTGTGTGTTTTAATGGCCTCTGAATGTAAATTTTATAGAGATGCTCTTGCCATAGAGTCCATCTATCCCATTTTCATTTAATTTGAAAAGTCTTAATAAAGTATTATTTATTTTAGGTTTTATCGATTGGATTACTTTCAAGAATGGCATTTACATATCATATTCAACATATGGTCTTACACTAACACTGTCATATGTGAATTGGCATATAAATTTTACCTTGGAATTTGTATTTCTTGACCCTGTCATGTGATTCTGATGAAATCTGGCACTTATGTACACTTATGTGATTTCAAAGCAAATACTGAAACCAACTAATGGTGATGTTAGACCTATGTGGTGAAGATCAAATGCTGTCAGTGCATTCTTCCTTTTCTTTTTTTGTCTTTTTTAATATGATGCATGATTTTAAAGCACTGAGTACATTACAGAGCAGATCCATTACTCAGTAATGCTATTCCTAGTCTTACTCTCAGTATGCTCTAGTATATAGGTTATTACTAGTAAGAGATGTAAACAGGCTCATGTATCTAGTGTTCTAATAATTTTGCCATCATCAGCAAAGAAATTACTAGGTTAGAACAGCACTTCTTAAACTATGGGTCACAACCCCACAAAAAATCTGGCAACAGCAAAAGGTTTCTGAACACGCAATGACCAAAAACTAATTAAAAATCAAACACAGAATGAATCTGTGGTGTTTCTGGTAGCACCTGCCTGTGTTGTGTCAGGCAACTTCACTGCAGCCTAGGCTCTGAACACAAAGCATGCTCCCTTTGCGCTGCACAATCCTTCAGGTCACATAACTCCAAGGACTGCCATGAAAGCAGCAGAAATGAGAAAAGGAGTTGCAGAGTGGAAAAAGTTTAAGAAGCCCTGGGTTAAAGCCCAGAACCTGGATCTACACAGAGTTCTGACTCTGATATTTCTCTACCTAATCATAATCTTTTATTATTTCATTTTAACATGACCTCTAATCCTTCCAGCTTTCAATGGTTTCCCAGGTCATCGCCCTTGGACTGTTTACACTACACTAACCTCCCTTCCCTATCTTAACTCCTTGGTGAATCAGTTCAACTCTATACTATCCCCTGCACTCTAGTACCTTGTACTCTTTTCTAATCTCCAATTATACCTTGGCAAACTTCCACCATTGTTTACTCTTCCCACCATCTGCCTCCTTTGCTCTTATTCATGTGTTGCTAAATGAGATTGGAGAAAATCATGAAATTGTGCTGACTTGAGAATACTATAAAATTTTTTTTGGTGGGGGGGGGGAAGGTAGGCAATTGGGGTTAAATGACATGCCCAAAGTCACACAGCTAGTTTTTTATGTTAAGTCTCTGAGGCTGGATTTGAACTCAGGCCCTCCTGACTCCAGGTCTAGTGCTCTATAGCTGACCCTGGAATACTATAAATTTATGTTGCATGATCTCAACCGGGTTCTTCCTGCAGCAAGGCAATCTGTTTGCTTTTCTTAATCAATTTTTTCTCCCATTTACCACAGCAGCTATTCCTAACCATTTTATCTTTCCTAAATCCTTCCATGGAACCCTTTCTCTTAAGCCAATCAGTGTGCCACATACTTCTTAAAAATTAGACTATTGACTAAGAGGTCCCTCTTTTTTTTTTCTTCCTCATCTCTCATTATTCTGATGTTTTCTCTCATAATCCCTTCTGTCTTTACTTCTGTCTCACACAAAGAAATGTCCCTTTTCTTTACCAAGGCAAACTCCTCTCTACATGCAACACTGACCTCATACCAGCGAGACAGCTCAATGGATAGACTACTGGGCCTAGAGTCAGGAAGTCTGAGTTCAAATCTTACTAGCTATGTGACCCTAGGCAAATCACTTATCCTCTGAATGCCTTAGTACACTGGAGAATGAAATGGCAAACCACTGCAGTATTTTTGACAAGAAAACCCCATGGCCAGTATGGTCCACAGGGTCATGAAGAATCAGGTACAAGTGAACAACAACTTCTTCACTTCAGGTCCTGGGTTTTATCTATTGTACCACCTCATTGTGAGCTCTTTGAAGGCAGAGGCTGTTTTTGCCTTCTTTGTATCCCCAGTGTTTAACACAGTGCCTAGTAAGTGCCTAATAAATGCTTGTTGAATGACTCATGATGGCACTTCTGAAGATTTGTAAAATATTTTATACCTCTTTTCTTATTTGAGCTGTATGCAGCAATCCTGTGAGGTAAGTGTTATTGTTATGTTCATTTTATAGATGGAGAGACTGAGGTTAAGAGAAACTTCCACAAGAGGTGTCACTTGAATTGAGCTCTGAAGAAAACTAGATATTCAAAGACAGAATTTATTCCAGGCATGGAAGACAGACTGTTCAAAGAAACAAAGAGATGGAGTCTTATGTGGGAAGATCTGTGAGAAGGCCAGTTTGGATAGACGAAAAAATATGTGGTGATATGTATGTATGTATGAAGATGTATAAGTATGTAGGTATACGCATGTATATGTATATACATATACAAATACACATATGTATACATGTGTACTGAAGTTGGAAGGCTTGATTAGAACCAGGTTGTAAAAGAACTTAAATGACTAACAGAGGAGTTTTTATTTGAACAGAGAAGCAAAAGGAAATCACTGAAGTTTACTGAGCAGGACAGTGACAGGTTCTAAACCTGGTCAGAAGGGTTTAGAAAGGTGAGATTAGAAAAATGTGGAGGGGCGGCTAGGTGGCACAGCAAATAGAGCACCGGCCCTGGAGTCAGGAGGACCTGAGTTCAAATCCGACCTCAGACGCTTAACATAAAAAACAGGCAAGTCACTTAACCCCAATTGCCCTACCTTCCCCCTACCAAAAAAAAAAAAAAAGTAACGCTGTTAGTGAAACATGAATGCCATGGGGCCTCACATCAAACCAAAGGAGGAGATGGGATTCCTGGGCTGATATGACTGGAAACTTCTGGATGAGCAAGATGGCAGATTAACTATTCTCAGCAAAATTCCTCAAACCTCTGACCTCCAAACAAATGAATTTTGGTTATAAATATTTAAAGACAAATCTTCAAGATACAACAAAAACAAGACAAAACAATAGGTGAGTAGGAGTCTTAAGAATTAACATGAGAGAATTTTAAAAAGAATTATTCAGAGACCATCATAAGAGACCCCCATACCCATCTTTACATGCAGTGAACATTAGATAAATTGCAGGCTTTTGCAGAATAGTACTTTAAGTAGCGAATGTCATGGCTACAATGACTGTCTGAATGTCCCCATCCTGATCTTATCCCTTAAGAAGCAGCAGACTTGGGCTGTCTGATAGGTTAAGTGATGGAACAAAAGATTGTAGGAAGAAATGGAGAGGGGTGGGTGGGTGGGCTGGAAATGGATCTGCACAAGCAGCTGATTTGGTTTCAAGGAAATAGTGACTGGAAACCCAACTGCATTTTTGAGGTTCCTCAGAACAGGGACATAGGCAGGATAACTCCATATTTAAGAAGGCAAAAGTAGCCTTTCAGGTTAGCATTGGGGTCTGTGGCACCAATCAAGATGGATAGACCACAGACCACAGTGATGGAAAATAAAAGAAAAAGGCTGAAGCATCAAAGATATCAGTAATATAAGTCCAGAGTACGATGGATCAAATCCTAAAAATCAGAATGAAAAATCAGCAATACAAATATACCGTTAATAAATGTAATACAAAAGAAAATAAGAGAAGGTTGCCTGATGAGAGACACAACATCGCACCCTCCTTTGCTCATGAAGATCATAGAACAGTAATATGATATCTCAAAGTGGCTAATAAGAGGAGCACAACTCATTAAAAAAGTTAGGGGGAAGTAGAGCCATGATGGCCAAGTAGTAGAAGAATACAATGAGCTCTCTGCCCAAACTCCTCCAGAGATAGAAAATGTAGCAGACCAAATCCTGATGGAGAAATGCAAAAAAAAGTCACAGTGAGTCATTTGTTCAGCCCAGGTTGACCTAGGGAAGACGGGAAAATTTGAGGACACAAGGGATAGAGTATGATGATGAGCTCAGGGTCAAGCAGAGTACTCTAGTGCATAGGAGAGACTATATACCAGGGCAAGAGGAATTCCTAGACCTATACCAGGGCACCATGACAGGAATGAGTGCCAACTGGCAGCTTTGTTTCTCATTATCCAGTTCCAGGTCAAATATTCCAGGGCAGACTGAGGAGGAGATTTGTGCTCAGGTTTGGTGTTCTGGGGTGAGGAGCAGTTGCAGGCCCTAGACAGTGTACTGAGAGATGAAGAAGTTCAGAAACAAGCAGCAGGCTATTTGTCTTGGATTACAGAAGCCCTAAAATGAAGTCTGAAGTGAGGAATTAGGATGGAAGAATGAGTAAACAAAAAAAAAGAATCCCACTACAAAAAGCTATTATTGTGATAGGGATGCCTAATGTTGAGGTTTGGGGTTTAGGGGTGGTCAAGAACCCAAAATACCAACACACTGGATCCTACTGAAATGAATTCTACTCAAGCCTTCTCTCAGCCAAAGTAAAACAAAATTTATTAAAGATCTGCCATAATGGGTAGACTCTTAAGTATTTGTGACACTTGTATTGACAAGCAGGCCAGAACAATCTGACACAGACTGACTCTGAGCTAGACTGAATCTGACCCCCTCGAGGAGGCAAGATGGATCTTATATACAGAAAGACTGTGGGAGGGATCTAGGAGAGGTCTAGAGGAAGGGTTTGGGGAGGGTCTTGACGAGGAGTCTAAGGAGGATCTTGAGGATTAAGGGTGGCAAGTAGCTGAAGGCTACCAGCAGATGACAGACAATGGAGGGCTAGGCTAGTTTAAGGGTAACAAGTTTGGGTATAGATATATTGATAGGATCAAGGGTGGGAAGCAGCTGGACAAAGGAGAGCCAGGCTAGGTTAAGAATAAAAGAGAATTGAGCCTAGCAATAATGAAAGCCTTATGGCCTCAGGCAAATGCCTCATCAAGTGGGAAGATTCAAGGGGATTCCCAGAGCCTATAAACCCCACCACCTAATCACCCCCTCTCCAAAAAAAAATGACTCTAAAACATCTACAAGTAGAGACTAAAAGAAAAACACAGCTAAGACACAATTCAACTAGAATTACTAGAGAAGATGAAGCAAGAGTTAAAAAAAATTAAATGTTCTATATGAATGAAATAAGAACACTAGAGGAAAAAATTGGAAAAGAAATGAAAGTTACAGAAGGAAGAGTTGGAAAGAAAAATAACAGCTTGGTACAAAAAGTACACAACTACCCAAGCAACAAACTCCACAAAAATAGGATGTACCAAATTAATGACTCCAGAAGACAACAAGAGATACTAAAACCAATCCAAAAGAATGAGAAAATGAAAAAAAAAGTAAGATATTTCAACAAAAAGTCAAAATAAAACAAAACACCTAACCTGGAAAACAGATCAAGTAGAAAAAAATTTAAGAACTGTTGGACTACCTGGATTGTTGGACAAAAAACAAACAAACAAAAAACCCCCAGACCATAATTTAAGCAATCTTAAAAGAAAACTAGTCAGATCTCTTAGAACCAAAGTGATAGGATATAGGCTCAGGGGAAACCCCTTGAAGTCTGACTGAATCTTCCCACTTGATGAGACATCAAAAGAACCCTGACATTTCACTTCATACCCAGCATACTGGCAAAAATTACAAAAGATGAGAGTAGTCAATGTTAGAGAAGTTATAGAAAACAGGCATACTGATGCATCATTGGTGAAGCTGTTAATTAGTACAATCATTCTGGGAAACAATCTGGAACTATGCAAATAATGTAGCTAGAATGTCCACATCTTCTGACCCAGAGATAACTCTGCTAGACAGATACCCCAATTGAAGTCACTGATAAAATTAAAGGCTACCTATATATCAAAATATTTAAAGTATCACTTTGAGGGGAAAAAGTGGAAGCTCATTGATTGGGAAATGGCTAACAAACTGCATACTTACAGTAAGTTAATGGAATATTACTGTGCTATAAAAATTATGTATATAATAAATACAGAGAAGTGTGGAAAAAATTGCATGAATTGATACAAAGTGAACTAAGCAGTGTCAAGAAAACAACACACACAATGACTATAAAATGTAAATGAAGAATGATCACAAAACGATAAAAATGTTTTAGAAAATTATAGAGAACAAGCTTGGACTCAAAGAAGAGATATGACAAGATATCTTTTCCCACAGTTCTGCAGAGATGGAAATGGAACATATAATACCAGTGCTTTAAAAAAAAAAAAATGTATAAATTGGTTTTGCTTCATTTTTTTCTCTTCCCCTTTTTCTTAAAAATTTTTTTTTGTTACAAGGGATGGCAGAGAGAGGGAGGATTATAGGAAGAAATCTATTTAAAAGTAAAAAAAATCAATAAAAATCTTTTTAAGAAATGAAATAATCCCATGTTTTTCAAAAGAAACAACTACCAAAGAGAAAATCTGGAAAATGTGAACCAGTTCTAAGATTTTATCAATGTTTCCCAGGCTGTCAGTCTCCCTAAGTTTGATCTAAATTTTGTAATTTGTTTGTGAATGCACTTGCAGAGCCTTTATTTTAGTAACTGACATGGATTTTCCCTTATATTTATTAACATGAGGTCCCAAGATCTTTCTCTGGAGTGAGCCTATCCAAGTTGGGCAATTTTAATCCCTGGCTAATTCCCAGAGTTACTAAACCAGTCTTGGGTTTTTCACTTTCACTTTTTTACTTTTCACTCTCACTTAAGTGAGAGATAATAATTACATTGCTTGTCTCTTTTCTGAAAAGAAACTTTGAAACTGAAGTCAGAAGAACTTTCACTATCATTTGCTCCCTATGAAAATCCAGATATTCCTCGGATTTAAAATATTCTGCTTATTATCTTGCCTTGTGTCATTGGGTAAGTGGTGTTTTTTAAATGATCAAGTTATTTACATGGTACTTTTATTAGGGTCCTAACATGAATAAGTCTTAGAACAGAACTTAATGATGATAATACCCTCCTGCTAAAATGCATTAGAGCTACAATGCGTATCAAACCCTGATCATTAGAAAAGCACAGCGAATAAAGGAACATATTTGTTAACGGTAATAGTCTTTCTTTTAAAAAATATTTGTTCCTTTATTTACCTGATAGGAGATAATGCAGCTTGGTAAACAAGGCTTTTACATACTTTTTTGATATGTATAAAGTAATGTAAATTTTAACATAATTTTAACATAACATTTTACCATCCTTAAAGTCAGAAGGAAAGAACTCAATAGGATGTATTTATCTCAAAATGCCTTAGCAATGGCCAAATTTCTAGGCAGCTAGGTAGTGTAAGGGAGAGTGTTGTACCTGGAGTCAGGGAGACTTCAGTTCAAATCTGACCTTAGACAGTTGCTTGGGTGCCTCAATTTCACATTTAAAATGGGGATAATAACACTTACCTTCCAGGGTTGTGATGAGGATAAAAATGATGCTACTCTCATTATTTGTTCTCTACCCACATACTCCTCTCTATATGTACTCTAGATCCTAAATTATTTAGGGGCTGATGACCCTCCCCCTCCCCCTTTTTTCTCTACTGGTACAGTTGAGCTAGAGCTGGGGTGTCAAACTCAAACAGAAAGGGGGCACTCTAAACTCTACAAAAGGATCCCTGTCGTCCACATATTGACTTCAAAAACCATATATTAACATCTTCTGTGTTCTTTTTATTTTTATTTATTTTGTTAAATATTTTCCAGGTAGATTTTAATCTGCTTTGGGTTCCTGTTTGACACCTCTGAGCTAGAGGATGGGCAGAGAAAGGCGGTATATTTAAAATAAGTTCCAAATTGACTTTCATTGATCTGGATTCTAGTAAGCTTATTTAGATTTTCATTCTCATTTACTAGAGAACAGTAACAAAATTTTATAGAAATAAGTAGCTGTTCCAAAAGAGAAAAATTGTTCACACAGACCACAAGCCAATCTTGATACATTAACAAGAAAATAAGAAGTTTGTAAGAGGGAATCAGATTAGGTAGTTGTTTGGAGAAAGGAAGGAATACTTAAGTGAGAGCTTGGTCATCTAGGTATGGTTCAATAGGACAAAATAAATATTTTTTGGGAAAGACTACAGATTTTCTTAGACAAATTCTGGTTCCTATTGTTTAAGAGACAGTATGGTATGGTGCTGTACCTGCAGTTCGGAGGAATCTTGTTTAAAATCCTTCCTCAGACTAGTTATGCAAGCACTGCAAATCACTTTTATCTCTGAGCCTCTGCTTCCTCATTTGTAAAATTGGGACACAGTTGTTGTGAAGACTGACTGGAATAAATATGTAAGAAGTGGTTTGTAAGGCTCAGAAAGCTCTATATAAATGTCTGTTACTATTACTTTGGCAAAGAAGTACGAAGGAAACTTCTTATATGGAACTATTCTAGTTAATCTGTAAAAGGAGTGCATAAAAATAATTTGTTAAGTGATTTTAAAATGTTTAATTTAATGTTTCTATTCTCATTCAGTTTCAGGTTTGTGATCTGGATACCTTTTGTACCAAAAAAGGAAGATGTAAAGTTTATTGTCAACGAAGGGAATGTAGAAGAAAAGTGGAGAGGTACAAAGTGGGGGAGAAAAATTAAATGGGTGCTGATTGAATTGATCTCTGTCCCATCCAGTGTAGGGCCCAGGAGCTGCTGGCTAGGCCCTTAATTAAACCCTTCTGTGTGTGCCCTGGTGAAGAAAAAGCATATTTTCTTTGATGTACAAGGTGTCCTTTAATGAGAGATCTGAGCTGCAGTTGAAAATAAAGTATTCTGAATGAGGACCTGCTGTATTAGGTCACTCCATTTCCTTCTGTGAGACCCCATGGAGTCGCTGCTGGCAGCCAGGCTTGTGTTTAGCTCTAGCAATGCTAAATGACTTAAGTAAAATTTCTTGGCTTTGGGAAGGACACTAGCAGAAAGGGAAACCAGCTGAATCTCCCTTTCAAAGTCCAAAAATGTAAAACGCATAGGACTTGTTGAGCCCCTTTCTGTTCCTCAGCCCTAGAAAACCTCCCCTCATTACTACAGAGTGAATCTGGGTAGCTCTCTCGTCTCTCTCTCTCTCTCTCTCTCTCTCTCTCTCTCTCTTTAATCATAGGAGAAAATTCTTAAGTTGTTATTGTAATGTTTCATAGAAGGGGCTAAATAAATGCTTGTTCACTGGCTGCTGAATGACTAAGAATTTGTGTTGTCTGCTGTAACCAGGAATCACAGCAGCCTCTCACTGTTGAATGAAGAGAAGAGAATGAAGGAATGGGCTCCTAAGTTCCAGTGTACAACAAAGGGCCATAGTCCCCAGGGTGCTCAAGATGTAAATGCGCATTGTGTCATAAGGTAGACCTACCCTTCTCTCAGTCTATCAGCAGCCGCTTCCCATACCATGAACCTGAGCTTGGTGAACCAGAAAGAGCATTGGATTTGAAGTCAGAATGCATGGGTCCCAGTATCATTTAATGACACTACATACCTATGTGAACTGTGGCAAATCACTTGCCCTTGGGGAGCCTCAGTGTTCTTATCTGTAAAATGAGGGGTTTGTACTTTCTGACTTGTAATCTTATGACCATGCTTTTCCCAAGAATGTCTATGTTAGGGCTGGAGAGACATAGTCATACCTGTTTTTGTTTTTTTTTTTTTTTTGATTGGCAGTATGTGAAGGATAAAGAGGAGAGGGGACTGATTGGAAGCAGATTTATCACTGCTGCCAAATTCCTAGATTTTATAGATTTATTTTATATTATTCTCCTTTGTTCATTTTATATTCTAGCCTACCAGGTATTTCCATGTAAATCTTTCATCCCTGTGCCTTTGCACCCCTACTCCTGAAACATACTTTCTTTTCAGTTCCACACCTTAGAATGTCTATATCACTGAGAAAGAGTATATAAATAAAGAGGGAAGAAAAGAAGGATTCTAGACAGTATGAGGAGACACTCAGTAAGGGAAGAAACGGGGGAGAAGGAGAAGACCATAGACCACAGACTTAGATGATGATCCAGAAAAGCATAACAAGAAGGAGCAGATGTATAGGTGGGAAAACAAACAAGGAGGAAGTGTCACAGAATCCAAAATAGGGAAAAATATCCAGGAGGAGAACAGGGGTGGCTGCCTATGTATAAAAGTCAGAGAAAGGTCAAAGGAATCAATGAAAAAAATGTGATGGAAGGCAGCAGAGCAGTACCAGCTTTCAGATTATATTACAAAGCAGTAATCATCAAAACAATCTAGTACCATCTAAGAAATGGAGTGGTGGATCACAGGAATAGATTAGGTACACAATACATAGGAGTAAATATAATGACTATAGTAATCTAGTGTATGATACACCTGAAGATCAAGATTTTGTGGCAAGAACTCACCATTTGACAAAAATTGCTTTAAAAACCAGAAAACAGTTTGGAAGAAACTAGGCATTGACCAACATCCATGCCATAGTTTTTTAGTTTGAGTGTGCGTGTTTTCTTTTGCAACAGGGATAATATGGAAATATGTTTTGCAAGACTTCATATGTATAATCAATATCATTGCTTGCCTACTCAAGTGATGGGAAGAAGGCAAAGAATCTGGAAATAAAATTTTTAAAAATGGATTTTTTTTTTACATGTAATTGGGAAATATTTAATGAAATAAATGAAAATGTATGAAAAAAAAGAAAGAAAAGTCAAGTGGAAAGGCCATGGGATTTAGTAGTAAAGTATTCAATAGTAACCCTGGTGACAGTAGTTTGGTTCAGTTGACTGCTAGGGCCTGACTGTAAAAGGTTGACAAATGACGCTGAACAATTGTGATCATCTCCATTTCATAAATAAGGAAGCTCAGGCATATAGTAAAACAGTAATGGATCTGAGTTTAGACACATGTTTTGACAGCTCAAAGCTTGTTCTGTCCCCGTTCTGATCCAACCTTTCTTCCTGCAGTCCTAAGTGATCAAGTGGCTAGGCCTTATCCAAGGTCTCCATATTTTTGGTACTGCTCATTAAGGTAATAATGGCAATCAATTAGTATCAATTACGGATTTACTAAGTGCCATGCATTGTGCTAAGTACCAAAGTCAGAAATATAAAAATAAAATAGTACCTGTTGTCAGGGACTTTACATTCTAACGGGGGGGAGAGATACAATGTGCGTGTATATACATGCACATTGCTCTTGTATTACACATATATGAAATAATAAATGAATGCAAGGTGGTGATGGGAAGGAAGGGACTAATTTTATGTGTCTGTGTTTGTGTGTGTTCAAGTCCTGATCTTTATGGCATTCAAGTCACAGGTTAATTCTAAGTCCTTCCAGGCATATTAGCAAAATCTTCAGTTCCAAAAAAAGTGTAATTCAATCCTTTTTTTTTTATAGCTACAATTGTTAAATGAAATCAAGCTATGATTTATGAAGTGTAAGACGCCAGTTTGTGATTTTTCAATTGTGCATTTACTGAAACGTTTGGCACCTTTTCTGCAGTGGTGTTCCTAACAGGGATGAAGAAGCCAACTACTGCAGTTGCACATATTCAAGCTGTGCCATGAATGATTATACTGAGGTCATAAGAGCCTCAGTCAATCACATGCCTACATTTTAAAATATTTTACTTAAAACAAAGAGTATTAAGTTTTATCTACAAAAATGTAGTATTCTTAAGATGCACAAAGAGGTTACACATTTTAGATTTTGGATCTTGGTACCCAGATATTCCTTGCCAAAAAAAAAAAATTGTTCTCTGAGGTGTAACATATGTAGTTTCATCTGAACATGTTTATTAATGTAATTGATAATAAAGAAGGGAAAAAGGAAAAGAAAAAGCAAGAGGATAGATGCAAACATTTAGAAGTCAAATTTCCTCAGTGTTTCTCAGTACATAAGAATAAGTTGGTGGTTCTAAGATCCTGGACTAATTCTGTGTGTACTAAAGGAAGGAGTCTGGGGGTTAGAAACACACCCTAAGGATGGTTCAACTCCTTCAAAATTGACCAGATGGCACAGTCACCTCTTTGAAAACAAACAAAACCCCCAAACAAACAAGAAGAAAAATGATTTTTTGAGGCAGCCTTGGGCAGCATATTCAAGAAATGAGGCAACTACAAATCTGGACTACATTACCTTAAACAAAACAAATACTGATTTAAAAATATTTATAAACACAACTAATAAGATTATGTTAAAAAACAACTGCATACATCTTTATTTAAATGAGGATGGCCAATAATCCAGCTGCTACATATAAAGATACTGGCAGAAAACATCATTTTTGTTGAGAGGCTGTTCCAGATAGGAGAAGCATCAAGGGGAAAAGGCTGTTTTCCTATTTCAATTTTTTTTTTTAAACACCTATATTAACTCACTGAATTTTTTATCCATGCACATTAGATAGAAAAGCACTAGCTAATATATTTATGCAAATGAGCATAAAAAGGTAATCAAAAGTGATCATTTTTATTAAAAATATACTCTTAAAATGACTGGTAATAAAAACTGGCCACTTATCTACATATCATACTGGATTACCACTACTAGGCCCCTATCCCATGGAAATAAAAAGAAGACTAAAAGGACCTACATGTACCAAATTATTCATAGTAGTTCACTTTCTGATAATATAAAACTGGGAATTTAGGGGATTCCCATCTATTACAGAATAGGTGACCAAAATATGATATATAAATATAATGGAATATTATTGTGCTACGAGAAATGATGAAATAGATGTTTTGTTTTCTTTTTGGAGGGGGAAGGCAAGGCAATGGGGGTTGCCCAGGGTCACCCAGCTAGTAAGTGTGTCAAGTGTCTGAGGCCACATTTGAATTCAGGTCCTCCTGACTCCAGTGCCAGCACTCTATTCATAAGTCCACCTAGCTGCCCTGAAATAGATGGTTTTTGAGAAACCTGGGATGACCCATATGAACTGATACAGAATGAAGTAAGCAGAACCAGGAGAAAAAAAATATACAATAACACCAATATTATACAAAAAAACAACTCTGAAAGACTTGAGAATTCTGATGAAGGTAACGACTAACTACATTTCCAGATGACTGAAGATGAAGTATGCTACTTACTTTACAGAGAGGGGATGAAAAGATGAACTCTAAATGCAGAATGGAGATTATGTAAAAATTCCTAAAAGTATTTTAGGTTTTTAAATAATGAGAAAAAATTTATCTGAAGACCTTAAAAATGGCCCTAAATTATCAGATAAGCTTATTGGTTCTGCATTTATTGGCTCACATTTTTGGGCACTGTGAACGTGGAAATTTGTTTTGCTATGCAAAGTTTTTAGAAAAGCTTAGTTTTTCTTTTCTTTTCTTCAATGCCAGTAGTGCGGATGACAGGAGGTTGAGGGCAGAGAGGGATAGGATAGCAAACAAAGAAAAGAAGGAAGTAAGGAACATTTTAGAAAACAGAGTTTTTGAAGCATTTTTAATCCAGAGAACATAAAGTCAGAAAGAAGCATAGAAAACTGGGACAACTTAGAAAGCTACAGATTGAGTTTATTATATACTTAAAAAGAATGCTGCAAAAGAACACACAAACAAAAGGAGATTTGAGTTTCATGTATAATCTTTTTACTGTTTTACTATGGAAATGGAAATTCTGATTTAACGTGATGTTTGTTAAGGTCAAAATAAAAAGAGTTGCTCTGGTCAAAATTTTATCAACCTACAGCCAACCTAGTGAGAGCCTACCTGATTCAGCCAGGCTGTCCACCAGACAACTGGTATGCAGTCTGTTCCAGGATTGGTATGTGGAAGTCTTTTTAGCTTTTTAAATCCCCTGGACCAACATTTTGCTGGCATTGCTTTCTAGAACCCAGGATTATATACCATAATGAGGTATTCTGCAGACCATTCAACCTATAGAGACCACAACCAGTGGAATTTAACCTACCCAGCTTTGGAAATCCCACCTTAGGGTTAGTGCTGTCATGACTGATGAGTATATGATCTGCAAACTCATATGGCCCACCTCAAAATCATTATACATACACCCCAGAAACCCCACCTTAGGCTCTCAATCTCTTCCTTTAGGAATGGTTATCAAATCAATAAAGTTTTGCTACAAGAAGTGGCATGTTAGTTAACTCTTCCAAGGTCCATTCACCATCTCAAAGACTTCTAAAAGGAAACACATGGGGTCTCCCTCTATTAGAATATAAGTTTCTTGAGGGCAAGAATTGTCTGGCTTTTGTATTAACATCTTCCATGTTTTGTACAGTGCTAGTCAGACAGCAGGCCCTTAATAAATGCCTGCTAATTGACTCATGATGGGAGTTTCATTTTAAGTTCATTTTTTTTTAGGTAGAGTTATAAGGAAAAGGGACATGAAACTTATGAATCAGTCAGGCATTAAAGAATGAGGAAGACTTTGAAAGGCAGAGATTGTGAATTATGAAATGTTTAACATTAATGCAATACAGAATATTTTTAATGTTCCAACTGAAAGACTAATTGATGATATCCAATACATAACAGCATTTGCATATTTAAGACAAATAAGGACATATGTTAGCGTTCATTTTCATTTTTGAATTAAAAAACTTTTAAGATTTGCTTATCATTTGTTATATCACTTTTCTGTGAGGATATTCTTATATAATCCATTCTGTAAAATGGAAAGCTCTTAGGAGGGTCAAAAGGATCTTGACAGGATAGAACACTTGGGCTGAATCTAATGAGATAAAATTCAACAGGGATAAATGTAAAGTCTTACTTGGGTACACACAAAAAATGACTTCATAAAACGTAAGATGGGGTAGATGTGGATAGATAACAGTTGTTTTGAGAAGGATCTGGGGGTTTTAGTGGACTACAAGCTCAATATGAGTCAGCAGTGCAAAATGGCAGCCAAAAGAGCTAAGGCAATCCTGAGCTGTATTAAGAAACATAGCTCCAAGGAATAGAAAGTTTACAAGCCTACTGTATTCCTGACTTAGTCAGACCTCAACTGAAATCTTTACTTCTGAGCACCATAGTTTAAGGACACTGATAAGGCGGAGACTGTTCAGAGGAGATGAAGAAGGGTCTTAAGTTCATGATGTAGAGACTAGGCTGAGGTACTTGGAATGTTTAGCCTGGAGAAAAAAGAGTCAGGGAGATGTGATAGCTGTGTTCAAGTAGTTGAAGGGATGTCATGTGGAGGAGGGAATTAGTTTTATTTTATTTGACCCCAGATGGCAGAACCAGGAGCAAAGGAAGAAAGGAAGGAAGAAAATAAGCATTGATTAAGTATCTACTATGGGCCAGTCACTAGGCTAAGCAAAGATCTCATTTGATCTTCACAACATCCCCAGGAGGTAGGTGCTGTTATTAATCTTCATTTTACAGGTTGGGAAACCTCAGGCAAAGTCTAAGTGACCTGCCTAAGGTGATATAGCTAGTGATTATCTGAGGTTGGATTTGAACTCAGGTTCCCCGGACTCCAAGCCCTGTGCTCTAGCCAATGAGTCACCTAGCTGTCTCTAATGGATGAAAATGAAAAAGCAGCAATTTAGGCTTGCTTAAAAGTGTCTTAACAGTCAGAGCTGTCTAAAAGTAGAACAGGAGGCCTGAGAGGTGGCAACTTCTCCTTTGGAATTCTTCATACTGAGGCTGCAGATGACCACCTGTTGGGTTATGTTATAGTGGAGATTCCTTTGTATATGGGTGGGACTGGAGGCCCCTTCAGGGTCTCCAATTCTATGCTTCCATGAAGACTACGTGAAAGTACTGTGACAGGTGGCTTAAAAAAGTTGCTAACCTGACATTTTACCATTACTATTTTTTACTATTTCTTCATTCTGTTCAGTCATATTGTTACTAACGTGCTGTTTATTAGTCTTAAAAACTTGAAGCAACCCTGTACAAAGAGAAGGCCGTATTTTCAGCTTCTATTGAAATGATTACTTGCTTAAAAGTGTAAGTTTAAGTTCTGGCTCTTTGGATCTGGCTAAATTTGAGAGGCTTCATGACTGGAGATATTGCAAAGATGTGACACAGCTCGCAAAAAGAGAAGACTTAGTAAAATGCTCAAATTTACCAAACCTGGTAAACCAAAACTCCTCTAAATTTTATCTTTTGGCAGAGAAAGGCCACTGATTTTGACTTTCTATTTACACATAGAGTTATTATACTATTTGAAGACGACTGCGATTCTCTATCAGAGTTGTCTCAGAAACTCAGGTTCTCACTGTGACTTTGCTAAGTAAGATGGATCACAAGAGACAAGTTACTTCAGTCCTCCTGTGATTCAACTTTTCCTTTCATAAAATCAAAGTTAACTGCTTATAAAATACTTGAATATCTCTGGAAAAAAAGATGCATTTACTATAACTTATAATTTGTCATTATTGGTTAATATAGTCTCTCTAATAGTTTTTTTTAAAAGAATGAAACTAAATTCTGTTTAATTTTTGTTGCCATATGATTTCATGACTTGCATAGAAAACAATAAAATATTACTAGCCATGTTGTATTGCTATTTTTTAAAAACAATCTCATCTACCATCTCCTCTGCCTCAAAAAGGAAATCCCATTATCCACATAACTCTGGTAGTGTCTTAAATAGGAACATCACATGGTCCCACGTGTATGTGCTAAAATTGCTACTGGCCTATTGCTACTCTTATCATCTTACAGAAAAGAACAAATTCTTACTTTGGGAGAGAAAGCACTAAAGAGGCAGAGAAACAGGTTTGGATTTTTTTTTTTCATTTAAAATTTCAGAAATCTCTTTCTCTTTCTTGGTAAACAGGAAAATAGAAGTCAACCAGTAATGTCACATTTAAGCGCACTTTTGTTCATTGTGCCAGGCAACATATTTGCAGGGTAGGATGTGTGGTAGATTGCTACTCTGCTGATCCTAGCTCCCTCCTATGTGGTGCACATTGAATCTGACTCTTCCGTTTAACTGAAAGATAACTGCACATGGGTCAGCAGCACAAGTGATACATGCTTTCTCTCGCTGGATGCAGGTTATGTTTACACCTGGCTGTATCACAGGGCTTTGTGAAGTTCCTAAATTGTACACTATTGATTATATTACCTCATTAGGGGAAAGGTGCTTGATAAATAAGAACTCTAGTAAGGAAAAAAGCATGTAATAGGAAATGAAGATAGCAAACCCACTGTGTCCAATGGTTCTACTTAAATAAGAGTCAGGTATTAGTTTGAGATACTGAAAAACTAGTCAGAGGTAGTTTAATACATGAGGATAGGCAGTTTGTGATGAAGAGGATATTTACCTACTATTATTCTGAAACTTGCCAAGATTACATTTTAGGAAGACTGATGAATTATCTTCATTAACTATTTATTGCCATTATTGTTTTTTTTTTTCTTATTTATATGAGTAGTTCTTAAAATGATTCCTATAAGCATTTACTCTTTAAAACATGAAAATGGGTGTGTTACTTCAACAGAACTGTGTGGGGCTTTTATATTTTGGGATTCAAAATTTTATGACTATAGAATAACAGCATTTTAGAGCTGTAAGCAACCTCACAGATTTTTTGATACCCCATACTCCTCATTTGATGGCTTAGGAAACAGCACCAAGAGATTAAGGGACTTTCATCAGATAGAATAGCTAGAGAGGGAGAGAATGATGACAACAACCCAGTATTCTGATTCTCATTCCTGAGCTCATTTTATGCTAACATGTGGCCTTTTCAAAGGTCTTCCAAAATTAAATAACTGCTTTTCCTTCTCAAAAAACTCAATAACATGTGTTGATGTCTATTTGAATATTCAGGAAATAAAGATGTCAGCAAGCAGATGCATTTGTGGTTAGAAAAGGGAATGCCATAAAATGACTGTGAAGAGAAGAAACCCAGTGAAAGGTAAATAAAGAATTTCATAGCGCTGATTCAGCACTATCTAAGCCATAAAACTAGAATGGGCCTTTGAAGTCATCTACTCAAAACCTCTCACATTATAGGAGATTAAGGCCCAGAATGGCAAACTGACTTATCCAAGGTCATGTAGTTAGTAAACAGAAGTACCTGGAATCCTAACTGTAACTCTGTTGTAGCACAGAATTTACTAATCAGTAGTTCTACTCTGGCATTTATTACCCTTAATAAGAAAAGTAGAAAACCTTGTTAAAGCTCTTATATGGTCCTAAAGGATGGAGCATGATGTTATAGAGAGGCTCTAGTAGACTAGATAATTTCTGTGGTCTCTTCAAAGTCCTAAAATTATTTGACTCTATGAATATATAATTTATTTACTCAAACTTAAGCTAAAAATCATTCTATTCTTACAGTTTACAGTAGCAGAATCAGAAATAATTGTACCTTTTTTCTATGAAAATGAGTTGGAATAGATGATTTCTGGGATCCTTTTTCCACTATAACATTCTATGATTCTCTGAATACAGTACCTTACTGATTTCAGTTCACTTTTTCACATAAGCTTGGTTCAGGCTCTAGACTGTTAATTTAGAAGTATGCCATTTAGAACACAAGACCTCAGTGTTTTATGCGCTTATACCAATTCAAGTTAAAGACAGTGGCAGAAATTAGAGCATCAGTTGCCTTCACTGAAATTCTAGCTTCAAATGTTAAATTATCTTTATATAGGAGTATTGTGTACTGGGAAAAAGGCAGTGAGAACTATAAATCAGATGATCTCTCCAAATTTATTACCCATGGGGCATTGAAGCCAATGGGCACTTAAGAATTTATATAAGAGGGGCAGCTAGGTGGCACAGAGAATAGAGCACCGGCCCTGGAGTCAGGAGGGCCTGGGTTCAAATCCGACCTCAGACACTTGACACACTTAGTAGCTGTGTGACTTTGGGCAAGCTGCTTAACCCCAACTGCCCTCCAAAAAAAAAAAATAATCTATATAAGACTCAGTTTCCTAAGCTATAAAAATGGGAATGGCACTATTAATCTTACAGGGTAATAGTAAGAAATAGTGCTTATAAACCTTGAAGTGCTATAAAGTGGCAATTTTTATTATCTTTCCTTCAAACTTGCTTCTCCTTCTCATCTTCCCCATTACTGTCCATGGAATCACTACCCACCCTTCCATATTTGAAATGTTTGGGTAATCCCTGATTCTTTTTTTTCCCTTTATCTCCACAATCCAATCAGCTGTCAGGTTCTCAACTGTCAAGCCCTATTAATTCTACCTTTGAAACATCTTTTGTAGCTTTTCCTACGATTCTATTTCCAACATCATTACCTGAGTATGGATCTTCATCATCATCTTTTTGAATTATTGCAAAAGTCTCCTGCCACCTCTACTGTTCTCCCTTTTTCACCTTCCCTCAATCCATTCTTCACCCTCCTACCAGACTCATCTTCCTTATGCAGACATAACCATGTCATTCCTCTCCTCAAAATCCTTCAATGGGTTCCTACTACCTATGAAATAAAGTCCAATTTCCTTTAATGAGCATTCAGGCCCTCCAGATGTGGTACTACCCTGCATCTTCATTTTTATTTTATGCTGCTCCTCTCCATTTATGACTTAGCCATCTTCCATACATATCCAAGTGGAGAAGTAGATAGAGCACTGGATCTGGGAATCAGGAAGAAGTCTTGAATTCATATCTGATCTTATTCACTAACTTAACTGTACAATCCTTGGCAAATCATTTAACTCTTATTTACCTTAGTTTTTTCATTTATAAAACAGATATAATAAAGGAACTACCTCTAAGAGTGCTTATGAATATAAACAGATAATTGTAAAGGGATCTGTAAACCTTAAAGTACTACATAAGTGTTAGTTATTATTTTTATTATAATTATTATTTATCACTGATTCTGTGCCTTTTTTTCACACTGTTTCTATTGCCAGAGTGCCTTCACCCTCTCCAGCTCTACCTGCTGAAATCATATGTGTGATTTTTTAAGACAATGTTATTTCCCCCTTTATTTTAAATTTTTTTAAAAAATCAACAAAAATCCATCTGCTTTCTTTTCCTTTCTCCACAAATTGAGAAAAAAAGAAAAACAAAACTACTGATAAACATATATAGTCAAGCAAAATGAATTTCTGCTTTGGCCATGTCCCAAAATATGTCTCAAGCTGCACTCTGAATCCATCATCTCTCTATCAGCAGGTGGGTAGTACGTTTTATCATTAGTTCTCTGGAATTCTGATCAGTGTTTCTAAGTCTTTCAAATTTATTACCTTTACAACATGGTTATTACTGTATTTTCCTCATTCTGTTTACCTCACTCCAGATTAGTTTTCCAAGGTTTCTCTGATATCGTCTTTTTCATTACTGTATTCCATCACATTTAATACACCATAACTTGTTTCTTCATTTTTGCTGGGTAAATTGTTTTTGGTTATAAAACTATATATTTGCCTTCTGGAATATCTTATTCCAAGCTCAGCACTCCTTTTAGTGATGACTGCTAAATCTGATGTAATCTTGGTGATTCCTTAGTACTTGAATTCTTTTTTTTTTTCTGCTTTGTGCTTACAATATTTTTTCTTTGATTTGAAAGTTTTAGATTTTCATTTGGAAATTTCTTTTAAGAGGTGACCATATAATTCTAGTTCCATTATGTCTTCTGGTTCTAAGAGATCTGGGTAATTTTATTACTTTTTGAAATATGGTGTTCAGGTTGTTTTTTTTTTTTTTTGGTTGTGGCTTTCAAGTAGTTCAATGATTCTTAAGTTATTTTTCCTTTATCTATTTTCCACATTGGTTGTTTTTTGCTATGAGATACCTTATATTTTTTCTATTTTTAAAAAACTTTTTATCTTTGTTTTATTAATTCTTTTTGTCTCGTGGAGTCATTAACCTGTATTTGGTCCATTCTAATTTTCAGGGAGTTTGTTGCTTGAGTATGATTTTGGACCTCTTATGCCAAACTGCTGATTCCTTTCCTAATTTTTTCTTTTACAATTCTCACTTACTTTTCCAATTTTTCCCTTCTAATTCTCAAATTTCATTTATAAAAAAATTTTAACAAAAAAAAATTTCAAAAATCGCTTGCTTCAGCTGTTGTAATTATTCTAGCTGAACTCGTATCCATACCATAGTTTTCTTTCAAGATTTGCTTGTAAATTTTTGGAGTTATTCTCTTCTTTTGGGTTTGCATCTTGACCATCCTTATCACCATAATAGTTTTTTTTTTTAAATGTTTTGTCATTCTTCTAGTCTACTTCCTGACTTCTGCTTTTATATGAGGATGGCTCTGCACATTTCTGGAGGAAATGTCTGAGTTGGTCTTGCTGCAGCTTTCTTGGGTTACTGAATATTGAGTTATCTTAGGATTTCAGGGAAAACTCGGGCCTTACAATATTTCAGTGCTTCCAAAGTGGTCTGATCCTGGGCAAAGCCTAATTTCTGCCATCTTGGTTTGAGTGCTGCAAGTTCCTGACTTAGATTTGAGACTAAGCAACACATCCGTGTTGTGTTATACTATACTATACTAACTCAGTTAGAGTTTTTAGTATACTGTTGCTCGACTTACCTTCTATCAGACAGTTCAAAAGATTTGCTGGTTCAGAGTGAGAAAACTATAGGTTTCCTTTTGGTTTGGGATTCCTGCCTTAGTTATTATTCCACTGCTGGGCTGGAGGCAGGAAATGAGACCCTCTCATACTCCTGGAGTCAGAACTGTACAACTGTTCATTGCTTCTTAGGTCTATAAGCTGAGGCTCACAATGGTTCCCCACTGGGGAATGCCACATCTATGGGCATTCAAGCCTTTAATCTGTGACCTGGAACTGGGGAATGAGTAATTAAGCTTCCAGTTGACATCTATTCCTGCATCATTTACAAGACTGGATCTCAGTTTGCTGGATTTGGACCTCTTCTTTCCCTGGTGCACAGTCTCTCCCTTCTCTGGAATGCTCTCTGCTGCTGTTTCTAGCTAGACTCCCATTCCCAGTATCTGTGGACCTTTCTGTCTGTCTCTCTATGCTGACCTGGGCTGGAAAAAAGACTCATTTTACTTTTTCCCTGAGATTTTCTAATCAGTACATGGTATAGTGCATTTTCTAGATCTATATAGAGGCATTATGTTGTATATGTGTGTATGGCGGTAGGAGACTTGGCTATATTTCTCCCTACTACTAGGTCATCTTGGCTCTGCTTCCATATACACCTTTTAATGTCTAATTCAAATGCCAGCTCTTTCATGAAGTCTTCCTAGATTCTTTCAGTCAGTAATCCTACTATTCCTGACCTTGATAGCACTTAATAAGGATTTTTCATGTACTATAATTCTTCGTCAATGTGTTATATCAAGTTATGAGATTATGAGCTCAATGATGGGATTTCCATACCTTTGCTCCCTCTCTCTATATTACATACAGAAGGTGCTTAATCAATGTTTGTTGAACCCATATATAGAAAGAAAAATACTCTTTAGCATAAGGGAACTTATTGATAGTCAGTTACTCAGTCAGTCAATATGCATCTATTAAGCAGTTCTTAGGTACCAGGCACTGTGCTAAGCACTGGGGATACAAAGAAAGTCAAAGGACAGTCTAGGAGCTCACAATCTAATGGAGGAGACACCACTAAAACCACTATGTACAAACACACTATATAAAACATAAAAAGGAAAGAAGCAACAGAGGAAAAGTATTAGAACTAAGAAGATGTAGTTTTAGCTGGAACTTTTAAGAAAGCCAGAAGGTAGAGATGAGGAGGAAGAATATTCCAGGGATGGGAGACCAAGAGTGAAAATGGCCAGAGATGGGTAATGGAGTGTCTTGTTTATGGAACAGTGTTACTGCTTAGAAGAATATGATGGGAGAGAGTGTGTGTGTGTGTGTGTGTGTGTGTGTGTGTGTGTGTGTGAGTGTGAAGTAAAAGAAGACTGGAAAGGTAGAAGAGCAGGTCATAAAGGACTTGAATGCCAAAAAGAGACTATTGGAGGTGACAGGGAGCCAGTGGAGTTTATTGAGTGCATATGTATAAAGGAGTCAGTAAGGGGGGGAAACATGGTTGAACCTGTACTTTAGGAAAATCACTTTGACTGCTGAATGGAAAACAGAGTGGAGTGGAGTGGGAGAGATAGTTATGAATGGCAGACTAATCAGCTGGCTGTTGCAAAAGTTCAGGTATAAGGAGATGAGAGCCTGAACTAGGGTGGTGGCAATGCCAGAGCAGTGAAAGGGACACATTTGATATGAATTGCTAGGGAAAAACTGATAGGTCTTGGAAACAGATTGGATATTGGAAGGTGGGGGAGGGTGAGAGATAGTGAGGGATCAAGGATGACACCTAGGTTGTGAACTTGGGGTAGGGAGGATGGTGGTACCCTCAATAGTCATAAGGAAATTTTGGAGGAAGAGAATTTGAGTTTCCTTTTGGATATGTTGCATTTAAGATATCTATGGGACATCTAATTCAAGATGTCCAAGAGACAGTTGGACATGTAAGACTGGAGGTAAGGATTGGATAAGTAGATTTGAGAATCATCAGCATAGAGATAACTGAATCCATGGGAAATAAAGTGCAGGAAGATTCAACTCGATAATATTGAAAAAGTGATCAATTAGGGATAAGCTGTGATAAAATGATATGAGGCGAAGAAAATAGGAGATAAAGGACTCTGCCTTCATGGAGTTTATATTCTAGCCAGATAGATATATAACATTCATATGAAAAAGATGAAAAATAAAGTAACATGCCATTATGTACAAATTAATGTGGTGACAGAAAAATGTTCAAGGTGACTTCTGCATTCACCACATTAAAGAGGAATTTAAAGCTGTGAAAATATTGTACTGAGGATATACTGAAAATCCTACTAATATTTCTGATAGAAAGAACCAATAAACTTATCTGATAATTTAGGATCATTTTAAAGGTCTTTAGATAATTTTTTTCTCATTATTTAAAAACTTAAAATACATTTAGGGATTTTTACATAATCTCTTCTTGATAAAACAGAGTTTGCTGTGATTCTTTTATAATGAGTAAACAGAAAATAAGAATAGCACAGTACCTTTCTCACATCTCTTAAGGTTTTCTTTTATTTGGCAGGCTATATTTATATAGGAAAAATATTTGTTTTTACATGTGAAATAGTTTTATGAGCAAACTCATTATGGACTTACTAAAACTTTATTATTCTATTAAAACAATGGAACAGTACAGTCCTTGTTTTTTTCTGTTTCTGAAAATACGTGTAGTTATAAAACAAAAACTAAGGATCTAAAGGCTAAACCTTACAATATCTCAACCATTCTACACTGTTAAACTTAATTCAGCCATGAGACATGAACTTCACAGTGTCTGTAGGGGAAGAGAGCAATGTCTCTTTTGGCCTACTGACTGCTTTTGTTGTTTGATCAATCCCAAAATTTTGTAAATGATGACTAATTTCATTGTAGCACAGGTTACATATTGGCAAATGTGACAGTTCTTACCTGTACACCTGTAGCTAGAGGCTACTCCCTTAAGCACAGCATCAAAAATAGACATTTCCACCCTCTGCTTTCGGTGGTGACAGCTAAGCAGCAAAGAAGGCTGGGACACCACAAGATACAGGAAGGGGTCTAACTGTAAGTCCCCAGCTCCTCTTCGTCCAGGCTGTCGAACAATAGTGATGCCAAGGGCTTGTCTAGCAGAAGATCTTGTGGATGAATGGAGATTTTCTAATGAAAGAAGTCCCATTTTTCTTCCAGAAGGGAAAGAAACACTACCGCTTATGAGGTCATCGGCTGTTACCTTAGAAATACAAGTCTGGCTGGGCTGAGTAATGCCTTCTGACTCTGCTGCTGGTAGGTTTAATGAGCTCTTGCCAACTTTCTCACTATCATTCTGGTCTTGTGCTTTCATTTTGGGTAAAGCTGTACAGGAATAAGTCATGAGAGAGATCCGACTTGCAGTAATAAATATGTCAAAGGGAATAAAATTTAGATTTTTCACGATTGATGACTGGTGAGAAGGACGGGCAATCCGATGCTGACTGGCACCACTACGTTGCTCTATTTGAACAATTCTAATCTTGACACTGTCACTACCAATGCCACTATCTTGGGCTCCACTACAACGGGAAGAGGTTTCTGCTATGCCCCCATCGAGTGTATCCATGTTTTTCTGCTCTTGTTTGGAGATCTGTAAAGGAAAATATTAAAATTATTCTATAACTTAATACTTAAAGTATTTCCATTTGATTGTCAAACAATTATACTAAGCATGATGGGGAAAAGGGAATTATAAAAAAATCTGCCAAACTCAGTCTCTAATGTAGTCATCCCTCATGAAAACACAGTAGGTATCCGTTCCAAAGAAATGATGACTCTCCTTAGAGGGCCAAAAAATTACTTGAAGGGAAATGAGCAAATATGGGTTTCTAGTTTCTAATATACAATTTGGAGTTTAAGTCTTTCATCCTCTGCCTTAAAAGAACAGTATCCATGAGAAGCTATGCCACTTGAGAAGAGTAAAGTATTTGACAAAAGTAGCTTTATGTTAAGCTGTGGGCGATATTATGTTTAAAATAATATTTGATAATATAAAACCATCCTGCAAGGTTTTCTGTAGTAAGAAGTGTGTGTGTGTGTGTGCGTGTGTGTGTGTGTGTGTGTGTGAAAATAAATTTTCCCAAATTATAAACATATTGGAAAAACATGTAACCTATCATCTATAAATATTAAAATCAATACCTTGAAATATACTTTACAGTAGTGTAGCTACTTAAAACAATTATAAAGGGAAAATTTAGCTATTTTAAAGTTGAATTTTTCCTTAGCTCATTCAGTGTTATCATTTCTCCCCAACTTTCTGATTCTATGACATCTCCATCCACCAACCACTACTACTCTGAACAAGCCCTTATATAAAACTATGAGAGGAAAGGAAGCAGGGATAGGTTGGACGTGACCTGTAAGGAGACCAGCTGTAATCCAGGAAACAACATGTCAAAACATCCCACCAAAAAGTGTGCTCTTAGACATCTTTTCCTAGGTCCTTCAAGTTCCAATTTAAGAATTACTCTTCTAAAATTAGCACCCTAAAAAATAGATTAGCTCAAATGACAAAAGAGGCCCCAAAAAGCCAATGAGGAGAAGAATGCCTTAAAAAGTCGACTTTGCTGGATGGAGAAAGAATCTCAAAAGCACTCTGAAGAGAATAATTCCGTCAAAATTAGAGTGGAGCAAATGGAAGCAAATGACTTCATAAGAAATCAAGACACTCTCAAACAGATCCAAACAAATGAAAAAACAGAGGGCAATGTGAAATATCTCCTTGAAAAAACCACTGACTTGGAAAA
>CM053587.1:243852472-243870302 GCA_028646515.1 Pseudochirops corinnae | reverse complement strand
ACTACCAGAAAGCCATGATCAAAAAAAGAACTTAGAAAGCATCTTTCAAGAAATTCTCAAGGAAAATTGCCCAGATATTCTAGAACCAGAGGCCAAAAAAGAACTTGAAAGAATTCACTGATCACCTCTTGAAAAAGATCCCCAAAAGAATTACTCTTCTACGGCTTGCAATTCTTCATTTTCTCATTAAGTTCTCACCAGTTTTTTCCTCACCCAAAATTAGTGTATTTATTTTGTATATCTCCTGTAATCACTTTTCTGTGAACATGTTGCATCCCTCTAATAGAATGTAAGCTTCTTGAAGGCAGGAGAGCTCACTTTTGTATCTAGATTCCAAGTTCGCTGTAAGTGTGTTTGGTTCATAACAGCTTAATAAATGCTTGTTGATTGAATGACTCACACGCTGTTTATCAAATTATAATTAACTTGCTTTTAAAGAGCTTAAATGTGAAATTTTTTAGGTTACCAATGAAAAATGTAACAGTAGCATAAGACAAATTAAATAGGTTAAATCTCCTTTGTTTAACTGATTCAGGAAAGAGTACCTTTGTTTTATGAGGTGGGAAGGCAAGGCAATTGGGGTTAAGAGACTTGCCCAAGGTCACACAGGTAGTAAGTGTGTCAAGTGTCTGAGGCTGAATTTGAACTTAGGTCCAGGTCCTCCTGACTCCAGGGCCAGTGCTCTATTCACTGCACCACCTAGCTGCTCCATAAAGAGTACTTCTAAGGAAAGATATAGTTTTGTCTTGAAATTGGAAGACTTTATTACTATTATTAATTTTGAAATATAAAATATTTAAAATAACTATATTTAGTAAGAGAAGGACACAAAGGACTAAATTTTCCTACATCATCAAATGAGAACCAGTAGTTGTGTTGGTATCATGTAATCAGGGAACAAGTTGTGATAAGTTGGAAGAGGTACATATGCAGCTATCATCATTTTAACAGTAAACCATCTTTAGTAAAACTAAGAAAATCACAATCACAGTATTTTTAAGCTTTCAAAACTGACATTACAAACACTTGAAATGTATCTCCTCATATACTATCATCCCTTAATTCTCACATAAATGCCATGTGAAAAGCAATAACTCGGGCTCAAAAAATAGAAGATCAGATGCCTTTTTTTGAAGAGACTGATGCTTTGCATCCTCCACTAATGGCCCACACACTGGTCTCATTGTAACAGGCAGGTGAACCTTAGTTCTCAGAGGCTGCACCTGGCAAATACAGGAGCTGAAAGTCCTACAAAGCTTGAAGGGTTTGGAGTAACGGTTGGTGTGTTTGTGATTCAGAGACCCAGCCTTACCAAGCTCGTTAATGTTCAACTCCAGAATGAGAACAATTAGGTGATAAATTGTCTTTTAGACCTGGTCATTCAAAAGAACTATCTACTGAGGTATAGAGAGGTATGAGCTACATCAGCAGAAGTACTTATAGATCCCTGAAATATAGAAATATGCTTCAAACTAAAAAAATCTTTCAGATTTTTTTTTCAGACCCCAATCAGTCAAATTTTGTGAACTTCTGGGGGACACTTTGAATGAAAACTGTTTCATTCATTGAAAAGCAAGAACATATTAATGATTTTTAAAAGATTCAACTAGCTGTCAGTATTAAATTTGCTCCTGCTGGTTAAGGCAGCATCATACAATGGATAGAAAACTAGCCTTTTAGTCAGGAAGACCTGGGTTCAAATCACTTAACTCATTGGTGCCTCACATTTCTAAGATCATATAAATTATAGAGCAGGTGCTTATCTGTCCTGGTAGAGAAAGGGCCCTCAAATGAGAGCCTTCTATTGCAATAAAAATGACAGGTTCAGTTGAAAAAAAAAATAAAAACAATAGCAATCCATAGCTGTCTTTACTTGGGGTCCAGGAACTTAAAAAATATTATGACGACCAAATTTTAATAAATTTAGTTTCCTTGATAATCCTATGTCTTTTTTCTTTTATGCATTAAAAAAACCAAACAAACCACATCAGGGTGGCTAGGTGGAGCACTGGCCCTGGAATCAGGAGGACCTGAGTTCAAATGTGACCTCAGACACTTGACACACTTATTAGCCATGTGACCTTGGGCAAGTCCCTTAACCCCAAATGCCCTGCCCTCTCCCCTCCAAAAAACAAAAACCTCAAAACAAACAAACAAAACCCCAAAACCACATTACCCTGAGAAAGGGTCTACAGGTTTCATTAAACGGCCAAAGGGGTCCATGATACAAAAAATGTTCGAAACTCCTGATATAATCTCTTTCTTATATAAAGTGAATTTAGTGCTACATAAAATGGTTAACATGAAAGGACCAATCATCTGTAAGGAAGAGAAGAAAATACAGTGTCCATTTCAATTGACTAAACATTTTATCAAAAACCACTGCTAAAACTTATTAAATGTTATGGCTACACTAATCTCTAGTTGCTATTAAGTAGATTGGTGGTGTGAAATAAATAAGCAGCAAGGGTAGTGCACACTACCACTCAGACTGCATAATCTACTGAACAGAAGTTAGATGGCAATGCAGCCCAGTCACATTCCAAGGAATATGGAATTTGACCCTATCATCTAGAAACGAAAAGCTGTGATTTTTATTTAAAAAAGCAAACAAAAAACCAAAATCATAGTGTACCCAGGTTTAGCAGCTTTATTTCTGAAAATGTTTGCTCAAAACCAAGATTTGTCATTTTCCCTTGTTGCAGAAATTATATTTTCACAATTGAAATAAATAAGCTTCAATTTTCAAGACATATTGTAGATATTGAAAAAAATCTGCTGATGTGTTACTAGAGCACTGCAGATATATCTGTTACACTGAAGAGCATTTGGCCAGCTATTGAGTAAAGTTTTACAGTTAATTAAATGTGCCTGGCCATAAACTTGGGCATCAATTTACCATTCCTTTGTGAAAAAAGAAAACTTCACAATGTAATAGCTTTAAAAAGACCTTTTGCTTTACTATAGACTAAAGGGACTAATAATTTAAGTTGTCAAAAACAGCAATATTTGCTCGCTGTTAGTGACTCTAACAGAAACATTTATCATTGGGCAGTATTTGTTATATCAGTTTTACTCTTTACATAACCCATTTAAAATGAACAATAAAAGTTTTCTTTAATTAGCTACTGGTGTGCATTAACATGATCATGATTAAACCATAAAAACCAACTGTACATTACTCTGGTCCCCTCTCCCATATGTTTTAAATTATTCTAGTTGAAAATGTACTTTGAGTCCCTTTTAAAAGTTCGACCTTCTGCTTTCAGAGAATTAAATGCATATTACTGTAGTGGAGAAGATAATGTTTCAGACCTCCAGGCATATATTAAACACACTGGCAGCACATTAGACAAAATGCTTGACTTATTAGATACTTCCTATTCTAAACAGTGTCATCAAAGGCTAAAAACAAAATCCATATAAAAGCTGCACAATGCTTCCACACAGAACCTGTGCCAAAATCCCTGTACTTTCCAACTAATGAGGAAAGGATGTGTACTCTTAACATATGAATGTAAGATTTTCCAAGCATTCACTTTAGGAAACTGGGCTATTGATTCCATATGGCTTATGTTAAATGAAACTGTATTGGTAAAATAACCTTTAAGATATCTGGCATGATAACTGTAATTAAACAGTATTCAAAGGGCTAAAACAAAGGAGAATTTGGTTCCACAATAGCTAATTAAAATAAAATGAAAAAACACAGCATGTCATCTATGAAGATAAATTGTTATTGTTTAAGAACTATTTAGATACTGTTAAAATATACTTTTAGATAAAATCTGAAAGGCCTGGAAAAATATTTGTGGCTTAAAAATGGATAGTTTGGGGAAGAAAAAAGTATGAGACTCTGAAATTTTATGCGGAGATAACAGCTTTAAGGCTTTGAGCATAACCAGATGGTCCTTAAACTGCAGGAATTCTACAGTTTCCCTGTCAATGGGCTTCAATAGGAGGAGGTTTTCAATAGCTAGGAAAACATGTCAAGCTGATAGTTTACTTCTTAGATCATTTTAGTGCATTTTCCCATCCTATAGTTATGTAGTCTACCGATACTAGCCACCATGGAAAAGGTGCTGAAAGCTCCACTAGTAGCTAGGGAACTATGGCTTATTCTTCCTTTTCATGTACCGTGATAGGTGAGTTTACCAGTTTAACCTTTGGACTTTGGAGGGGTGGGAATAAGGAATAGGGAGGTCATGGGCAGTTGGTACAATATATGTCTAAGAGGGCAGACTCTGATGGCACTTGCATATTCTGACAATAAAGAGTAACACAGGAGAAAATCTCAAATAAAACTAATTAAATATTTTTCCAACGTAAGTCTGTCTTGGGTTAAGTAGTTTTATGGTAGAGAAAAAGAAAAGTCTGATGACCTTATCCTAACCAATTCTCCTTAACAGAAATTTCAAATAAAAGGACAGAGTTTTGAAAGTAAAAATAGTAACATATTAGAATATGCAGAAAATTAATCTTATTAATATAATTATTTTATTGTGTCAGCTAACAAAATATTTAAATATTCTATTGCATACTTGGTTCACAGTCTTTTCCATTGATTTGCTAAAAACCTAATTACATACACTAAACATAACCTCATCTGCATACTTTTTCCACCTTCTAATCATAATTATGGTTATATAACGGTAACACTGAAGTAATATTTCCACTGCAATAGTTACTCTTATGTTGATCAAAATAGCTTCAGCCAATCATGAGATCATTTTCAACATCACATAAATTATGGAAAAAGTCACAAGTGTGAAACCACAGAATCAAAGTGCCAGTCGCATCTGGTCCATCACAATGACATTTGACCTAATTTTATTGCTGTTGCTTAAAACATAATATTTTCATGGCCACAGGCAGCATGTTAGCTTACAAAATCCACTATTATAAGGGATAAGGTCAAGGATTTTTATTTTATACTGGAATGACAAAGAAGACGCTTTCCAATTTTGAAAAAGCTTATGTCCTCCATTATCAAAACATCTAAAGTCAAAACACCTGCAAACGTAGTTCTATTATTATCCTTCAAAAGGGTCTGTTACTTTCTTTCGTTGTCTGCTCTTACACATAGACAAATTCTATCTTGTTAACTCTATATAAACACAAAGTCGTTCTGACAATTAGAAACATTTCCTCCAACTTAATAAGCTAACGTTGTTAAGCAAAGAAATCAAATATATTTTTCTTGGTGTCAATGTTAAAATGATGTAACCATCACAGTCCACAAGTTTTTCTCCTTTCATTTCCCCACCTCTTTTTTGAGTAATTGCAAATTTGTCACGTGTTAGGAGAGGCTAGTGTAAACAGCATGCAAGTATCTCAACTTAAATAACAAAGAATTGTGTACGGGGAACAAATATGTTTTAAACTGAATATTCTCTTTTAGTGTCACAAGTTCAACATCTTTGCCTGAAGAAAGAAGCTTTACTTACCCCTGCACACTTGTGTACTGAATGTGTACACATACATATACAGAGGGCTAGAAAGCAAAGGCTTTTTAAAAAATACTGTATTTCTCTCAGCCGAATATTATATATGATCTCACATACCATAATTATTCCCAGTTGGATATAAAAGAGGAGTTTTCACAATAACGCAGTAATTATGCAAAAGAGCAGAACTAATGATACCCATCACTGCATAACAGACAGGATCATAAAGAGCACTACTACAGTTTCAAATTTCCCCTTTTCATAAGTTAACTTTTCCAGTTCTTTGAAGTCCCATGAAGAGGGTACTTACTACTGTCTAATAACTATTAGTTCAAATATTCATACACTGGATCAGTGTTAACAGTACATCAGAAACAAGAGGGCCATCTCACAATCTATTCTGTACTTTATTGCAGTCTGTGTTTGGTCTGTTGTACTAATTTAGGTGGTAAATCAACCAACCAGGAAAGGACTAGGATTACTGTTAAGTTGAGTATAGCACCTAGCAAAATGCTGGTAACACTTTCATAGACTGAAATAACATGAATTCATACACATAAAATGTATAAATATACGCAGTCTAAAAACAAGATGAAAATTACTCTACTTATTTAAAATTCCGAATACATAATTCTGTATTTCAAACATGTTCTTTTTTCCTTTTTCTTTTTAGTTATTTTATTATACTCCTTAGATATTATTCATAGGGAAAAATAACTTCGGAATGAAACTTTAAAAGTGAAAGAGAAATAAATTTTTCAGTTTTGAGACAAAATGTACATGGTTTAAAAAAATTTTCAGTTTAGTTTTGGTTTGATTAGTTTAATCAAAATGTTATTTGACATATACTTGACTTTGCATCAAAAGAAATGCCTTTACAGCAGAAACCAACAATGACAAACTTTAAAATTGTCATGATGCTAACTTTTTAAAAACAATGTAGCTACTGTATATGCAAGGTAAAATCTTCACTAAATTCAAAGTTCATTCCATTGCTGTCAATGCCGAAAGCATTTTGTTGCCCTGTGGCTGCTTAAAAATTTTCAATGGGATTAAATCAGCTGCAAGTCCTCATTATACCAGGGTTTACAATTGTGTCTAAATTCTGTGTCTGTTTCTCATAGAATTCTACTCAAAGTGACTTGGATTGGCTCCTTCAGAGCTCCTCTGATTTTACTAGAAACAACTGTATCGTATCAGCCTCTCTCATAAACTTCCTCTGAGATTGGATCAGCTCTGAACTTGAAGCACATGAAAGTTTGCTGTGCCTGTCTGTGCCGGCTGCAAAAATCACCAAAAAGTTTGAATTGAGCTGTGGCAGGAAAGCTGAGCTAGAATATGATCATTAAATATTCCACTGGCTCTTTGACCAGTTTCATATTATCTGAAAGCTTCCCACTGGCAAGTAGAAACTTGCAAATATGCATCTTTGATAAGAAAATTCTAGTTGAATTATAGAAGTAACTCCCGTGGATAAAAAGTAAACAAGTTCTTATCTATCTTATATTCCCTACTGGGTAAACCATAAAGTTGAAACTCAATGTCAAGTTCTTTGGACTTTTAAAAAATCAAGTATGCTTTTTAAACAAAATAAATTTTTCCTAAGGACAGGATAAATGAAAAATTTTTGTGAATTCATCCTGAAAATGGCCTAGAGTAAGTATACAAGAACTTTTGACTTATCCATCTATTTGCTTTGATAATGTTAAAAGTTAGCAATTTAACAATATTATATAACTTGTTTCTATTATGATACATTGATTAAATATGTGAAATGCAAAATTCATTCAGTTGCAGTAGATACCTTTTCCTTAATAATATTTCAGTAAAAATTACTGATATATTTTTTGGTAAACTTCTTTTGGCACCATAGAGCTTAAATTATGTCTGGATGCCATTTATCTACCAAGTTCACTAGCTCTTTCAAAATCTGCATGAATAGGTAGAGAAATGCAAAATGACCAAAGATCAAGATGAATCTGAGAAGCATTTTTTTGCATATACTTCTTTCTCAAGGTACTAGCAACTGTTTTCTCTTTACAGTCACCAGGCCATACATACAGCCCTACACAAATCATTTTAAGACTTCAATTCTTGAAGACTGTCAGTTTCTGAGCCAGGTAAAAAAGTACTGAGGGTGGATTTCAAAGCACCCCAACAGCTAATCACACACACAGACACAGAGACACAGAGGCACACAAACACAGCCCAGAAAATTTTTCTCTCATTTCCTACCACTGAGCCAGTCAGTCTCACTACCTCTGCAAAACAGCCTTTCTACTGTCACTAAATAGAACTGTTCCTTAGTCTCAGTTCAAGTAGTCCCATATGCAATTTCCTTAGGTCACTTCCGTGCATGTGGAACAAAGAGAAAAGGAGATTCAATTTGGCTCCCCTACTTAACTGACCAAATCTCATCACAATGTTATAAGACTTAGTGCTTAAGGCTTATCCACTAAGACGTCTTTTCTCAAGTAACTCATATCTAGACACAAATGAATGAAACCTAAACGTGATGGTGACATTATAAAGATAATCATACATATCACATATCTTTATGTTTTGTTTTTAAAATTTTAAATTATTTTTCATTACGTATTTAGCAAACACCAACAAACACGAATATCTTAATTGACAAACTATAGGAAAGAGGAATGCATATGGAACTATAAAGTATGTCACAGTTTTCTTTTTCTTACACTATGTAATAAATTCAATACAATGACAACAAAACTTTCCCACAAAGAGCTACCCCCAATGTCTCACTGTGGCACACAGGTAATCCTGGCCTCCAAAATGCTTTTCCAGTGAAGCGTAAGTGGCAGGCTCAGCATACAAGACAGGCTTTGATCTGTTTCCGAGGCCTAACCTATCTAACTATGGCCACCTGGTATGAATTTTTTTGGTCATGGAAAATCATGAAACAAAGAAAAAGAAAAAAACGAACCTCCTGAATCTCTGCATTGACAATGGCAGAATGGTGGGAAACGGGGCAAAAGACAAAGAATTGTAAAATTTTTAGACTGTCAACACATTTTAGTTGGACTGGTGGTACTCAATGTGAAATCTAACTTCAATAACCAACAAACAAGTGGATGTTTTGCTGGAAGAGTCAAATCTTTTCAATCTTGACATTCTTGCTATAAATAAAACCAGAAGAAAGAAAGAAGTTGGTGCTAAATGGGAGGATGGCTTCCTGGGATTCCTTGGAGAGGTAAACAAAGGTGAAACCAGAGAGGATTTTATTGTTCCATATGGTCATCATACATTGCAGTCCTAATGATGAGTATCTGTAAAAAAACTTTACCATACTGAGGATAAAATGGTAGAGAAACTGTATGAGCACCTTGATAAGACTCTCCAGATCAAATCCACACAAACTCCAATACTTGACCACTTTAATGCAAAGGTGAGAAAAGGTGAGGATAGGGAGAAATAGATGGGAAAGTACTATTCAATAAGAGAGAGGCCCCAAACTTGTAGATTACTTAAAAGCTTCAGGTCTCTCATCATGAACACTTTCTTTGAAAAAAGAAAAAAAAAGAATTGGTTAGGTGCTAAAGTCTAGCACTAAGTAATACTGTTAAGAACATGAAGATATTTATTTTAACATAGAGGGAAAAAATTGCTTTTAATGTTAGTCAACTAGCATTTATTAAGTGCCTACTACACACCAGGTGCTGTGCTAAGTAAGCTCAGGGATGTGGGGGCTACCTCTGAGTAAACATTTTTGGTGGATACCACTCATTTATCAGAGCTAAGATGTGAATTGGTAAAACAACAACAACAAAAAACCCCAGAGAAAAATAATAATGTTAAGAACATTCAGTAGATGTATATTGAATTAATATATGAATGAAAAAGCATTTATTTTTAATTGCTTAATATGTGCAAAGTACTATACTAGGCATGGGATACAAATGGAAAAACAAGACAGTTCTTGCTCTCAAGGAACTTACTTTCTAATGGAGGAAGCAAGCCAAAGAGGAGGTTTGAGCTGTGAGTCATGTGAAAAGGCCCAGTGGTCCACAGGCTGCAGGGGCAAATGAGATGACATTTTGGAAACTGCAATTTCTATGGGAAAAACTCTGTTTTCGTCATTAAGCCCTTTCACAGTGCTAAGGGCTTTAGTGATGAAAACGTTCTGAATTTTCATTAGCTGTGGCTGCCAAGTGGACAGGGGCTTCAGCATCTGTAGAAGCAGTTACTAGGTTGTAAGCTAGGTGGCTTAGCAGACAGCATGTTGGGTCTGGAGTCAGGAAGACCTGAGCTCAGATTCAGACACTACTGTGTGACTCTGAGCAAGTCACTTAACCTGTGTACCTCAGTGTCCTCACTGGTAAAATGTGGATAATAATAACACTTACCTCCCAGAGTGGTTGTAAGAATCAAAGGAGATAATAATTATAAATTATTTAGCAAAGTGTCTGGTAAAAGCTAAATAAATGTTATTAAGACCATGATCATCATGACCTCCATGGAGCTGTTCCCTTGGATGATGGCTTTGGGGGTTAGGGTAGAAGCAGGGGTGGTAGCTTGGGAGAGCTCTTGAACCAGGGGAAGGGAAACTGTGGCTTCAAGGTCACATGTGGTCCTCTAGGTCCTCAGGTGTGGCCTTTTGACTGAGTCCAATTTTTATAGAACAAATCCTTTTATTAAGGGGATTTGTTCTGTGAAGTTTGGATTTAGTCAAAGGGCTGTATTTGAGGACCTAAAGGGCATATGTGGCCTTGAGGCCACAGGTTTCCTTGTCTACTTGGATACAGGGTCCTGTGTTCTGCCCGTTGTGATCTAGGGAGGTGGTGGTGTGACTGGCTTGGCATGATGGCCACCCCATCTCTCTCCTTTAGAACAACTTGCTACTACAGACAAACTGGCTGCCATCTCTATCTGTGGCCGCTGGCTGGCAGCTGTCAGTGGACAAAGGGATGGCAGGTCTTGTCTCTTGGAGTAAGAAATGCTCCCTCTTGGTTGATGGCTGTGGGATTCAGGCTAGAAGCAGGAGCTGTGGTATGGGGGCACTACTACTCCTAAGGCTAAAGGAAATCCAAGGCAGAACCCAGGTTAAAAAGAGAAATTCCCTGCAGATGATGAGTTCCTCCAGATGCTCCTGTTTGTGGATAAGTTTGTACTGACTGCATCAAGCCCTAGAACACTATAAAGTCTCATTCTAAAGCATTTGGTCTGTTTATACAGAAAAGACTGAATGGATGAAGAATGCCAGCTGCTCAGATTTCAACATGCATTTGTAGGGACACCCTAAAGAGCCTGTCCAACAGTATTCACATTTGGGGCAGACAGTATAGATGGCCAAGTTGGGCACAATGTTGAACAGAAGGAAGAGGGGACTGAAACTGCAAAGTTTGTTTACTGACCTCTAACCTTTCCATGAAAGCAAAATCCTGTTTTCAATACTTACATTCTGCCAGTGTTGCTATATAGGAGTTAGACAGAAAATAAGTGCCTCTGAGGAACTGATAAAGATGATCTTGTGGAGGTTAATATACACAGGTGGGTGTAAACAGACTACAACACATAACCAAGGAGAAACTCTGAAGAGCAGTAGGACAGGACATCTTCCAAGACTGATGTGACAGGAAAAGGAGACAATGTTGGTCATGGCAAGAATCAGTTATGCCAGAGTGATTTACTAACACCCTGCCAAGGTTTAGCACAATGGGTCGACCACAAGTGGTAAACTGTAGGAAATGCTTCAACAAGAGTCACGCGAGATGGACACACGTGGATGCATGCCTCTGCATCACTGGTGGAAACACCTGGATCAATAAGATCATGGATCCCTTTGAATATTTTGAGAATATAACTACCCTGCTTGTCTTTGTACTTCCCCGAATTTTCTTCTCCTTCCTTGTTTTTCTGTATTTTTAAAAAAATATTTCACTGACACTTTTTCTTTTTCTGCATCACTACTACTACTCATACCCCTCTAAAGAAGCTTTCCTTTGTGTAATAAATAAAAATAGTTGAGCAAAACAGGTCAAGGAACTGTCTATGTCTGAAAACAGAGGTCTCAATGTGCAGCTTTTAGTTCCTCATCTCTTTGCCAAGAGGCAAGAAACCTGCTTCATTCTCACTCTTTTGAAGGCACGATGGGCACTCAATTCTGTTTTCAGAGTTGCTGTCCCTTACATTATTGTGCAACATTGTTCTGGTACTGCTCAGTTCACTCTGAATCAGTTCATAAAAGTCTTCTATGAATCTATCATTATTAACACCTCTTATGGCACAATAATACTCTATTACATTCAAATAAAATAATTTGTTCAGCTGTTCCCTAAATGAAAGGCACACACTTTGCTTCCAGTTCTTGGTCACAACGAAAAGTGCTGTTATAAATAATTTCGTATATGTGGATCTTTTCCCTCTAACTTTGATCTCTTTTGGTTAAATGAGGATCAAAAGATATTATCGTCATTATTAGAGATAACAGGTAAAAGAAAATTTTGCAAATCTTAAAGTGCTACATAAAAGCTAGTCAGTATTATGTGCACAGCAGCAATTTGACTGGATCAAAGGATATGCACAGTTTAGTCACTTTTTAAGTTGCTTTTAAAATGGTTGGGGTTTAATATATTTTGGAAGAACACATACACCTGTAACAATGCAGCACTATTAAGAATCAATAATGATGATTCTAGTTTTTCAAGATTAGGGTGATGTTTATATCACCCTATTACTCTTATAGACATTTAATCGGTAAGCAAAGTTCTTTTTGTAGTTCTCAGGATTTTATGTCAACCCACTGCCCTATGAACTTCAGCTATCACCATTTATATTAATTAAATATTTTTAATTTTGTAAGTTCTCTAACATTTAATGTCACCTTATTATCTTGAGAAAACTTGCCGTTAAAGATTATTTTATTTTAGAAATTACACTGCTTTCAGTCAGGCTCTGCCGCGAGTTTATGGAGATTAAAGAACACTATTACTAACTACTGCTTCGTGTATCTTAATCCTTTTTTTCCTCAATCCTCTTCTTCCATTACCTTTTACTCTAAAAAAATAACACAAGGTTCTTTCTGTAAGAAGATGATAACTGCTTCTTAATGTTCACTTTTAAATATATAATAGTTATGCAACTTTTTTCCTTTTTTTCTTCGCTCCCTCCTTTTCTGTTCTAAAGAACTGATAAATAGATGTATAGAATGGTTTCACACACACACACACACACACACACACACACACACACACACACACACACACACACACACCTAAAGGTTTGGTATAAACCAAACAGGTTTATAATAGAACTTGGCACCTTTACTTCCAATCCAGCTCTATTTTTTAACATGGTAATACCATTCTCTCTGTATGAAAGTCCTTTTCCAAAGACTCATCTTGGCATAGAGGTAACTCCGTGTCCTTGATGGCTGTGCGAGTAGAGTACATGCTCTGATAGGTTCTACCATGATGAAAAAGCTTTAAGTAGGGCCCAGGAATATTCTTTACTGGGTCAGCCTAGATACTCATGAAAAGACACCATACCCCTAGATGCAGTATTTGGCAACACAATTTTCATTTATTTATTTATTTGGTCATGGAAAATCATGAAACAGAAAAAAACGTGCCTTAATCCTATGAAAGGCACTTTCACTTCTGCAATAACAGCAGCACAGTGGTAGGAAAGGAAGCAGAGGGTGATAAGAATCATATAGTTTTTAGATCATCAATAAATGTTCATTTAATTATTAGTATTCTAAAATTTAGATCCTTGTCCAATTACCAATGAGTGGCTATATTATGAGGAACTGAATCATTTCAATCTTGACATTCTCAGTTTAAAAAAACCATAAGAAAGAAAAAAGTTATAGCTAAGTGGAAGAATGGCTTATGGGTACTCCCTGAAAATGGACAGAAAAGTGCTGGCAGGCTGGATTTTATAGTGCATCAGGAAGCAACAGGAAATATTTTTCATAGGTAATTTGATCACCATGTATTGCAGTAATAAAGTTGATTGTTTGTAAAAGGACCACCATGAAAATAAGTGATGCTTCTATGTGGACATCAGTTGCTGAAGATGAAGCGGTAGAGAAATTATATTAAGAACTTGATCAAACTGACTTTACTCTGAAACTTGGTGATTTCAATTCAAAGGTGGGAAAAGATGAGAAATATATGCAAAAATATGGTTCAAGAGAAAGAAATCAGAAAGGCAAAAAACCTATAGATTATACAGAAGCCTTATGTCTTTATATTATGAAGATTTTCTTTTTCTTAAAATCTTTTATTTATTTATTTTTAGTTTTCAACATTCATTTCCCCAAGATTTTGAGTTAAAATTTTCTCCCTGTCTTTCTCCTACCCCCTACCCCAAGATAGTGAGCCTACTGAGTACCCCTTCTCCTAATCTGCTCTCTCTTATATCCTCCCCATCTCTCCCTAACTTTCTAGTTGGGCATGATGGATTTCTATACTCCAGTGCCTGTACATCTTATTTCCCAGTTGCATGTAAAAAAAACCCCCAATTTATTTTTAACATTTGTTTTTAAAACTTTGATTTCCAGATTCTTTCCCTTCTTCCCTTGTCACCCACCCCACTGGGAAGACAAGCAATTCTATATAGGTTGTACATGTGTAGTTATGCAAAACATTTCCATAGTAGTTATACTGTGAAAGATTAACTATATTTCCCTCTATCCTGTCCCCCCACTTATTCTATTTTCTACTTTGACCCTGTCCCTTTCCAAAAATATGTGTTTCTAACTACCCTCTCCCCTACTCTGCCCTCCCTTCTATCCTCTCCTCTCTTATCCCCTTCCCCCCTACTTTTCTGTAGGGTAAGATAGCAGATTGAATGTATGTTATTCCCTCCTTTAGTCAAATTCAATGAGAGTAAGGCTGACCCTTTCACTTTCCTGCTCTTCTTCTCCACTATAACAGTTCTCTATTGTCTCTTTTATATGAGATAATTTACCCTATTCTATCTCTCCCTTTCTCCTTTTCCTATTATACTCCTCTCTCATCTCTTGATTTTATTTTTTAGATATCATCCCTTCTTATTCAACCGATCCTGTGCCCTCTGTCTATGTATACACGTACACACACATACACACACTCACATATGTATTTATACACACATATACTCTCTTATACATACATATATGCGTATGTATACACATATACATACACACACACATATACACACATATATATTCCCCTCAACTATCCTCATATTGAGAAAAGTCTCATGAGTTATAATCATTGTTTTTCCATGTAGGAATGTAAATAGTTCAACTTTAATAGTTCCTTATGATTTCTTTTCCCTCTTTACCTTCTTATGCTTCTCTTGATTCTTGTATTTGAAAGTCAAATTTTCTGTTCAGCTCTGCTTATTTCATCAAGAATGCTTGAAAGTATCTCTATTTCATTGAATTACTAATTTTCCCCAGAAGCATTATATTCAGTTTTTCTGTGTAGGTGATTCTTGGTTTTGATCCTAGCTCCTTTGACCTCCAGAATATCATATTCCAAACTCTTCAATCCCTTAATGTAGAAGCTGTTAGATCTTGTGTTATCCCAATATTATTTCCACAATACTCAAATTGTTTCTTCCTGACAGCTTGTAATACTTTCTCCTTGACCTGGGAACTCTGGAATTTGGCTATGACATTCCTAGGAGTTTTCTTTTTGGGATCTTTTTCAAGAGGCAATTGGTGAATTCTTTTGATTTCTATTCTGCCCTCTGGTTCTAGAACATCAGTGTAATTTTCCTTGCGAATTTCTTGAAGGATGATTTCTGGGTTCTTTTTTTGACCATGGCTTTCAGGTAGTCCAATAATTTTAAATTATCTCTCCTGGATATATTTTCCAGGTCAGTGGGTTTTCCAATGGGATGTTTCACATTGCCTTCTATTTTTTCATTTTTGTGCATCTGTTTTATAGTAGCTTGATTTCTCATACAGTCATTAGCTTCTATTTGCTCTAATCTAATTTTGAAAGAACTATTCTCTTCAGTCAGTTTTTGAAATTCTTTTTCCATCGGGGAAATTCAGCTTTTTAGGGCATTCTTCTCCTCACTGACTTTCTGGGCCTCTTTTGCCATTTGAGTTAATCTATTTTTTAAGGTGTTATTTTCTTCACCGTATTTTTGGGTCTCCTTTAGCAGGCGGCTGACTCGCTTTTCATGATTTTCTTGCATCATTCTCTTTTCTCTTCCCAATTTTTCCTCTACTTCTCTTACATGGTTTTCAAAATCCTTCTTGAGCTCCTCCATGGCCCGTACTCAGTTCATATTTTTCTTGGAATCTTTTGATGCAGGAGTTTTTACTTTGTTGTCTTCTTCTGGTTCTGTGTTTTGATCCTTTCTGTCCCCAAAAAAGGATTCTGTAGTCTAACTGTGCTTCCTCTGCTTGCTCATTTTGCCAGCCAATTACTTGACTTTTGAGTTCTTTGCCATGGTAGAACTCTGCTTCTAGAGTGGAGAGAACTGTGTCCCAAATTACTGGGGTTTTTGCAGTTGTTGTCAGAGCTATGAGGAGGGTGCCCTCTCTACAGCCACCACAAGCTCTGTCACACTGGCCACACACCCCAGGACCACCACCCAAGGCTGTGACCCAGATCAAAGCAGGTCAAAGCAAGAGCAATTACCCTCTGAATGGTCACTTGGTCCCCCTGCGATCTGCAGACCAGCTCTGAAGGCAGCCACGCAGCAGCAGCTGCAGCCACTATGCTGCTGCCACCTCTCGCTCTGGGGGCAGTGGCCAGACCATGCTTTTCCGTCATCCAGTTCCAACAGAGTTCCCTATTGACCTTTTACTTTCTCTTTGGCATTCATGGGTTGAGAAGTCTGAAAACCACCACAACTGTTGGTGATTCACTCTCCTGAAGTCTGCTCTGACTGGTCTGTGCTGTTGGTTGGGGCGGCCCCGGGTCTGGGCCTGTACAGCTCATGTGGGACTGTGCTCAGCTCCCAGCCCAGCACAATACACCCTTACTGTTGGCCTGTAAGGCTGCCTTCAGTGGGAGATTAGTTTCTCTCTGTCACATTGTGGGTTCTGTAGATCTAAAATTTGTTTAGAGTCATATTTTACAGGTATAGGAAGTGGTTGGAGGGGGAGCTCAGCAATTTCCTGCTTTTACTCCACCACTTTTGCTCTGCCCCCGTAAATATTTTCTTAAAAAAAATTTTGGTAGGTGCTGGGCATTGCAAGCACAAACGGAATGAAAATGATTATTATTTAACAGATTTTTTAAAAAAATCATCATGGACATTAGCTGCCTATGATTAGACAAGCTAAGATCAGAATTTATAATAAATAAGACTATAAATGATAAAATGATATAGTACACAAGTAAGAATAATTAGCCCTGAATTATTTAAGCAAGTTACTGAAAACAAAAAAGGAAATAGACAACAGAAACAATACTGAAATTGACTATAAAACTTTCATACAGAAATTAAACCAATATAAATTAATTGTTACAAGTAGAACCCAGAAAGCAACTTAGTCAGTAAACATCTGACTTACTTCCTTGAATGCAGAAAGGTGATCACCAAAGGCAACAACAGATTAGAACAGAAATTAATCTGTAAAATCTTCAGAAAAAGGATGATGTTTGATTATGCGTAACCTCTTTTTTTGAGGTATATTTTATATTTTAAATTTAAAAAACAAAAAAAGAAAAAAAAAACATTGCCATGTACACAGGAGACTTAGAGAGGATTAAGAAAATCTATATAACACTACACATTGTTTTCAAAGCTTCCCAGCTTTTCTTTGCTTCCTTGTTCATTTTCTTCTGTTCTCTGCCGTGTACTTTTTACTTTAATTACCCTCCCATACACACACACAAGCTTTAAGGATGGCTACAATTAAATGTGGAAATATATACACACACATATACATACACACATACATATACATAGATATGTATAAACACACATGTATATACACTCACACATATATATGTAAGACAATATTATGCTTATTTTTACCTGTCTTATGTTCCTCTGAATGAAGATAGCATCTTCTTTCATAGATCCAAGTCTTTCCATGTTTTCCTAAATCAACTGGTTCATCATTTCCTACACCACAGCAATATTCCAACCCAATCACATCCTATCTCAGAGATTATCTATGAAAGTTTTTTTCCCCCAATTTTCTGCACTCCTGTTCTTGAGTACATAAGTTTTGTTTATACAAGAGAATTTAATTTAAAATAATCAAAATTATTCTTTTTACACTTCAATAATGCTCTCCTTCATAATAAAGTTTAAGGTCTGATACTGCTGAATCTACTTCCTTTACATCTTTTCCCCTGATTTCTTTGAAGTTGCTGACTTTCTGTTCTTCCAAGTAAATTGGTATTAGTTTTTCTAACTCAGAATAATTATTTTTTGGTAAATTAATAGGGATGACA
>CM053587.1:243806811-243851972 GCA_028646515.1 Pseudochirops corinnae | reverse complement strand
GGGGCGGTGTGTAGGGGAAAGATGGGGAGAAAATATGTAACTCAAAATCTTGTGGAAATCAATGATGCAAACTAAAATATCTCATGGAAATGAATGATGTAAAAAATAAAATAAATAAATACAATTAAAGGAAAAAAAAAAAGAAAAAAAAAGATCACTATAGGATGACCTCAAATTATTTCTTTACTCACACTTCGAACTATTCCCTATTCAAAATCTCTGCCACTATTCAAACACATCCTTTAAGCATGCCAGGCAAAACATTTTCCCATGTTTTCTTCACACATAAAAATGCTTCTCATTTACCCATGAACTTATTGATTGTACTTATTTCTCAAGGCAAGATTGTTAAGTCGGTGAAGTATGTCCCCTCTCTTTTCTTCTTTCCACATCCTACCTCATAAGAGATAAAAATATATGGTGGTCTCAAATGTCTGAAACATCAGGTTGCATCCATATAAAATTTTTACACACACACACACACACACACACACACACACACACACACACACACACACATTCTGGGCAGAGCATCCTTGATGACAGTGTTACTGGATAATTGGTAGAGTTTAAAAGCTGTATTTCCATACAGATTACCTCTTCACCATCATATAGTTTACTGTAAGATATTGAGAATACAAGATTCCATGGTGCTTACTGTTTATTAACCTTATCTAAACTAAAAGCATTTGTTTCAAAAGAATAATAGTACTAGAAATACTATCTTCCAACATCAAAAACATCAGTACATCAAAAATATTCAGGACAGGCGGCTAGGTGGCACAGTGAATAGAACACCCGCCCTGGACTCAGGAGGACCTGAGTTCAAATTCGGCCTCAGAGGCTTAACACTTACTAGCCGTGTGACCTTGGGCAAGTCACTTAACCCCAACTCCTCTGCCTTCCCCTCTCCAAAAAGTAAAAAAAAAAAGAAAAGAAAGATAGAAAAAACCCAAAACATTTAAGATTCCTTGAACTCTATAATAACAGATATAAACATCCTAGCTCAACAATCCAAGGTGAGGCAGCAAAGTGGTGCAGTGGATAGAGCATTGGTCTTGGAATCAGAAAGACTTGAGTTCAAATCCAGTCTCAGACAATTACTAGCTCTGTGCGTCTGGGCAAGCTGCTTAAACTGTCTGACTCAGTGTCCTTATTTGTAAAATGGGATAATAAAAGCCCCTAACTCTTGGGGTTGTGATGAGGATCAAATGAGATGATATTTGTAAAGTGCTTAGCACACTGCCTGGCACAGAGCAGTTATGCAATGTTTCCTCTCTCCCTCTTTCCCTTTCTCCCTTCTTTCTTTCCACTTGGTGAATTCACAGGTGGATAATTCAAGTACTCCACAGGTATCCAGGGAATTTCAGCCAACAGACCCTTTTGGTGAACCTATATAAGGACACTGGCAAACTGCACGGGACCAAGCATGCCTGGGTGGTTTGAAATCTTTATGTTTGAGGGGAATATCCAAATCAATGAGCCTTATAAGCTCCATCTGAACATCTGAATTATGTATATATGAATATTTTTAAGACTTTTTAAAAAGTGCTTTCTTCACAGTAGCTCTGGGTGTTAGTAACAACACTATCATACCCATTTCAGAGATGAGCAAATCTTAGACAGGCTAAATGATTTGTTCATAGTAATATAGCTGGAAAATGGTATAGCCAGGGTTTGAATTCAGGTCTTCTTACCTCAAATCAAATGGCTTTTTTTTTTTTTAAATTATGCCACTGCTTTCTTAGTTCTATTCTAGTAAAAAAAAAAAAGGCACGAATTTGAACAAAATTTGATTCTACAACCTCCATTTTCTAATCTTGATACTATGATATATATTTGCTTTCCTATTTCAGACCTTTCTTTTAAGACAGATTCCTGGCTATATACAATTTGCTTTATTATCATTTAGCATATATGTAACTATATAAATATGTACATATATGATTAAATATTATTGTACAAGATTCTAAAATTTCAAACAAAAAATTTTGAAATCATCTGTTCTAGGCTGCCATCCTTATATTGCTAGAATATAGAGAGAATAAATTGATTTTAAAACATATTGATTTCTTTTTGATGTATATGTATATACAGATACATATGTATGAATACATATCATGCCTGGACTTTAGATCCTCTAATTCTCCTATAGAACTATGAGTCTGCATATGCAAACAAAATATATGCTACACCTAACCTGTAAATATATATATTCTCAAATGCACTATAAATTGATAAATTTATTCCTTTAAAACCCAAATTATTCCAAAAGTACCTTCCACCAATCAATGGAAGCTAAACATATGTTAATATGTTATATTTAGACTTAGAAGGTTTTCTTTGTTTTTTTCTCCACCTTGGCCTAGATATATGAGTTGTAGTCTGCTTTGATTATTTTGAGTTGTTTATGTAACTCACTTTTATTATACTTTTTTGCCCTGAATTCCACAATAGCCTTTGGCCTTAATTTTGAAGATATTTTGCTAGAGGCTAAAATTTAGCAGCTCTTTATAAAACTATTAATGAGAATTCAAAATATAATCACAATTTAAAAGTTTGCCACATTAAAGATTATCATTAGAACAAAGAGGCTTGCCTAGAAAATCTATCTTAAAATAGTACTGAAGAAAATAATTTCTGCTGTTTTTGGCAATGAAATGAAGTGATGAAACATTTTTTTTTTAACAATGGAAAGACAGTAGGACAGTGACTCAAAATATTGGCAGATAGGTTGTTTTGATAGTTAATGCAATACACATAACGTCAATTTATTTCATTCTCAAGAATAAGTGTAAGAATAGCAGTGATGGATTTTCTGGACTGGTCACACCTACAAGGAAAATGAGGCAACTATTCCAATCATAGTTTTATAAGCATTTTCTGTGAATTACACTTCTGGCCTTTCTCTTAGTGTCATCAAACTACAAAATCAAGCTAAGTAAAAAATCTTACAAACAAAACAATCCAGGGCTAAGAAATGACCCAAGTTACAAAGACCTAATGCTGTTTCCACTCCAAGAAATGAACTACTTTATAGAGAAAAAATGCTTACTACATTAAAAAGAAAATCACGCTTTAACCCAGGAGATATTCAGAATTAGGCTGGCCATAGCATTAGAAAAACATACTGTTAAGCACAAACCTGCATGGGTCACCAAGTGACAGACACGACCTAATCATGACCTTCTGCAATCTCTGTCTCCCAAGAGTCTATATGAAGTATTGTCTGGGCAAGTGAGCTCAGCTGGTTACAGCATGGTGCTAATGAATCCAAGCTTTTGGGTTCATTCTCCTTTTGAGTTAGTTAAGTTACTATCTTACAAGAGAAAAACTGTTTTATAGACACAGCTAATCCTCCTATTGCCTGCAAATAGCCTTCCAAAGAATGCCACTGGTCACACCAGTGGAAAACTCTGACGGTGCCAGTCCTACTGACGGTAAAGAGCGTCGCTCTCCTATGTGAGAGATCGCATCTTCGTAAAAGAAGGAACCAAACACTGTTACAAGGGATCACTAGCAGAGGGCTGGCTATATTTCTGTTATTGTGACTTTTTAAATTCTGTAACACTATTCACTTTGGAGTTTGACCTATGTAAGGGGAGTCACTGACTTGATTACTGCTTGAGCATACTTTGCAAGGCTTGGGGATTGGAGATTAATCAATCAACAAGCATTTAATAAGTGTCTGCTATGTTTAGTAAGAGTACCCCAAGAGACTGTCAAGGGAAGTTGAGCTGAACTCAATTAAACACACATTTACTAAATGCCAACTGTGTACAAAGTACTATGCTAGATATTGGGGATACAAAGACAAAAAAGAAAAGTTTCCACTGTCAAAAGCTTACGTTACATTGGGATGATCCAACGTTCACTGTTAACAAATACATCAATACAGAATAACTTTTAGAGGGAAAGAATTTTAATAACCAGGGGAATCAGGAAAGATCATGGAGAAGGTAGGGCCTAAGCTGAGGTTTGAAAGAAGTTAGGCATTTTAGGAGGCAGAGGTGAATCAATCAATTAACAAACAAAACTAGGTAAATCATTCCAGACAAGGGGAATCACTTATGCAAAGGCAGAAGGAGATGAAGGAATGTCATTTGTGGAAGGTAGCAGGTCACTATGATTGGTATGGAGAATACAGGAAAGAGAATAATACTGATTTAGACTGAAAAGGTAGGTGGTAGGTAGTAGGAATGTAGAGGGTTTTAACTACCAGGTTTCTATGTTTTTATTTTATACCAGAGGCTAGAGAGCCAATGAAGATTTTTAGTAGGGACTAGAGACTCTTAAATATGTGGTTTAAGACTATCAATTTGGAGAATGGATTTGCAGGAAGATCAATTAGGATATTAGAAGCTGCTCATTTACTTAGGGTATGATTTCTTAATCTGGGGTCTATAGGCTTATTTTTAAAATATTTTGACAAATGTATTTCATCATAAATTGTTTCCTTTGTAATCCTAGGTATTTTATTTTATGCATTTAAAAACATTATTCTGAGAAGTGGTCTATAAATTTCACTAAATTGACAAAGCCCAACAAAGGTTGAGAACCCCTGATGTAGGATTCTGGTAATCAAACAAAGATTTTTCACTATATAATGATCTTCCCATAAAACAATGTATTTGCACATTATTCTGTTAAATCTTCCAAATTAGCAGATTTCTGGCACTTAGTTTTTTATGTAACTAAGGTTTAACTTATTAGCAAAATGTTAAGGCAATGGGAAACAAGCCAAAGTTAGAGCAAATGAGACACTCCCTGATTATCTTTTTTTGCTTCCTAGAGGTATATGAATGCACAGATTGCCTAGATTACTCCTGCATTTGGTGGCCTATAGACACGTCTGGTTAGCACTTAGAAAAGGGTAAAAAGACCCAATTATTTTGTTTCAACAAACTGTTCAACTAGACAAAAATGTGGCCAAGCATTGACATCTGATCCCATTAAAAGTGTTTTGTTACTTCTTGCAATACATTCCTGAGACAACACAGGAAGGAACGAAGGAAACAGGCATTTATTAAGCATCTACAATGTGCCAGGCAGTGTACTGAGCCCTTTACAAATATAATCTGGGAAGTATTCTGGGAAGATGGGTACAACAACCCTGAGAGGTAGGTGCTATCATTATCTCTATTTATAGTTAACAGAGGTTAAGGGATTAATCCATGGCCACACAGTCAGGGTGAATTCGAACTCAGGTCTTCCTGACTCCAGACCCAGTGCTCTATCCACTCTGTCACCCAGCTGTACTGAATTAAGAGTCAGAAGATCTGAGTTCGAGTTCTGACTCTGCCATACTAGCCATGACCCAGCAAAAGTCACTTGAACTGTGGGAACTAATTTCTTCATTTTCAAAAAGAGGATAATAATATTGATCCTATTGCAGCCTTACAGAACTGCTGTGAAGATCAAATCTGAAAAAAAAAACCAAATGTGAAAATGCTTATAAAATGGCAAAGCATCATGTAATTCTTATTATCATTATATCATTATCAAGATACATGTGCCCTGCTACAAATAATTTAATACAAGCAATTTCCCTCAGCTGAGATCTATTTTCTCAAATGCCTCAGTCATGAAAAAGAAGGAAACAGCTCATTTGCCTTTTATCCCTCTCTTAAGCTTCCACTGCAGGATAGCAACCCAGGAACAAGTGGGAGGATGCCTAAGACGGCGGCTTTTCCTTTGAGGGGAGCTGCTGACGACTGTAGCTCCTCCAGCAGAGGCTGTCAGAGGAAGGCAGGGAGAGAAGCATAAGGAGAAAGCAGGGATAGGAGAAAATGAACAGAAAAGAAAGAGGGGGAAAATGAAGGGTGGGGAGTTGGCTTGGAAAGCATCTTTGCTGTTATACAGTGAGATCACAGCAGGGGAAGAGCCGAAAGGGACCTTTAGAAACTAACGAGTCAGTTAATCAATAAGGACATATTCAGCATCTCCTGTGAGCCAGAAAACGTGTTAGCCTCTGGCGATACAAAAGCAAAAACAAAAGTTCCTGTCCTGAAGGTGCTCACTACTTCTAGGAAGGGAGACAAGAAGTCCACATTTAAGTACATATAAAATGTGGACAGAATCTATCTGACGGTGACTGGACCTGTGATTTCTCTGCTATAAGGAACTTTCAGGAGAGTAAACTCTCTACTAATGAAGGTAATTTTCTGTAACTTAGAGACTCACAGAGTCAAGAGTCACCTGGAGCTATGACAGCATGTATGACCAACCACTCAAGGTCATGTGACTAGTCTGTCAGAGGTGGACACTGAACTCAGGTTCTCCTGGTTCTCTGAGAAGCTTTCGGTCCACTAACCACACTGTCTCTCCAAAGAAATACTGTGTAGTCTTGGAAGAAAGCATCAACAACTGGGTGGATGAAGGAAGGCCTTATGTAGGACGTGGTGTTTGCACTGAGTTTTAAGGAGTGGATTTTAATTTTAAGGAGTAATTTTAAGGAGTGGAGGTGAAGAGAATATGCATTCCAGGCCTGGGACAGACTGTGCAAAGGCACAGGGAAGGACACTGAGTGTTATAAGTGAAGAACAGCAGGGAGCCATTATCTCCTTCACCCTGTCTCACATAGAGAGGTGGCCTTGTTCCTTACTAGGGCTCACCCCTCTATCTTATTCTAGCCTGTCTCCAACAGAATGAACCGTCTGTTATCCCTACTCTATCATTTATCTTCCATTTCTCCTTTCTCTTGGCTCCTTCCTGACTGCCTACAAACATGTCTTCCTCATCTTCAAAAAAGTTTCACGTGATCCTTCCATCTCCACCATCATCTGATATCTCTTTTGCACTCTGAGGAAGTCTTAGAAGGCTGATACGATAAATGGCTCCACTTCCCCTCCTCTCAATCTCATTACTCTCAAAAATCTGGCTTTCAAACTCACCATTCATCTGATAAGGTCCAAATTTATCAGTGATTTCTTACTTGACAAATCCCATGGCCTTTTCTCAGTCCTCATCCTTACTGACCTCTCTGTAGACTCTGACAGTGTCGATAACCCTCTTTTCCTTGGTTCTCTAATCTCTCTTGGTTTTGGGGTCACCACTCTCTCACTGTTCTCTTCCTATGTATCTAGTCACTTCTTCTTAGTCTCCTTAGACAGATCTTTATCCAGGTCTTGACCACTATCCATGGCTGTCCCACAGGACTCTGCTCTGGGCCCTCTTCTTTCTCTATAGTACTTGGTGATCTCATCAGCTCCTGTGGATTTAACCACCTCTCTGTGGATGATTCTTTAATCTACTTATCCAGTTCTAACTTCTTTGCTGACCTCCAATTTTGCATCTCCATCTGCTTATCAGACATATCAAACTGGATGTCCAGTAGACATCTTAAACTTAGCATTTCCAGAACGGAACCCATTATTTTTCTCTGCCAATGTTCCCCCTCTCCAGACTTCTGTGTTACTCTCAAAGGCATCCTGTCCTCCCAATCTCTTAGGTTTAAATCCTAGGTGTCATCCTCAAGTCCTCATCATTTCTCACCCTCCATATTCCATTTATTGCCAAGGCCCATCTTTCCTCTGATACGGCCACCACCCTGGTGTAGGCTTTCATTGCTTCAAAACTGAACTATTAAAAGACTAACCAGCCTGCCACAAGTCTCAGTTCAGCTCACTCCATCGTTCAGTCAGTTGCCAAAGTAATTTTCCTAAAATACAGGTTCTACCATATTACTTCTCTCCCCCGCCAACTCCTGTTCCCTAATAAATTCTGCTGGCTCTCTATTTCCTCAAGGATCAAATATAAAATCCTCTGTTTTGTGTTCAAAGTCCTTCATAAGTAGCTCCCCTCCCCCTACCTTTCCAGTCTTCTTACAGTTATAACACCTCCACTCCCATTCCCAACAAGTTCCCCATGTACAAGGCCCAGCTAAACTCCAATCTTCTACAGGAAGCCTTTCTCAATATCTCTTAATTCTAGTACATTCTCTCCTTTATTTTTTTTCCTGTTTATCCTGTAAATAGCTTATTTGTACATACTTGCTGGCATGTTGTCTCCCCCATTCGACTATGAGCTCCTTGAGGGCAGGGTGCACTGTGTGCTTAGCACAATACCTGACATAGAGCAAGGACTTAAAAAATGCTTATTGGCTGACTGGCTGAATGAGAAAGTCAGACTAGGTGAACCAAAAAATGCATGAAGGCAGACTGGCCCTAGTCCTAGTTTGTGAAAAGGCTTAAATTACAGACAGACAGTCTCTCCCCTGAGACTTCTCCAGACTAAATACCCCCCATCACTTTAACTGCTCTTCACATGGCATGAACTAGGTCTCTTTGAAGAATCTTCCTTGGTTCCCTCCTCTGAGGGGAACAATATCTACCCAGTTTAACAATATCTATCTTATAATGTTACCCAGAATTGAAATGAGTACTCCAGATGTGGTCTGACTGGGACAGAGCACAAAGGAAGGATCACTTCCTTATCCTTAGAAGCTCCAAAGTATGGACAGTATGATATAGTGAAATGAATCTCAAAATTTTTGGCCTCAGCATCCCTTTATTACTCTTAAAAATTATTCAGAACACCAAAGAATTTTGTTTATGTGGGTTATAATTGATTAATAGTTACTACAATAGAAATTAAGACCGATAAGTTAAAAAACATGGATTAATTTAAAAATAACAATAATAGGCCCATTACATGCTAAAACAAACAGCATTTCATGAAAAAAAAGAACTATTTTCCAGAACAAACAAATTCAGTGAGAATAGCATTGTTTTTACAAATTTTTGTAAATCTCTTTAATACTTGGCTTAGTAGAAGATAGCTGGATTCTCATATCCGCTTCTGCATTCAATCTGTTGTAATATGTTGTTTTGGCTAAAGAAGATGTAGAAAATTCAGCTTCATACCAATATGTAGTTGGAGAGAAGAACATTTTAAATGTCCTATTATAATGACTTAATAAGAATAATATATTTATTATGGCAAATATTATAAAATATTTATTACATTATTATAATGTTTTACTATCATTACAAAACTAATTTTGATTTTGCAGGCCCTCTGAAAGGATCCTAGAGACCCCCAGCAATCTGTAGAACACACTTTGTGAACTGCTGGCATAATGGAGACAGATGGATAGTTTCAAAATTGGCAAGACCTGGTTCAAGTCCACCCTGTGACTTAATGACTGTATGATCCTGAGGAAGTCGCTTAACCTTATAATGCCTAGGTAACTCACTAAGATTTTAGTTGCAGAGCCAGCAACAATCTTGCTCAAGAATTTCCTCATTAAATTTCCTATATCAAAAAAAAGAAAATCACAAGTCTGGTCCCATTCCTGGAAGTTTTGCCTTTCAATGAAGATCTTGATAATTTTGGTGTATGTCACATCAAATTATTCATTCATTCCGAGCCTGTAGTCCACTGAAATGTCCAAATCTTTTGTAGATCCTCCATCTTGTACTTAGGATGTTGATTTTTTAAATCCATGTGTAAGATGTTATTTTTATCTCTATTAAATTTCTTTCTATTTGATTTGGTCCAATGTTTTAACTTTTCAAGATTTTTTGAATCCTGAATTTATAAGCCAATGTGTTAGCTATTCATTCCAGTTTTATCTTATCTGTACCTTTATCAACATTTCTGATAAAAATATTCAATATCCCAGGGCCAAGCACAGGTTCCAAGGACACTCTGATAGAAAACTCCCTCTAAGTTCATTGGATCACACTATTAGAGTGAGGAAGAACTCAAAAGGTCATTAGACCTCATCTGACACCCTTATTTTATAGCCAAAGAAACTGAGACCCTGAAAAATTAAGAAACTTGTCTAACAACACACAGGTAGTAAGTTGCACAGCCAGAATTTGAACCCAGGTCTTCTTGTTTTCCAATCCCATGCTCCTTTTACTGTACCATGCTGCCTCTAATTGCAAAGAATCATTAATGAATGTCCTGGATCTTGTCATTCAACTAGCTTTGGAACAATCTAATTGCATTATTGTTCAGCCCACACTTCTCTGTTTTGTTTTTCACAAGAACAGCATGACACTTTATATTTTTACTGAAGAAGTTGTACAGCATTTTGTTGTTCTATGAGTTTAGTTTGACCCTATCAAAAATTAGTGAATCAATGAAGATCTGTTAAGTACCCACTCTCTGCCAGGCACTATTATATGTTGCAGATACAAAGATAATGATAAAAACCTTCCCTGATCTTAGGGAGTTTATCTTTTATTGGAGAGATAACACATACATATATCAGTATATGTGGAATACACATATACAGAATAATTATCAGGTAGTTAGGGAGAGAGAGTCATAGCAATTCAGGAAATGGGGAAAGGCTTGGTGCAGAAGGTAGCCACTGATTTGAAAGTTGAGGGATTCTGTATGGCAGAGGTGAAAATAGAGAGCATTCCACGTCTATAGGATGACTAGTCTAAAGTCACAGAGATGGAAGATGGAGAACTATGTGTGAAGAATAGAGAAAAGGCCAGTCTGGCAGAATTTTAGAGTACAAGAAGGAAGTAATAGATAATGAGGTTAGAAAGATAGCTAGGGAAAGGGAGGAAAACCTGTTCTTGATGAAGCCATTCTGGCTCTTTGTAATTACAGTTTTCTTTTCTCACTGTTCACCAGGCAACTTTAGGTCTAGAATTTTGCCACGATTCCAAGACAAGTTTTCTGGTCTGTTGTTTGCCGATTACACTGTTGTTTTGAAAAGAAAAAGATATTGTTCTAATTGGCCAAAATACAACATCATTCTGTATGCTCTATCCGATGATCATAGGATTACAGTGTGAGAACTAGAAAGGACCTCCTTTTAATAAAATCTTTCCATTTTAAAGAAAAGGAAACTGAAGAGGGAAGACCATAGCCACAAAACCTCAATCCAAATCTAGGTCCCCTGATTTCAAATCTAGCACTCTGCTGCACTGCGCCATATCCTTTCTCCTTCCTCTTACCAAGATGATTCCTAAGATTCTTTACATGAGAGAATAAGAAGAGGATTTTTTTTTTTAAAAAGACTGCATTAGTGCAGGTACTATATCTATTTCTTACTTTCCCATGGATTAATTATCAGTATATGATTCTCCTCACACTATGATTAAAAAAAAATACTTGGTCACAGATCTCCCTCTGGAAAGTATTAAATCTTTCCCACATTTTACAATTTTATTTCAAGTGAAAAACATTTGCTTTTCTCTAAATTTAGCTTTTGTTACTCTTATGCAAGTAATTTTGCAAAGATGACACGCAAGGATCACACCCTCAAAGAACATATTCTTATTGTGATGAGGGGCTCTAGTTGAACGATTATGTGATTTTGGAGTGATAATGAATTTTTTATCTCTAAAGAAGGCTTTTGATCTGATCAACCAGACAAAACTAGGATTTTCACCAGAGGGAGAAGCAAGAGTTGGAATAATCTGAAAAAAGCTGCCAAGTATTGGAGCAACTGTTTTTAAACCACCACATAATAGCTAAAACCTAGATTTACAAAACAGAAATTAGGAAATACTTATTTGCTTTATAAAAAATTTTTTTTAGTTATGAAAGTTTTATGAACAGTCAATCTAGTATATTTAAATCTAGTCAAATCTAGATTTATCAAATAAAAATAGTCAATCTCATATATTTAAAATATTTTATTAAAATTAAAGGTAAACATAGTTTTTTATGTTTTAGAATATCTTGGCACTATTTAACAAAATGACATACTTTAAAATCAGCATAGTTGTAAGTATTAAAGCTGTTCAAAGCTGGGAAGCTTGTTGCCTGAGGGAAAACTGACACGCCTCAAACAGTTATAGTTCTTTGACATATTCTCCCTTTTTCAATGCCTTTGCCCTTGACCTTCTTTCAATGGATCTGAGGGCACAGAATTCCCACAAGGGTTTAAACAAGAATTTTAAGGAATTTCTAACCCTAAGTCACCCAGAAGCTTAGGACAGATATCTTGCAAAGAGCAGAGATACATAGGTGGTAAGATTCAAAGATAGATTAAATGTTTCTACGTGTTATTTAGCTGGCTAGATGTTTTGTGCTCTCCTTGAGTCCTGCCTCTCCTGAATATTCAGATTTCTCTCCTTCCTTTTGGGGAAAAAAAAAAAAGCTAAGAATTTTTCTCTAGTTAGAGGATTGGCTGTGTAAAGGGCCTGCCTCTCTAAGAGAACCAAAATTAAAACCTTCAGCATCAAGATAAAAGTGAGATGGGAGAGTTCACTCTTCCTATTGGGCAAAGTATGAGGACTTCAACTGAAGCCAGGAGTTGGAAGCAGTGTACCTAAGGTTATCTTTTTACAGATAAAGAACTAAGGCCCGGAGATGTTAAGGGACTTTTCTACTGTCAAACAGATAGTAAATGTAGAGTATTTACAGATACTATAAATATAGTATGGTATGCAAGTACTTATAGATAGTAAGTCATAGTATTAAAACTTAGACCTTTCTTCCTAACACTAAGTTCAAGACCCTATCACACTTTCTCTAACGTTTTCAAAGCAGTTTCTTAGAGAAAAGTCCTATAAAAAAGCAGGATGAATAATTGATCTTATTTCAGCAGATATACTCTGTAAAAGTAGTATATATCATGCTATTGACATGTTGTACATGCTGTACATAGCAGACATGAAAATGAAAAATTTCCTTTGTGACTAGTCTCTAAAAGAAAATAAGATAAAGGCAATGAGGAATCAAAGATAAAGCCTAATAAAAAGCATTATATATTATATTCTCTTTTCCATCATTTCATTTTTATGTGGTTTTCCTGGTGATTTTTAGTAAATATGGATATAGCAACTGTAGAGAGAGATACATTCTACCCAACTTTGGGAACAGAAGACTAATTTTAAGAAACAGAAAGATATAGTAAGAACTAATGCTATTTGGCAGGTCAGTCCAAATTTTTGTGCTCAAATGATTTGAGAAAAATAATTAAAAGTCTGTTATAAAATACCTTGAATTATGTAGTCTTGTTAAGAATCATTTCCACAATTTTGATCATACTATGAGAAAAAATTAGGAACTTGGGAAAGAATATCAAAATTCAGGGTATCTGATGGCATCTACTACCACAGTAATTTATTTAATATAGAACTGATTCATCAATGGTGATGGTAAAGTCCAATTGCTTTGGATCAAAGTGAAAGTAAATTTCTTAAACCAAAATCAAGCCTACAATCTTCATCTTATTAGCATCACACTTTATGCAATGGGTTAAATAAAAAAGGATACAGGAAACTAAAAATTGTGATTTTGAAAATTTTTAATGGGCCTATGTATTTACGATGTCTATACTGGGTAAAATTTCCACCAAGGTGAGGAAGAGAGATTCTCTAAGGCAACAACACAAAATCTCTACTTTGAAAAGTAGTGTACCATAATCAGGAAGCAGGGGAATAGCTGCCCTCAGAGCAGTGGTTCTCAACCTTCTTAATGCCCCAACCCTTTAATACTCTTATGTGGGCATATCTGTATGTGGGTGGACCCACCTGGAGACGGATAAAGGAGCAGTGTCTCGGTTCCTAAGACCATCAGAAATATATGTTTTCCGATGGTCTTAGGTGACCCCTGTGACTCCTGTGAAAGGGTTGTTCAACCCCTAAAGGGGTCGCGACCCACAGGTTGAGAACCGCTGCCTTAGAGGGTTGTGATTTCAAGGGCATTACACAGTAACTTCTGCATGATTATCTCCGTCTGTTGATTTCTCTTAGCTTGTTTGAAATTTCTGATGTTAAATCATTTTAGGGATAGACAATGAAAACAAGAGCATTGTCAGCAAATGGCAAGAGTTTCAATTACCCAACTAGGGAAAAGGCCTGGGGGCCTAACCTTCTGCATTCATTTTGTACTCCTCTCAGAGCCCACCACAATGCTCATCACATAGTAAGAATTCAATAAACACTACCTGAATATTTAAACACAACATCATGGATTAATTAGTCCTATTTGATATTTGGAAAGAGGAAAATAGGACAGGGAATTGTTGCTGAATGATAGGAAGTGCGTATTAGGAATGGTTAGGAGAAAAGATATTGCCACGGAACAGTCAGTCAGTTTTTCACCAAGCATTCGACATTCACCATGTACCTACTCGGTGCTGGATGCTGAGAGAGAAACAAAGATTAAAACATGGTCTTTGCTCTTTTGTGCTATGATCTGGTTTCAACTTGGACAGCGAGGTATTACAAGTTTGGGGGTAGAATGCAAAGGGAGTGACAAAAGAATAAATGTAAAGGGTATGGAAGACAAACTGTATCCCAACAATTTTCCTTGCGCTGGTCTTAGTACAATTTATTCAGTTGCTTTTCAAAAACAAAAAATGCTGCAAAAATGAGGGGACATACTTTGTCTGATAATCTTCCACATGAAGGATGTCTGAGTGGTTGTAAGCTCACATCCACTGGCTGTTTTTCCAAAGCAAGAGTTACACCCAACTTTTTATGTCAAGTAATACACTCATAAAAATCTGGAACTGTATATTTCAAAACAATAGCACATTTGCAGATGTCTCACACCATTAACCTCCAATTTTAGGCTCATGGAGATGTGATAAATGAGTGAGGACTAATTTTCTGTTAAGCAGAGAGAAATGATTCTCATGCTCAGCTCAGGACCCATGCTGGAAGATTTTCTCCTGTTATCCAGTCTCATGACTTGTCTATTAATCTTCCTGTCTGTATTAAAAATATTTTTAGTGCATTCTTCCTTTCTAGTGTTGAATATCAATTTGATGAGAGCGAATGGAGAATTTAAGGAAATAATGTCACATACAGCTTTAAAATAATGACAAAAAACTAGGTATTTTCAGAAGTACAAGAATAACTGTACCTCTCTGCTTTACAGTGAGTAGGTAAGATGAATAAATGGGGAGCGGCTAGGTGGTGCAGTGAGTAGGGCACTGGCCCTGGAGTCAGGAGGACCTGATTTCAAATGCGACCTCAGACACTTGACACACTAACTAGCTATGTGACTTTGGGCAAGTCACTTAACCCCAACTGTCCTCCAAAAAGCAATAAAACAAAATAAAATAAAAATAAGATGAATAAATGGTAACTAATTGCCACAAATAGGAATAGACATATAAAACAGTACAAGATCATAACTCTATTTACTTTCTTTACTTAGATTTTCTTAGTGTCTACAGACTGGCACTAAACCATAAGATTTTTTTTTTCTGTGCATGACATCAGCGACATAACCCTATTTATTTTTAAAAAATCTAAGTTCCGATGAATACTGTACTAAAATCTGCTTTCTATGTCACTAACACTGAATCACTCTTGGCCTTATTTCACAACCACTCTGACTCTTATTTTTCATCTTTTCCTTTTTAAAAGGACTTTCTCTGATAGTCTAGACCACTGACAAATTTTATCATTCAAGCTTGACTTGACAGTATTTGATAGAGAAAACCAATCAAGAAGTAAAGTTAAGCTAATTTATATATTAGTAGATAGAGAGACTCTGTAGAAGTAAGAAATCATTTGTAAATGCTTATTTATCAACTTTTATCTTCCAGAGTTTTGAGTACTCATTCCATGAACTAAAGATCTGTTCATTCCAACTAAAATTCTGAGAAAGCGTAGCCTCCATAATGGAGAAGAAAAGAAAAAAACCTCAAGATTCAAAAGAACTTCAACATTTAATATTTCTGTCATTATTTTTGAGAAAATAATCTAGAGAAAATACATAAATAAATGTTCAAATGTAAAAATGCAAAAACGTTTTAAAGTTCATGGTTTTCCTTATCACATCAAAATTTGGGCAAATGAAATATGTTTCTCACAGTGAACCATTCCTTCAATACTGTAAATAAATCTAAGATGTCATTAAAATATTTTAAAGATGACTGATAGTTCTAAGACTTAATTACTATATTTATAAAGGGCAAATTTCAACATCACTGAAAAACTTCCTATCAACCATTTCATTAACCATCAGTTTTAACAAGCAGTTCAGATAGAACATTAATCATTTTTGAGGCCATTACAATATTTATTATGAGACAAAAGAAATGTAATATATCTTTAAACAATGGAGACAAGGTCTGTTTTAGATAATCAAGTAATGCAGACTTTTTTTTTTTTTTTAAAGATTTGGATCAAGTTCAAATCCCCACTTAACACTCAGGTTAAAAATTGCCTTAGCCCATAATGCTTTATTTTCATGCTGAAACACTTAAAAATTGATAATTTGATGATTCATTGATTTTAACCAATGCAGACTAAATAAATCTGTCAGACTACACATTTCCTTCAGTGTGTTATTTATTATACTTGTGCTATTATTATATTATATCAGCGCGTTATTATACTTCTTGCTGCATTCACTGGGGAAAATATTCAAGTAGATACTATGAAGAACAATAACACAGAACCAGTTTATGGTGGGCAGCTCGGTGGTACAGTTGGGAGAGCTGGGCCCAGAGACAGAAAGACCTGAGTTTAAAATCCAACCTCACACATTTACTAGCTGTGTGACCCTGGGCAAGTCATTTAATACTGTTTGCCTCAATTTCCTCATTTGCAAAATGAGCTGCAGGAAGAAATGGTAAATTGTTCCAGTATCTTTTCCAAGAAAACCCCAAAAGGGATCACAAAGAGTTGAACGAGACTAAAACAACTGAACCTCACCACCAAGGGAACCCAAGAAGCACTGCTGGGGATTATAAAGTCTGGGGGAAGAAACTGAAGACATTAGGGGCACATGACTCCTGCCAACCAAGGGCAGGGGCTTCTGACAATATCCCCTTCTCTTGCATACTCTAGGCTTTTCTGACACTGCTCTCTCCTGGTTCTCTTCTGGTTGACCACTCTTTCTCAGTAGTATTCTCTGCCTGATCTTAGTCTAGGCCATGCCTACTAACAATGTGTATCCACTAAGGTTTTTTGCCAGGGCCTCTTGTCTTCTTGTATACTCTCTCACTTTCTGGTCACACTAGTTTCCATGGACTCCATGACCCTCTCTACACAGATGACTGACTTCAGATACATTTTTTTTGGTACCAGCCTCTCTCCTGATCTCATGTAACTGATTCTCTATTGGACATCTTAAAATAAATATCCTGTACATATCTAAAACCCAACATGACCCAAAGCAGAATTATTCTTTCCCTTTAATTTTCCTTTAATTTCCCCTCACCCCCACTTCTGAGGCTCCCTCTTACTAGTGAGGCCCCTCCTCAACCCTTCCAGTCACCTAGAATCACAATCTTGGAGTTGACTTCAACTCTTCACTTGCACTAATCCCATCTAAACAATTTGTTGTGAATTTTTGTAATTTTTACCTTCCCATCAGCTTTCATACACAGCCCTTTCTCTCCACCCACACAGCTATCACAATAGTGCAAAACCCCCTCATCGTCATGCTTGGATTACTGCAATAACCTACTGGTTGGTCTCCCTGTCTCAAGTCTCATTACCTTGCATTCCTCACTCAGCTGCCATAAGTGATCTTCTTAAAGAACAAGTCCAATCATGTTATCTCCCCTACACAATAAACTTCAGTAGCATCTATAATCTCCAGAATTAAATATACTATTCTGTTTGGCTTCTAGAGTCCTGCACAGCCTGCCCCCCCCCCCCTTACTACCCTTCCATTCTTCTCACCCTTTATTCCCCTCCATGTGCTCTGCATTTCAGAAAGAACGGCCTTTTTGCCTCAAACAGAACTCAACACTTAATCTCCTGCAATGACACATTTTCATTGGCTGTCCCCCACGCCTATAATCATCTTCCTCTTCACCTCCTGGATTCAATATTTTTTTTTCAAGTTTCAGCTCCTATCCCACCCTCTGCAAGCAGCTTTTTTGCACCATTTTCACCTTTGCTGCTAGTGCCTTCTGTCTGAGATTACTTATCACTTACAATCTAGCACTGTATCTATCTTGTGTGTATGTACTTGTTTGCCTGTCATCTCTCCCATTAAAACATGAGCTCCTGGAGGGTAGGATTACTCCTTTATATCCTCAGCATTTAACACAATGCTGGGCACATTATAATAAGTGCTTAATAAATATATCTATATTTTGTCTTTTTGGAGGGGGGAAAGCAGGGCAATTGGGCCTAAGTGACTTGCCCAAGGTCACAAAGCTAGTAAATGTTAAGTGTCTGAGGCCACATTTGAACTCAGGTCCTCCTGACTCCAGGACCAGTGCTCTATTTACTGTGCCACCTAGCAGCCCCTTAATAAATACTTTTTAATCATCTGTGCTTGTCCTTCGTTTTTTGAAATGGACCATGGCATCAGGGAAATGATGACATGACTTGCAGCTGACTTGGATTTGAGTGAGGGAGGGCTGTGCAAGGTCACCAGCCTCAAAGTGATCAGATATTCATCAGGATTACTGGTGATGGCCCAGGATGCAAAGGGGGATGCAGGCTCTTTTAGGCTAAGGCTTTTTCAGGTACTCACTTAGAGTGAGGTGACATTCACTCTAATAGGAGGCTTTTTAACAAGTGAGTCAAGGGATGGCCCCTGTAATTAGAAAAAAGAAAAAAATCAAACTGGGAAGGGAAGACCCTCAATGTTACAGTTCCAAAGAGAAACAGTTACTACTGACATTCACTCTAAGCCAGGAGGGCCCAAAACACAGTCATTCAGCTACTTGGGTAACTTAACTTATCCTCTTCCTCTCTTTCTCCCTCGCCTTCTCCTTCTCCTCTCTAATGAAGTTAAATTTTGATACCCAGAAGCTATCCATTTAACTTGGGGTTTAATGGCAAGATTTCTTCCTTCCTTCTTTTTCTCCCTGCCACAAGTTTCTCCCTGCTCTAGTCCATCCTTCACTTGACTGTCAAAGTGATCTTCCTAATCAGACAATGTCAACCTCATTTCTTCACCTAGCACTCCTGTCCTATTCCCATTCAATGAACTCCAGTGGCTCTTTCACTTCCAGGATCAAATATAAAATCCTCTGTTTGGCTTTCAAAACCCTTTATAAACTGGCTCTTGCTTTACCAGGCTTATACCCTATACCAGCCCTGGGATCCAGTGACACTAGGCTTCTGGCTGTTTCTCACATGAGACATTCCCCACCTCTTGGACTGTGGGGATACTCCCTGGCTGTCCCTCATACCTGAAGTGCTCTCCTTCCTCATTTTGACTTCCTTCCTGACTTCTCTGTATTACTTTAAGTTCTAGCTAAAACCCCACCTTGTATAAGTTGCCTTTCTCAATTCCCCTCAATTCTTAACACTTAGCATAGAGCCTGGCACAGAGCAGATGCTTAATAAATGTTTATCATTATTAATTTGATTCTTGTGCATTCCCTCTGTCGATTATTTTCAGTTTACCCTGTATATATCTTGTTTGTACATGGCTGTTTGCCTGTGGTCTTGCTCATTAGACTGTGAGTTCCTTAAGAGCAAAGACTGTCTTTTATCCCCAGTGCTTAGCCCAGTGGCTGGAATATGGTAAGCACTTAATCATTGTTTGTTGTTTTTGTTGTTGTTGCAAAGATCTCTAAAAGATTAATGAAAGGCTAAGATTCTTTCAAGCCAATTTTGTTGATTTTAAGAAATGAAATAAAAGTAAGAGCCCATGCTAATTTCTTTAACTAATTTTTTACTTATTATTAACTATAATAGAACAAAAATATACTCTTTAGTGAAACCAGCTACAGCTGGGGCTTTGATTAATGAATGGCTTTTTTCATTTGTTGAAGCAGAGTAGTCACAGACAAAACAAATATAGTCCCTTCTGTTTTCTCTTAATTATTTGGAACACTAATATTAATATTAAAATTCTGAAAAACCTAGGATAGTTTATGATTGAATAATCCACTCTTACAGATTTACTGTTTGTTTGCAAATAGGAGATACATTTCAAATGGAGAGTGAAATATAAACCAAAACAGTCTTTGTTTTGTAGTCAATCACAATGAATTACTTCCTCTTGTTAGAAAAACATAATAAATAGCACCATGACAGATAAATACATTTATAAAATGACACACAATCAAAGCTCCCCTGGAGATTCTCATAAACAATTTAAATCCACAACACAAAATATGATCTTCCATGGTAGGATAAATAGCATATGGCACATGTTTCTATAACTTAAGCAAACAAAAATTATTCAGAAGTTCCTAAGTTTGGTCACATATACTGTTTTATTATCCTCTAATTTTGCTACCCAAAAGATTTTCTTTCGAAATCACAGTTTCTGTCTAATATCAGTAATTTTTACTCACTCATGAGTGAAAAAAAAACTAAACTAAACCTCACCCATTGATTTTGCTTTGCCTATATGAATGAAAAAAATTATTTCTGACGTGTTGGCAAAATAATTAATCAATAAGTAAGTTATAACTAGGTGTATGTTGAATGATTCATTTTCTAACTTGCCACCACCAATAAATTTTTATGACATCATTTGTCAGTGATGAAATTTCCTCTGTTCTTTCATGCTACTAGTTAAAGAGTGCATGCAGGCTATGAGGTCACCCAGGTATGACATTCTTGATAAACAGGTAAGAGGACTAACATATAAAATACAATTACCAGCAGTATGATTGTACCATTTTGATGAAATGCACCAAAAGGCATCTTCGTATTTTGTAATGTAGTAAGAGGACAGTGAAATTGTAGTCAGCACAGAGATTACCATGGCCATAAATAGTATCTCCTATGTTGCAACAAATGAAAGTGTAAATTTTATTTTTCTTGTGTTTAGCAAGCCAATACATGTAATATATTGTAACAAACATTTAAAAATAAGCTTTCTCTTAGGAAAATGAATTTCTCATGTAGCATATGGTCTGAAAATTATTGCTTTTATAAGACTTTTCACAGGCTGACTTCTACCAGAAGGAAAGTCAAAAAACCTAGATTAGTTACTGACTTTTCTTGATCTTTGGAGTTACTGAAAACCAAAAAGGATAACGAGGCCTGAAAGAAGATCCAAAATAAGATATGATTTTAGTTAACTGTTTTTAAAAATTGAATTTTCTTTTAAAGTTGCTTCTTTTTAAAATTAATTAACTAATCAATTTTTTGTTTTTACCATTCACTTCCATAAGATTCTGAGTTCCAAATTTTCTCCTCATCCTTCCCCCCCCACCTCAAGGCAGCATGCAATCTGATACAGGTTCCACATACACATTCATATTAAACATATTTTCACATCAGTCATGTTATAAAGGAGAATTAGAACCAATGGGAGAAACCATGAGAAAGAAGAAAAAAAAGAAAGGGAGAGAACAAGCTGTATGTGTGCTTCAGGCTGCATTTAGACTCCACAGTTCTTTTTCTGGATGTGGATAGCATTTTCCATCATGAGTCATTTGGAGCTGTCTTAGATCCTTGCATTGCTAAGCAGAGATAAGTCTATCAAAGTTAGTTTTCAAACACTGTTGCTGTTACTATGTAAAATTAGTTCACCATTCTTAAGACATGCAAATATTTTCTAAGTTTCAACTATGATGCATTTAGTACAAGTAGTTAAAAAACCAAAGATTATGTAAGGCAAAAAAAAGACATAAAAATTATATTGTTAATTCTAGATTAAAAAAATAATAACTTAATATTTAAGAAAACTGTATCAGGTTTAAAATCTAGTTCTCTAATTACCATTTTGTTAAATCCACAAAACCAAGCTCAATGGATGATCAAGAATTGTATGCTGTGACTAAATCCTGTTTCCTTTCACTTTAAGAATATACTATGACAGTGCTCTTCATACAAAACTCTATAGAAGGTACTTTTCAAGTGAGGATCAAATATCTGTAAAATCCTTACTACCGTGCCTGGCACAGAGCAGATACGTAATAAATGCTTCCCCGCCTTCCCTTCCATATAGATGAACATTACTGATGCTATTCTCCAAGCAACAAAAAGGGGGGAAATGTCATCAGTGATTTGCACATATGTATATGAATACAAACTAATATCACACATATTTGCTGACATAATTTGCTTGATGACCAAAGATACCGTCACAACTTTAAAGCATTTCTTTAAGTATTTTTTGATGAATTCACCTCCCACAGAACTGTATTTACAAAGCACAAAAAGGGAAGGGAAGATGCATTTATATAGTGTTTACTATGTGTCAGGACCCAGAAAATGGCAGTTAGATGGCACAATGGATAGAGTGTTGGACCTGGAGTCAGGAAGACTCATTTTACTGAGTTTAAATCTGGCCTCAGACATTTATTCAATGTGTGACCTTGGGCAAGTCATTTAACCCTGTTTGCCCCTCAGTTTCCTCATCTGTAAAATGAGTTGGAGAAGGAAATGGCAAGCCACTCTAGTAGTATCTGCCAAGAAAACCTCAACTGAAAATGGCTGAACAACAATAACAAATGTGCAAGGCAATGTGCTGAGGTCTTTTTACAATTTATCTCATTTGATCCACTATCATCACCCCATTTTACAGTTTGAGAAAACTGAGGCAAACAGAGGTTCAGAGATTTGTCTAGGGTCACTTGGCTAGTAAATGTCTGAGGCTGGACTTGAATTCAAATCTTTCTTATTCCAGAGCCTAGTGCTCTATCCAACTGAGTCACCAACATACTCGTCTCTGTCTCTGGTCTACTAGTGCCATGACAGAAAACTGAACTTCTACTTGAATTGACTTTAGAAGATTCTGAAGATTACTGAACACCGAGATCCTCCCTCAAGCTGAACTGACAAGCATTCAAACTCTAGTGCAAAGAGCACAACTCTGATGGGCTGGTCCAAATGCCAAATGCATGTTTACCTAAAAGGCTATTTCATGGAGAACTCATAAAAGGCAAGCGTTCACATGGAGATCAGAAAAAGCAGTAAAAAGTCTCTCTGAAGAACTTTAGTATCAATTGTGATATATGGGAGACTCTGGCATAGGACTGCCTAGCATGGTGTGCCCACATCAAAAAAGGAACTGTACTCCATGAGCAAAGCAGAATTGTAGTAGCTCAAAAGATATGTGAGATGAACAAATTTAGAGACATCTCCACTCCAAATGTTCACATGGACTATTTGTATCTGACCTGTAGTAGAGCCTTCTGAGCCTGTACTGTTCTGATCAGCCAGAGCTGGACATAATGTACTTTGACCCCAACCATCATGTCATCGGTCCTCACTGAGTATGAAGGACAAACAGCAACACATACACAGCACAGACATAGACATATACACATGCATACACATACACACATACATACATATATATATATATATATGCCAGGTCTTTATAATTATTATTCAATTTCAACCACTTATTTGACCCAAATTTCATTTATATTTTTAATGCCATTATTCTCTGGCAGTGAAGCCTTCTGATTAGAGAGTCAATGTTAATATTTATAGGACCTGGGTTCAAGTACTTCTTACATAGCCTGGTTTTGTGACCCTGCCCAAGATACTTAAGTCTCTTAATTCTGTGGACAACTCTTTGAAACAAGTTGCAAAATGATTGCCAATCTACAATGATTGGCATAGGCAGTTTTGGTAGTTTTCTAAACAAATGAAATATAGGTGCATGAAATACAATAGTTTTAAAGAAGTTAAACTGTAGATCACCTAACAATGGCAAAGGAGAGGCATACAGTGGGCATGTATAGGTTATATGATATTACAGAGAAGGAATTATTCAGAAGCTCTGTAAAAGATGTTATTAGAGAAATTTCTGACAGGGAGGGAAAAAAAAGTAGGTTGGCCATGTAATGAGAGTGAGATATAACTGATGGGAAAGACAGCTTGCTTAGCTGTGCTGTTGCTTTATACATAGTATCAAGAAAGCATGAAGAAAGTCCCCAGGATATTAGGTGGCTCCCTAGTGCAAGATGTGCAAAAGGCATAGCTAGTAATCACAGAGATTAGATGGACACAACGAGTTGTGATCTGCCTTGCTGTAATAAGTACCAACACTAATAATCAAAGACATACTAGAATATTGGCATTAATTAAAAGTGAAAAAGTATTAAGTTAAAAATGGTTAATGTTAAACCAGACTTGTAATATGGACTAAGAGAATCATGATTTTTTATGTAATACCATCTGCCCATTACTTTCTAAAGGCTGAAGTAAAAGGCTAGAGTCAAAAGGTTTGGGTGGTAATCTCAAACATACATCTGATTTATTATTTAACTTTGGACAAATAAGTAGCTTTTATGTTCCCAAAGTTTTCTCAATGTTAAATGGAGATGATTTTTCTATCAACTGAATTCCTTCAGATAACAAAGATAATTTCTACAAAGAACTTGTAGTACTTGCGACAATCTTTCCTGCTAAACATTTCCAGTTGAGGCAAAGGTGAAGGAACATAACCCTGACATAAATATTTGATGAGAGAAACAGGATGAAAACAATAGCACATTCCTAAATAATTTCTGTATCTGCACTATAATCATTTCTGTTTATGTGATATTTTATTTCAAGCAGTTCAGAGTTCCTAATGAAGCATAATGAATATTGTAACATCCTTATGAAGGAGTACAGCTCTTATCCAAACAGATAGGACAAGAAAGGCAGATGAAGTTAAGTGATCCACCAAATGGTTATATAAGTCCATAGAGGATCCAGGAACAATATCCAGTAATATGTCAGTAGATTGTCTGAAAAACTATATTGGAATCTAATTGCCAACAGTTTTTGTTTTGTTTTGTTTTTAGTAGTCAGGCTGTATCAGCCTCTCCTCCCCCATTATTTCTGTTTGACTCTGAAACCATGTTCCTAGAGTCATATTCCACTGGTTTAATAAACAGCAACTTGCTTGATATCATGTTCAAAAAAAGCCATAATTAGAGGAAAGAGGCTGAAATGTGGAGGGTCGTGACAGCACTTGCACTACTTTTGTGGTATAGAAGTAAAAGCACCTTAGTACCTAGTTAGCAAGAGAAATTAAAATAGGGAGGTACTGCATGGCATGCTTCTTCCTCCACCTCAACATGCCACCACCCACTCACATACCCCAATGCTAGGTGAGCTTCACTGTAACCTTCCTGTATTATACCCTTTGCCCCTTCCTCCTCTAATTTCCTCCAACTAGCATTCCCCACTAACAGTGGTCTTGCAGTATCCCAGTGATTTTATCCACTCTATTAAATTTCCCTAGGTACCAAAATTATTACACACAGCTTGAATTATATATCATTATCAGATCATACTGGCTCTTCCACTGAAACTTCTTTCAACTGGTTCTATCTTTACCTTTTTCTCAGGTACCCTCCTAGTCCAATCCCTCTTTGCCTCATGCTTAGAATGCTGCTACAGCTTTGAAGGTATCTTTGTATTCTAAACCTTCTGAACACTGTTAGGATATTCATCTTCTTTTAACTACCAATTTCAACAGTCAACAGTCAATAAACTAGCCAGGAACCAGGCTAAATGATGGGGATACAAAGAAGAAAAAGATAAACATTCCTTGCCTTCAAGAAGCTCACAATCTAATGTAGGAAGACAACACACATGGAAGTTGAAAAGAAGGGGTGGGATGCATGTGCCATAGGGACCCAACACAGGGGCGTGCATGAGGTTCAAAGTATAATCCAAGAAAATCAGCTGATGGGAAATGAAGTGAACTGGAAAGTTCTAAGCCCTGTACAAAGGAAGACTCTGGGAGGAATGTACTGCTCCACTCTCTAGTTTGCTAATCGGAGGGGAGAGGCAGCTGAGGATGCTGAGAAGGAACTCAGCTCGATCACTCTCCATGCTGATGAGATTTTAGGTGATGAGCTTATCCTAGGGAAGGCATGATATTCCTGGGGACCAAACCAGGCTGAGTGGCTGATGGAAAATGAGCATATTAATAGTAGTTTTCAGCTTGAAAATATTTATCAGCTCTGTCTTTGCCAACTACACCAATTCTACACTTTATAACTTTCAAGTCACTACATATATTGTCTGATCTTATTTTTCCATCATACCTCATCATGAAACCCTGGACTCCAGTAACTCTCGTCTCATCCTTGTCTCACAACTATGCCAAGCATCCTTTATGACCCCACTTGAACCTTACTATATATGGTAATATGGTTATAGCAAAAAAATTTTGAATGAAAATCAGGGTTTGTATTTTAGTCCTAGTTCTGCCATTAATGACCTATGTGAGTAATCACAGGAGTGACACCTAACCTTTCTAGGCATCAGTCTTCTCATCTACAAGATGATTCCTAAAATTCCTTTCCATTCTGAAATTCAATCAATCAGCAATTATTTATTAAGTGCCTTCACTCCTCTAGGAACTGGGGATACAAATACAAAAATTAGGAAATCCTTGTTTTCAAGGAATTTTCATTTTACTAGGGAGATGTAAAATGCTCACAGAGAAGTGCAAAAATTATACATACAAGAAAAATACAAAGTTATTTTTTGTTCAGGGACACTAACAACCACAGAAATCGGGAAAGGTCTCTTAAAGGAGGTATTTGAACTGAGTGAGTCTTGAAGGTAGCTAGGGAGTCCAAAGAAGTAAGGAGAGATAACATTCCAGGTACAGTAGACATCCGGAACAAAGGAATGGAGGTCAGAGGTTGCAGGCTCCATGCAGGGAAGTATTACTAGATCAGCTTTCCTTGAATATGAAATGAATGAGGTGAAGTAATTTCACCTTTTTAAAAATTCCTATGGGAAAAGAGCACTTAATTTGGAGACAGAAGGCCAGGGGGTTTGTAGTCCTAGATTGCATAATTTATAAGCCAGTTATTGTTCAGTTATTTTTCAGTCATGTCTGACTCTTTATGACCCCATTTGGGGTTTTCTTGGCAAAGTTACTGGAGTGGTTTGCCATTTCCTTCTCAGCTCATTTTATAGATGAGGAAACTGAGGCAGGACACACATCTAGTGTCTGAGGCCAGATCTGACTTCTGGAAAAGGAGTCTTCCTGATTACAGATCTGGTACTCTATCCACTGTGCCCCCTACTGCTCACTTTACAAGCCAGTTGACTTCTTTCTGAACTTCAGTTTCCCAAACTGTAAAATTAGAATTGTAATGTTTGTACAAGGTTCCAAAAGAGTTGTGAGGAAAGAACTTTGTAAAAGATAAAGTGATATGGAAATATGCACTATACTATAATTATATGATAATATCTAATTAACACATAATTATATGTCATTAAAAAAGTTATGCTCAAATTCTTTCTGTGAAGAGACTATAAAATTCTTGAGGAGAAGAAAGATGTCTGAAACTTCTGAAGGACTACTAGCATATGCTGGGACATGGTAGGTGCTCATTAAATATTTAAATTAAATGATTTTTTTTTTTAGTATCTGCCTCTTAAAAACAGAAACCATTAAGTCATAGGAAGTTCAGGGAGATGAGGGCACTTGTTATAATCTTTTAGGCACCTAGAAGGCCAAAAAAAAAAAATCCCCAAATATCTCCAACATCAGCCCTGACATTGCACCAGAAATGCTTACCACCTTCTTTAGGTTAAAGTTTGAAGGCCACTACTAAAATGCAAGGATAAGCTATTAATCCTTTCATCATTCATTAAAATTCAATTTAGTTGATCTCATTGAGAAAGTGGTAAGACAAAGCACAGATTAATTTTGATGTGGGGGTTGCAGTAAAGTCTATACTCTATACTATGAGATTCTGTCTCTGAGAGCAAACTTTTGCCCTGAAAGCCTAAGGCAACCAGGAAGCTGCATCTGGCCAAGAAGAAAAGAGGAGAGAGAAAGAAAGAGAGAAAGTGGAATTAGAAAACTGCTTAAAACCAAGTATCTATTTTCAGTATTTTTTAGTATTAACTTCTTGGTCTAGAGGGGCCCACAGAATTTTTTAGTCACTTGACTAAGAAGTATCCCAGGAACACCAGCCTTTTCCTTAGTTCTTTGATAGTCTATGGAGAGAATATGTGTTGTTTTAAGCTGGTATCCAAACAAACATATAAAAATTTTAGGTTATCAAAACAAGAAAAGAAGGCACGGAATAGGCCTTTTAAAAATACCTATACAAGGCTGAAAATTACATAGAAGCTAAGAAAGATATACACACATACCCAAACACACATATGTACATATATGTGTTCCTTCTAACCTTCATGATTAATCTTTCCTCCATATGAAATCTTTCCTCCATATGAAATTATCTATGATATATTTCCCTAAAAATATTAAGAGAAGGGTATTTTTATAATTAGTAGTGTTAACACTTTCAGAAAACCTGGTTCTAGATTACTGCACCTCCCTCTCAGGATGGAACAAAAAAATCCATTAGATCAGTCACATGATTACCACATTTGGGAAATACAGATTATATAGTACAGCTGTTAATAGGTTAATCTCTGCCCTTTAAAGGACTGAAGTTAGAGAAACCTAAAGTTAATAAGCACATTTAAGTCAATAAATAACTTATTGAATAAATGTCTTTTATCTTTCTGAGGGGCCTCCTCTGATGAAAACTGGTTTCAAAAGACATATTTACAAGGGAGGCTTCCACACAGATTATCTTTAGCCAAGGAAAGTTGCTGTAATACCACAAAACCAACCTTCAACTCCCAAACATTTACAGTCTAAGCAATAATGAGTAAGCTTCTCTCCTTTGTGCCTGAGAAAACATGTTTCCCAAGTGTGGAGGGAAGAGTAACACTCTCCTACACCTCTTCCCCTCAATTATTTCCCCCTTCTTGCTCCCAGCTACTCATATGTACATTCTTTCCTTTGCTTTGGTTTATTCCTGGACAAGGGAAAAAATGAGTGGCTTGTTTATGCAAACTTAGAGATTTTGAGTTGAGCTGACTTTCCCAAGTCTTGATTCCACAGTTTTGGAAAATCATGAAGGGGCAAGGGTATGAGGATTGCGAGTAGGGGAGAATCAGGCAGAAACATCACACTTAGAAAGAAGACAAAGCCAAAGAAACTTCTAATAATCAAATCTATAGTCACCTGAGGGGTTGTAATAATGATTAAGTGGATAGGGAATTGAACTAAATGACTTCTAGGGTCCTTTCAGTGCTGTGTAGTGAACAAGACACTGGACTTGAATTCAACAAGAGGTTAAGTTCAAATCAGGCCTTAAATATTTACTAGATATGTGATTCTGGGCAAGGCATTAAACTCTCTGCCTCAGTTTCTCCATTACATAGGAGTAATAACAGCAGCTACACACACACAGAGCTTTGCAAACCTTAAAGTGCCATATAAATAGTTATTATTGTTGTTACGCTATTTCCTGTCTTCCAGATATGGACAGCACCAATGGGATTAAGTTAGGGGTTCTTTCTCTGCCTTATTCAAAAGACTAAGTCTTCACATCAGTTCTAGGGTAAGTTGTTCACTTTCTCTGAGAGTACAGAAAAGGGAGAATGTACTGCTTTATGGAGGGACAGATGGGATCTGGGAAAGGATCTAGGGTAAGAGAAGGACAAAATAGGGAGGTTTTACTTTCTTCTACTATGAATCATAGTGATTTAGCTCTTTCCATCTCTTCTGGTTCCCAGACAACTCTCCTCCCTCCTGGACTCTTATGTCCCCATGGAGGAGCTCAAAGTCTCTTGTTTGCTCTGGTTGTAAATGCCAGGCATTACCAGTTTATCCTCTGTACCACTGCTTTCTAGACAGGCCGGCTGACTTTCATAGTCATTGGCTAAGTCTAGGCCCTTGAGATACATAAGATTTAGGGATGGCTTTCAGGCTATCATTCCTGTGGTGTGGCCTGCACCATTTCGTATTCTTTCCTCTGGATGTTCTACAACTTATTAATGTCCTTCTTAAAATATGGTACCCAGAATTAATCAAAATATTCTAGATGTAGTTTGATCAGGAGGGCAGGGTATAGTGGGATTTCAGCCTTTTCGCCTTTAAATAGTACTGAAATCAGAGTTGGCAAAAGCTTGTTTTTGGCATTATAAACATACTCAAAGTAGCACCATAGCCCTATTGGTAGTCACAAAGCTGACCATAAGTGAACACTACTGAGTGTACTGTGAAACATAAAAAAGTACACTGAACAATGAATCAGGAGGTCTAGGTTTGAGTTCTAGCTCTGTCACTAATTTACTGTTATCTTGGGCAGGATATGTGAGCTCTAATGCTTCAATTTTCTTAACTAGCAATTGAAGGGGTTAGACTACAAGATCTTGCAAGTCCCTTTTAGTGCTGATAATCTATATTCTATCTTCAATAACAAAGGATTAGCCCTAGATGGGTTCCTAGTTCATTTCAAAATGATTAACTCTCCCAAATGGAAATTCAGCAACTGAAGTATTTCTTCAGTGTTGCAATCTGATGTCATAAATTACATGTTTTCTCCCCAGTCTCATAAAAATTTCCTCATATCAAAATTTCCCAATTATAAAAACTTCTAAGAGATTTTATCCCAATTTTGGTAAAATGTTGGAAAGGAGGAGAACTAAAAGATGAGCTGGAAATAAGGGATTCTGATCTCTTCTGGGGAAAAAAAAACTGAGAGAAATTGGAACCATTATTTAAAAAGTTGATTGGATAAAGAACTAAGTAAAATAAAAAGTTTATGAGTATATATAGTATCAGGCACTTCTCTAGACTAAGTGAATTCTGTATTTTTTTTTTTCATTTCAAATGGCTGAAAGGAACAAAGGACAAAAGAGAAGTGGAAGAGACCCTTCTACATGGAGTAAATTCTGTTTTATACTCCAGATCCTCCAGAATGGCAAAAAACATCTCTGTGTGATAACCCATTGTCCACTGTGCATAAATTATATTGTTATAATAAAAACCTTTTATTGAAAGAAAAAATAAGCTAATACAGAGACCTACTATCTCAGATCATATAAGGTTTCGATAATCTTCTAAATTTTATATAAGACTTCTGAATGGCATATTTTTTAATATAAATTTAGTTGCACATCCTAAGATGTTCTTGGTTCTAATCTATATGATAACACACATGAAATAGTTCTATAGCTGCTATGGAGTTATTATAGTCAAAGAAATTTGGACTTTTTTTCCTTAGGTAATAATGACTCAATGAATGAACGAGAAACTGTCCTATTGCTGATAGAAGGCTAAACTTCTGCCTAACCACCTGGTTGGTTCACCTCTAGTTCAACCTGACTAGCATTCATGTTTCTTGAGTGCAAAGTAGATGACCACTGGAGGTCAGTCTTGGGCTTTTCTACTCCAGGTCTTCAAAAAGCAAGAAAAATTAGATTGTTGGAGCCAAACTGGAGCTTGCCTCAACCACCTTAGCTGAATTTTTAAAAAATTGCTGAAGGCTATCTCCAAAAGTGTGCAGATTTATTAATTTCAGAAAATTAAAAAGTCAGTGAAATTTATGTCTTATTTACTCTAAATAGAGGGTAAAGTTTGTGACATCCTGACAAGAGTTGGTTTCTCCTTCCTTGAATATCTCCATACCCCTTCTATGAACTGACTCCATTCTAATTTGTAGTATTGTTAATTGTGGTTTTCCTTTACTCAAGAATCCAGTTCAACAAATATTTATTAAGTATCTGTCATATGACTAGGCACTGGGAATGGAGGAACACCAAGAAGAAAATCAACATGATCCTGAAAATATAATGGAGGATAATAATAATTACTCACAATTTTATAGCCTTTTTAGGTTTATAAGTGTTTTCTTCACAAAAGTCCTCTAAGATGGGTGATGCTATATCCTTTAATACATGAGGAAAATAATGCTTGGAAAGCTGACCTTAATACCCAAGGTTACCCAGATAATAAGTGTCAGCCAAGACTGGAAACCAAGTCTTCCTTCCAAGCTGGCATGATTTCCACTTGAAATACATAAATAAATAGGACTCAAAGTAAAATGTGATAGGAATAAAGAAGAGGTTAAGATATAGTACTCTAACAAAAATCTGTTGAAGGAATGGTAATTTTCAGCTGGGGGAAATAGTACCTGAACTGGGCTTTGAAGGAAGAGACATATTTCAATCAGCATGGTGGGCACAGGATTTTGTTCTAATCAATCCATTTATAAATCAACAATCATTTATTACTTGCTTGCTTACCATGTGCCAGGCACTGTGCTAAGTACTGGGTACACAAAGAAAAGCAAAAATAGATCTTGCCCTCAAGACACTTAAAGTCTTATGGAGAAACATATAAAAGTAAAGAAATTATAAAATGCATACAAAGTAATAACAGCATATATGTAGTGATTTAAGGTTTGCAAAACCCTTTACAAATATTATCTTATTTTACCCTGAAAAAAAAACCTTGAAAGATAAGTGATTTTAATATTTATAATTTTACAGATGAAGAAAAGGAAGTAGAAGAAGGTGAAGCAACTTGCCTGGAGTCATGTTAAGTGTCTGAGGCTAGATTTGAACTCAAGACTTTCTGACTTCAGGCCCAGAGAACAGTACTACCTAGCAGTATACTTAGAGGGAAAAGCACAAACACCTTGGGGGATCTGGAAAAGGCTTCCTGCAGGGCATGGAAAGAAGCGAAGGATTCTAAGGTGAACAAAAACAGCAGCCCATTGTCAGTCCTTTGTAGTTGGACAGTGGCATATAATAGAGATGGGAGGTGAGGTGTTGTATGAGGAGTAGTGAGTAGGCTACTATGGTTGGATTGGAGACAATATGAAGGACTGTTTTGTATAAAGCAATTGGAATGGTAGGAAGGGTCCAGGTTGTGAAACAGAGGAGAGGCTGCCAAATAGAGAACTTCATATTTCATCTGAGAGTCCTGGAGGCAATAGAGAGCCAATCAATTAATCAATATTTATTAAGGCTTAATATGAACCAGGTACTGCATTAAGCATTGGGTATACAGAAATAGGCAAAAGACAGTCCCCTGCCCTCAAGAAGTTGATGATCTAATTGGGGACACGAAAGCAAGATATACAAACATGCTTTTTACAGGATAAATAGAAAAAAAATTACAGAGGGAAGGCACTAGAATTAAGAGGTGTTGGGAAAGGCTTCCTATAAGAAGAAGGGATTTTAGTAGAGACTTAAAGAAAGCTAGTATGTAGAGGGACACCATTATTGGCATGGAGCATATCCAGAGAAAATGCCCAGAACTGAGATAGAGTATCTTATTGATGGAAGAGCCAGGAGATCAGTGTCACTGGATCAAAGAGTTTGTGTTAGGCACTTTATATTTGATCTTGGAGGGAATAGAGAACCACTGGATTGTATTAGAATGGGAAAGGGTAACTGTTGGATCTGCACTTTAGGAAAATCACTTTAGTGGCTGTATGGAGGATAGATTAGAGTACGGAAAGACTTAGGACAGACAAGTCAACCAGTAGGCTATTGTATTATTTCAGATTTAAAAGTGATGGATATGGGGGTGAGAGACAGTGAGGAGTCAAGGATGACTCCTAGGTCATTACTCCCAGACCTGCGGCACTGGGAGGATGGTGCTGCCCTCCTCCCAGTAATAATGAAGGTCAGAAGGAAGATGCATTTAGAGAGAAAGAATAAACTGTTTGGGACATGTTGGGTTTAAGATGTGTACTAGACATCCAGGTCAAAGATAATCTGAAAGCAGTTAGAGATGTGAGATTAAAGATAAGAAAAGAGGTTGGGGCAGGATAGGTAGATTTGAGAATTATCATCATAGAGATGGGAACTAATGAGATCACCAAATGAAGTAATATAAATGGAGAAATGAAGAAGAACTAGGAGAGAATCCCTAGGGACACCTATGGTAAGAGGGTCTCATCCAGAGGAGGATCCAGCAAAAGAGACAGAGAAGGAGTGGTCAGATATGTAAGGGGAGAACCAGAACAGTGTGGTTTCCTGAAAACAGAGAGAGAAGAAAATATCAAGGAGGAAAGGGTGGTCAAGAATATAAAAAGTTGCAGAAAGGTCAACGAGAATGAGGACTGATAAAGGCAGGTAACAGATAACTGGTGACTCTGAGAATAGTTTCAGTGGAATGAGTAGACTGGAAGCTGGATTGTAAGGAGTTAAGAAGAAAAGAGAGAGAACGTGGAGGCATTTATTGTAGAGGTCTTTTTGAAGAGTTTAGCTACAAAGAGCAGACATAAGACAATAGGTGGCAGGAAGGAAAGGATCAAGTGAAGGATTTTTGTTTCAGGATGGGATTGGAAGGAGACATGGGCATGTTTGTAGGTAGTAAGGAACAAACCAGTAGATAAGTCAAGATTGAAAACAAGTGAGAGTGGGGGAATGACACAAGGGGCAATCTGTTGAAGGAGAAGAGAAAGAATGAAGGGAGAGTGCTGGCCTTGGTAGGGAGTTAGGCCAAGTCATCATGGAGTAAAGAAGATAATGGTAGAAGGCACCTGATTGATAGGACATGAGGAAGTGGGGAGAAGAGGCAACACGAGCCAGATGGCTGCATTTTGCAGATGAGATCAGATTCTCAGCTCAGAGAGCTATGGGAAGTTTGAGAAGAGATGAAAATAGCTGCTGTGGAAAGTGGGGTGATGAGTTGCTAAGATAAGTACAGAAGGATTATGTGTCAGCAGTGAGGACTCAGTTAAGGCTGGGTAACAGAAATCTGTAATGGACCCAAGTCAGAACAGTTGCATGATTTTTCTCTTCCTTTGTCCAGTAAAACATGGGTAGGAGCAAAAGTGGCAAACAGAGGGAGTGATCCAATACTGAGGTTTGGCGTGTAAATGGTGAAATGATAAGGAGACTAGGTAATCAAGGGAGGAGGACAGTGTAGAGTTGAATTGGTGCACCAAAGGGTCAGATGGGGAGAAGAGGAGAGAGTGGCTAGTATAGAGGAGATGGCTTGTGAGAGAACTGAGAAGCCAAGGAATTGGAGGTCATGTTGTGGATAATAAGTAAAGTTTTATAAAATAAAGTAGAGGGAGAGGCAAAAAGCCAAAAGATTATGGTTGGGTAAGGGGACTCAGGGAATTCATGAACGTGCAAGTGGTACATTTGTGAGTGACAGCAAGATCGAGAGCATGAGGAGGGTGGAGGCTCATGAGAAGGTGAGTAGGTTGAAGAACTAAGTGGTTTGGAAGTTTGTGGGAGAGCAATATGTATGCTGAAGTCCCCTAGTATGAGGGTTGGAGTTTGAGAGGAGAGAAAAATTATGAGCCATGTATTGAACTCACTAAGAAAGGAAAGGAGGTGACTTGGATGTCTAAAGACAATAACCACTGGGATTTTGTTGGGTAGTAGATATGAATAGCATGAACCTCAAAGGAAAATGATGGAGGTAGAGGGAAAAACTGGAGGTGACAATGTAGGGAGGAAGAATATGAATTCTTTCACCTTGACCAAGGAAATGAGTGAAAATACAATTATTAGAAAGGGTGGTCAGGGAGGCTGTGTCATTGGGGGGAGCCCGGTTTCATTAACAGTTAGTAGATGGAAAAAGTGGGATAAGAAAAGATTTAGGAGGAAGGGAAAATTGTTGCCTATGGAACAGACATTCCCCAGGTCATAATAGAAGGGTTGGGTGGTATATGGTTGAAACTTTGGTGGGGGGAAGGCTGAAGGGGATAGGAATAAGCAAGTGGGAGGTAGGAGATGGGGAATGGGATTTGGATGATGACTTACAAGGGTTCAGAATCACTGGGGTATAAAGGGTATAACCAGGTATGAGAATATTTATCACTGAGCAGAGGGGTAACACTCTACTTCCTAAAGGAGGCTACAGATCAGTCTGGAGGCAAGTGGACACAAGAGGCACACAGTCAGATGGTTAAACAGGAGGTCCAACTTTACTACTCCTCTTCCCTCTAAACTTTGGGCAGGGGAGGACACAACATGAAAAAGAAGACTTATTCCCCACCAACTTTCCTCTTCCTCTTTCCTCAAGAGATAGGAACAACAAGAGATGGAAAGTTTGAGGTCAAAGGGAAGGTTGCTTTTCTTTGCACTGGAGATTCTCCATAAGCCAGCTAGGAGATTGTTGGGAGACACTGGATTATAGTGATTTGGGAAGTGACAGAACAAGACTGAACTTTGGGAAAATGATTTTGGTAGCTGTATGAATGATGGATTGCTGTGGGAAGAGACCTGAGGTATGGGTACCCACTAAACAGTCACTGCAGTAGTACAAATGAGAGGTAATGAGGGCCTGAACTAGAGCAGTGGGTTTGTGGAGATTGAGAAGTGATCATACATGATACATGTTGTGAAGATAGAGATGACAAGATTGGAAAATGACTGATAAGAAGGGTGATAGAGTTAAGGATTACTGAAAGGTTGCAAAACTGGGTTAACAAAAGGATGGTGGTGCCCTCAAGAGTAAAAAGGAAGTTTGAAAAAAGAGTGATTTGGGAATGTGGAAGAAAATGAATTTTATTCTGGACAGGTTGAGCTTGAGATGTCTAAAGATTTCTAGTTTAAAAGGTCCAATAGCAATAGAAAGAAGGTTAGAAAGTCTGGGAATCATCTGCAGAGAGATAATTAAATCTATGATAGCAGGGATCACCAAGGAAAATATTACAGGGGAAAAAAGGGAATGGTGTCCAGGACATAAACTTGTAGACATTGTGGATGGACTATACAAATGCATGGAGGCAGGATGGTACTGAATGAAACTGCTGAATGACTGGTAGTCTCTTTTGATTGGAATGTACATGAGAAGATGAATAGTTTAAATTAGACTGGAAATGCAGGTTATCAAACGGTAATCGCTATGAAGTAGGACACCATGCATTGCAATCCCTCATTACCTAATACAAGTGCTACGCACATAATAGCCAACAAATGTTTAGGGAATGAATGACATACATTTATTACGGAATTTTAAATAGAAAACCTAGTTTTTCTCTAGAATTCAACTTATGAGTTGTGAATAGCTTATTTTACAAGTAGTACAGGATTATCAGATACTTTCTATTCCAACTGTTGAGGTTTGGGGTTTAGGGGTGCTTAAGACTCCAAAATACCAATACACCAGGTCCTGATGAATAAATTCTAGTCAAACCTTTTCTCAGCCAAAATAAAACAAAGGTTATTAAAGATTTGACATAATGGGTAGACTCTTAAGAGCCTAAGTATTTGTGACACTTGTATTGAACAAGCAGGCCAGAACAATCTGACACAGACTGTCTGCACTAGGCTGAATCTCAGCACCTTCATGGAGGCAAGAGGGATCCTATATACAGAAAGACTGTGGGAGGGATCTAGGGATGATCTAGAGCAGCGGTTCTCAACCTATGGGTTATGTTCAATTTGTAACAATGAAAATACATCCTGCATATCAGTTATTTACATTATGATTCATAACAGTAGCAAAATTACAGTTATGAAGTAGCAACGAAAATAATTTTATGGTTGGGGTCACCACAACATGAGGAACTATATTAAAGGGTCGCAGCATTAGGAAGGCTGGGAAGCACGGATCTAGAGAAAGGGTTTGGGGAGGGTCTTGAGAAGGAGTCTAAGGAAGATCTTGACCAGGACTGAGAATAAGGGTGGGAATTAGCTGAAGGCTATCTGGAGATTACAGACAATGGAGAGCTAGGCTAGTTTAAAGGTAACAGATTTGGGTATAGATATTTTGATAGGATCAAGGGTAGGAAGTAGCTGGACAATGGAGGGCTAGGCTAGGTTAAGAGTAACAGAGATTTTTGGGCCTACCTATAATGAAAGGCTTATGACTCAGGCAAAGGCCTCATCAAATGGAAAGATTCAAGAGGGTTCCTAGATACTAAATCCCATCACAACCATTATCTATCCTCATCTAAATTCAGACTAGAGAGAACACATCTAAGTTTCCCATTTATTGACTCCCAGAGTCATCTGAGAAGTATGTTACATTCTTTCTATAAATATCTCTTGATAATATGAATATTTTTCCTGATAAAAAAATTCCATCACAATATCCAGAAGTTATATGAAAAGAGAAAAGTATTTTCAAAAGAACAAGTAAACTATAAATTATAATTTCTGTTTTGGGATAAATTTATCAAATGAAACACAGATATTACAAACACAACTCATGGAGGACCAGTGTATCAGCAAACACCCTAGCATACCCAGGATGGCTGCTAGCCCAGGTTCTTAGATCTGCTTTTCTAAAGGAAGGCAACTCAAAATGCGTTAACAGTCTCACTTTAATCAATCAAACATATATCATTTACCTAGTTCAGGGGGAAAAGTCAGCACCCTGAACTTCAGAGAATGTAAACAGAATACAAACACAAGTTACAAGCAGATAGAGAAACAGATCAGCAGATGGGCTTCCAACGATCTGACCATTACATCCATACCTAGTTAGTTACCAGAGAGGGAAGCACCACCATCTGGGTTTTTCAAAGCCGGGGACTCAACGGCTTCCTAGAGTCTCATCTGGCCAAATCACACAACTCTTTCCAAAGTGAGCCCCAAAGCAAAACCTCACATCAGGGTGTGTATATAGTCTTCTCCTGGATAGGAGATCGGCACAGCCCTCTTGACCTACCGCCCAATCACAAAGTAATAAGGCATGGGCACTCCTGAAGAACAAGCCTCTGGCCACAGGCTCCACATGACCACATTGAGCCTATTAGGGGGCAGAGTATACTTTCAAATAGGGGAAGGTTATCAGAGCCACTTAAGCAAAGGCCTAGAGGCAGGGAAGATCTTCTGATTCCCTTAACAACCAGTCTCCTACTTATAAATATCTAACATACAAACAACCAATATTTGAGATACCTAGGTGGTGTAGTGGAGAGCTGGTCCTGGAGTCCACAAGACCTGGGCTCAAATCAGGTCTCAGGCATTTAATAGCTGGGTAACTCTGGTTAAGTCATTTAACCACAGTTTTCTCAACTATAAAATGGGAACAATATCACTTATCTTGCAGGGCTGTTGTTGAAGAAGTTTACCCAAAGAGGGTTTGGGTTACCCGAGACCCCAAAATACCAACATGCCGGGTCCTGCCAAAAGAATTCTACTCGTCTTCTCAGCCAAAGAAAAGTAAAGTTTATTGAAGGTTCATTAAAAGTTCACCATATGGGGTAGAGTCTTACAGAGCCAGTCTATGCTAGGTCATTCTGTGGTGCTCTCACAGAGCAAGTCTGTACTAGAGCCTTCTGCGGCACTCTCACACCACATGGAAGGGAGATGGGATTCTTATATACAGAGGAATCTAGGGGTGGTCTAGAGGAGGAGTTTGGGGAGGGTCTTCAGGAGGAGTTAATGAAGTCAATGCAAGAGTGCACTGATATTTTGATAGGCTCAAGGGTGGGAAGCAGATGGACAATGGAGGGCCAGGCTAGTAACAGAGGTTTGGGTCCAGCCACAATGAAAGACTTATGGCCTCTGCAGATGCCTCATCAAGTGGGAAGATTCAGTCAGACTTCAAGGGGTTTCCCAGAGCCTGTACCTCAAAGATTCAAGGAGAACTCAAAGGGGGTCCCAGAGCCTGCACCTCATCACTGTGAGGCTCAAATCAGCTATTTGTAAAGTGCTTAGCACAGTGTGTGGCATCCAGCAGACTATGGATAAATGCTTATTCTACCCTAGCCCCCTCCATTTACCATTTAATAATGAGATTATTAAATACTCTTTATCTCAAAATACCTAAAAAGTAATAAACCTATAGAATTATATGCTCTTATAAAATTTACAGAAATATGTTTTTACATAAGAATGTTGCATTAATAGGTTATTAGTCCTGAGAAGTAATCACTACTTCCCTGGCCCTGAATTTACAAGGACATTTACTAGATGTCCCTTGTATTAAGAAGATTCCTGTTTCTAATGTCTCAGAAGCAAGCATGTGCTTGGCATTCTGAAGTGAACCTTGGAAGGTTTATTCTATAGAAAAAATGACATCAACTGTGCTTAGCTCAAGTTGAGAAAGAAAGTTCATTCAAGGTTAAACAAATTTCTGTGTCCTGGATTGGGAGCCCGACCATTGCTAATGATATTGTTTCTATGGAAAAATGTGTTCTAGACAAATAGTTTCTAAACTTCTGAAAAACAACTAGTTTATAAGCAGGCAATTGTGTACAGATATAAAATAAACTTAACAACACAAATGATCTATATAAGACAAATTCATTTTAAGCTATTCAGTGTCTTTAAAAGTGCTGGAAGTTGCAATTTAAAAAATTTTTCATTGTTATTACTATTATTAGCTTTATGAATGGGATAGAGTGAGGAAAGCCTTAAAGGAACTTTACGACTTAACTGATGTTTGAAGTGATGATGTGCAGGTTCTGGGAACCCCCTGAGTTCTCCTTGAATCCTTAAGGTACAGGCTCTGGGAACTCCCTTGAGCCTTCCTTGAATCTTCCCACAAGAGGCATTTGCCTGAGGCCATATGCCTTTCATTATAGCTAGACCCAACTCTCTTACTCTTACTAGCCTAGCCCTCCATTATCCATCTGCTTCCCACACTCTAGCCTAAATATCTATACCCAAATCACCCTTGAATTGGCCTACCCCATCTTTGTCTATTGTCTCCAGGTAGCCTCCAGCAACTCCACTCATTTACAGGAGTGTGACCTCTTTAACTCCTCCTGAAGATCCTCCCCAAACTCCTCCTCTACACCACCCCTAGATTCGTCTCACAACTTTTCTGTATATAAGACCCCATCTTGCCTCCATGTGTGTGAGAGCACCATAGAATGACCTAGCACAGACTTACTCTGCATCAGATGATTCTGGCCTGCTTGCCTAATGATAGCATCCCAGATACCAAGGCTCCTTAAGAGTCTACCCAATATGGCGAACTTTTAATAAACTTTGTTTTTCTTTGGCTGAGAGAAGATTTAAGTTGAATTCATTAAGCAGGACCCAGCATGTTGGTATTTGGGGTCTCGAGCAGCCCTACCCTTAACCTGTTGAGAACCACTGGTGGTGGTGAGGTTATGGTAGGGTCATAGGGAGGTTACTCCTTTTGAGGATTAAGTCTATTAAGGCATGAAGCTGGTTATGGGGTTTATTAAATAGTACTTAAGGTAGTATCTAATAGACCGTTATCAGAAAACAAAGAGGTCAAATTGAGGAGGGAAAGGTGCCAAGAATGCCTAAACTGACATATGAGGCAGGAAGCAGAAGTCAGAGCAAGCACGGTTTACAAATGAACCAAGATCAAACACAAGGTCAGGATTCCAGCTAGGGAAATTTAATAGTATCTGCAGCTACATTTGGAGGCCCATAAGGAACTCTTGGATTATAAATTGGCTCTTACAAGACAACCAGGCTAAGTTTTTGTGAGGGCTTTGACAGATAAACAGCTTAAGAATCAGACTGGCTTGGAAGTAGCCCAGCAATAAGCAAAAGAACAGCCAGCACTTTGGGTAGAAGTGCTATGCTAAACAAGAGAGAATCTGGACATAGGACAAAGATGAGCAAAGGAAACCAACGGGAAACAAGCTAATTAACTACAACATATATAATCATTCATAGCTAAAAAATTGGTGGCTATCCATTACTTCTTTTGATGTAAGATAATGATAAAAATTCACATTGACAAGATGTTTTTAAAGGGAATGATAAGCACTTTTAATTAATCTGCTCATTAATGATGGGGTTTAGACTCTGGAAACCCCATTGAATCTTCCCACTTGATGAGGCCTTTGCCTGAGGCCATAAGCCTTTCATTATAGGTAGGCCCAAATCTCTATTACTCTTAGCCTAGCCTTCCATTGTCCAGCTACTTCCTACCCTTGATCCTATCAAAATATCTATACCCAAATCTGTTACCCTTAAACTAGCCTAGCCTTCCATTGTCTGTCATCTCCAGGTAGCCTTCAGCTATTTCCCACCCTTAGTCCCATTCCTGGAGTATGACCTAAGTCCTGGTCAAGATCCTCCTTAGACTCCTTCTCAAGACCCTCCCCAAACCCTTTCTCTAGATCATCCCTTGATCCCTCCCACAGTCTTTCTGTATATAGGATCCCTCTTGCCTCCATGAAGGTATTGAGATTCAGCCTAGTGTAGACACAGTCTGTGTCAGATTGTTCTGGCCTGCTTCTTCAATACAAGTGTCACAAATACTTAGGCTCTTAAGAGTCTACCCATTATGTCAAATCTTTAATAACCTTTATTTTATTTTGGCTGAGAAAAGGTTTGACTAGAATTTATTCATCAGGACCTGGTGTATTGGTATTTTGGGGTCTTGAGCACCCCTAAGCCCCAAATCTCAACATTATTACAGGAGCCCCTCTTTTTTAACACCAACATCCTCTTGCTGAACGTAAATTTCTCCTAAACTTATTCTGCATTCCCATTATGATTTTCAGTCCCTACTTTCCTCTAAGTTCTTTCAGTTAATTGCCCCAGCTCTCACCCCTCTTTCTTCAATTCACAAAGGCTGACCAGTTCAAATATACCCTAATCCTTTACTCTTGAAAATCTTATCCTTGTATCTTGCCAAGTCAATCTTATGTAAATGAATGAATGAAAAACCTTTTATTAAGCTTTTAATATGTGCCACATACTATGCTAAGTGCTAGGGATATAAACACAAAGTGAGGCTGTCCCTATCCTCAAGCAGCTTATTATGCTAAGTACTAACAAAACAAATATAAGCAAAAAGAGAGAGTTCTGCTTTCAAGGGGCTTACATTCTTTTCCCTTCCTAACTGTTTTTTTATTTTAATTTTTTAAAATTCAATTTTATTTAATTTTCTGTTCCTAATTCTCTTCATTCTCCTTTCCCCCTCTTTTCCAATCCATTGAGAAAGCAAGAAAAACAAAACACATTACAAATATGTAGAGTCAAACAAAACAAATTTCCAATTAGCTGAAAGTTAAAAAAAGTTTTAATCTGCACTCTCAGTGAGTCCACCTCTCAGTCTGGAAGCAGATAGCCCATTTCATCACAAGTCCTCTGAAACTGCTATTAGTTCCACTGTGTTGATCAGAATTCCTAAGTCTTTTAAAACTTTTTTTTTCAAGCAATTATATTGTTATTGTATAAATGGTTCTTCTGGATCTGTTCAATTCACTCTGCATCTGTTCAAGTTTAAAGAGTTTATGTTTTAATGTGGGGCGAAGGCAAGACAAAACTACAAAAGGGAGCTGAACAGGAGAAGGAATGCTCTCAGTGGGAATGGGGAAGGGTTTTGAAGTCCAGAGGAAATAAAAAACAGGTACAGAAGTAGAATGAAAGTCAGGCCCTTTCATAAAATGGAAGTTCCAGGAAGTCAAACACGCCTTTCTACCTCTTGCTTTGAAAGCTGTAGCCAAATCAATATGACCACTGCCTCTGAAAAAGGGGTGTCATCAGCAAACTTTTTGTTTCATTCATCCCTCTGACTTGCTAGACCAAAACACTGGTCCCTGGTCACTGCTACCCTATCTTTATGTGCTGTATTTCCCAGTAGAATGCACAGGCACGACCACACCTCTATATCCAGTGGTTCTCTATGAATGAAATATATCTTCAAAGTTTCTCCACAACTCTAGTATTTTCATCAAGAATGTTTGGGGGTCCTCTATTTCAAGAAAGATTCATTTTTCTTCCTGTGACATTATACTCAGCTTTGCCTGAGTAAGTTATTTTTGGTTATAAGTCCTTATCTTTTCCTTCTGGAATACTGTATTCATTGCTTTAAGGTGGTGGCTGCTAAATCCTGTGTGATCCTGACTGTGCCTCCTTGGTGCATGAATTCTTTCTTTCTGGCTGCAAGATACATTTTTTTTACCTAGAAGCTCTGGACTTGGTTATGATGTTCTTGGGAGTTTTCATTATGCAGTTTTTTTCAGAGGGTGACTGATGGATTCTTTCTTTTGCCCTTGTTTGTAAGAGTTTTTGAGGAGAGGATTCTGGGAAGATGGTGTAGTAGTTAGAAAATTTCAAGCTCTTAAAATTTTCCCCCACAAAAGAGATAAAATAGCACCTTAGAGAGAACAAAGTGGGGGATGGGAGGGGTGTTGTAAAAATAAATAAGAATAGGGACACAACAGGAGTCTTCTTGGGACAATTTGAGAAGATCAGAAGAAAAATCCCAGGACTAGGTTTGTTCCTTGTTAAGAGTAAACACCTTCAGGCTAGGGTCCACTTTAACAAAAAGTGGTAAGTCCTGAGGTTAATTGGTTTGAGGGGGTGCCTAGGCCCCAGACAAAGGAACTCCCTTCCCCACCTCCCCCCACCATGGTGAAGGGAGTTGGGTGTTTGAGTGGGAGGGCGGGGAAGATTGAGAGAAACTTGGCTAACAAATAACACCAGATCCAGTTGTGCTGCCATGAAGGCGGCCAGAAGGAACCAGCACATGCCCAGTGAGTGCAGATACAGTGAGGCATAAAGCCCCTAGCTGTGGGCACTTATAGGAGGCTGGAAGTTTGACTTTAGTTCCAGGCTAGAGGGGAGAACTTGGAGATCTGGGGCAAGAAGCTCCATCCCCCATACCCTAAGGCTAGAGGTAATTACAAAAAGTAAGCTATTGCCACAAAAAATACATGGGTGAAGGAGGAAGAATCCAACCATACAAAGCAATTATGGGAATAGAGAACACCAGGGTTCATCTGCAGAGGAAAATAATGAAGTAAAGAAATCCCCAAGAGTAGTGTCAAATGGTCACAGGTCCAAAAAGAATTCAGAGAAGATCTAAAAAGACTTTAAAAATAAAATGGCAGAGATGGAGGAAAAAAAATGAAAAAAAAAATAGTCCAAGAAAAATCAGAAGATTATGAAAGTCAACCAATGAGAAAAGAAGATACAGAATCTTGAGGAAGAAAATGACACCTTGAAAATTAGAATTGGGGAAGCTGAAGTCAGTGAAATCATAAGAGATCAAAAATTAAACAAAATATGAATAATGAAAAAATAGAAGAGAAGGTGAAACACCTTATAAGAAAAGCAACAGATCTGGGGAATAGATCAAGAAGAGAAAACATGAGAATAATTGAACTAACTGAAAGTTATCAAAAGAATCTTGATACAATAATATAAGAAAAAATTACAGAAAATTGTTCTGAAATTTTAGAGCAAGGGGGCAAGGGGGAAAGTAGAAACAGAAAAAATTCATTGATCACCACTTAAGAGATCCTATGAGAAAAACTCATAGGAATAACACAGTCAAATTCCAAAACCCCGAGCTCAAGGATAAAATATTAAAAGCAAAACAAAACCAAAACAATTTAAATATGATGGTGCCACAATTAGAACCATGCAAGACCTAGCAGCGGAGACATTAAAGGAATGTAGGTCCTGGAACATTATATATCAAAGAGCAAAAGAATTGGGGCTCTTGCTGAAAATATCAAGCCCAGCAAAGTTAACCATAATGGTGTAATGTCAATCAAAGACAACTTCCAAGGTTCGGATTACCAGCACAGTAAATCCTATTCATTCAGCAAACATTCACAGAACAGAGAAAGTCAAAATACAGTGTAACTTGTTCCTTTAGCAAGTAAGTTCTCAATTCAATCCAGGTACTATTCCACCCCTAGACAGTACATTCATTTAGTCAGTCAAAAGTCTCTTCTCAAA
>CM053587.1:243786719-243806311 GCA_028646515.1 Pseudochirops corinnae | reverse complement strand
TCCTCAAAGTCACGTAGCCACTTCAGCAAAGGGCCTAGGGGCAGGGAAGATCTTTAGATTCCCATAACAGGGGGAGAAAATATGTAACTCAAAATCTTGTGGAAATGAATGATGCAGACTATAATAAAATTAAAAAAAAAATAAAATTAAAAAAAAAAAAAAGACTCAACTTAAATGCAACTTTATGTAGGAGGTCTTTCTTCATCCCCTCAGCTCCTAGAGTCTTCTTTTCTAAGACTGTCTTCCACTTATGCTGTATATGTCTGGTACATGTCTATTTAGATAGTATCTCCCTTATTAGAATGTAAGATCCTTGCTGGAAGAGGCTGTTTTCAACTTTTTCTGTAACCCTACTGCTTAACACAGTACTGTCACATGGTAAGAATTTAATAAAACATTTGTTGACTCATTGTCTAAATAGGTTCTATATTTATAGGGGACTTTCATTCTTACTTGTGATGATTATGATTATCTTATATATCATTACTGTAGGGTAACTGAAGTTCTGACTGGTGGATATGTGCCATGAACATACTGTATTGAAATAGTAGCAAGGCATTTGACAAAAATCTCTTGTGATATTCCAACGAAAAGATAGATAGATGTTGACTAAATGTGGTTGGGGTTAATTCAAATTGGCTTGAATAACTGGACTAAAATTGTAGACCTTAAAAGATTAATAATCTAGAGGAATGTCTCAAATGGAGTGCCATAGGGCTCTCTCCATGGTGATGTTTTGTTCAGCATTTTGTTCAATTATTTGGTTGAGCCTTGGATGACATAAAGCTAAAAGGGATAGTTAATATACTGAATGATAGAACCAGGATCTAAAAAGTCTGTGTCAGTCAAGAAAAGACAGATGGCGTATTTTTATTTACTGTGCCTTTGTGTACCAAGAACAAGTACTGAAGTGATTAATATTTTTAAATGTATGTCTAAAAAGAATAATGTGTGATCAAGAGTATCTTTCCCATTTCACACACATATAAATTCTCCTTTATAGTTTGTACATTACTCTTCCAAATCCAAAATTTTGATGTTTTGTAATTCAGAAAATTAAAAATATGTGTTATGTATGTTACAACAATATATTTCACTCTCTAAATTATGATACATTCTCTGGTCTTGCATTCGCTCTCCTATATTTTCAGGAGTTGTATATGTTTGCAAATGAGCATTAAAATTACAGTAATCTCCTTGTTAGTAAACTAAATAAAAATCACATAGCTATTAAGCCAGCACAATTATTCCACTTTCTGGGCAGAGATCATATTTGCTCTGCATGCAACTTAACAAAGACTGATTTATAAATAATAACAACTATCATTTATCTAATGTTTCATTTGAGTCTTACAACAGGCTTATAAGTGGGTCTTATTATTATCCCCATTTTATGGATGAGAAAATAGAAGCTGAGAAAGATTAACTGACTTGCCCAGGGTTCACAAAGCTAGTGTCTGAGGCAGCTTAATAAATATTATTGAGTGACTAGTCTCTCCATGAGAAGCTCACTATGAATGATTTGGAAATGATTTAATGATTTTTAAGCCAGAACAGTTTGTGAATACAATTTAGTAAGACAGAGAGGGAGTTTGTAATCTCAATTAGTGGCAGGGGTGTCCATACAAATGAATTTCTGGCTCCTTTAAGTAACGGTTTGATGTTGAAATATACTTTTAGGCTTGAGAATATTCAAAGGAATTGAATGAGAATTGCATATGTTGTTGGCGAGAACAGACCCAAAATCTGTAATAGTTTTAGAAAGAAATTTATTAGGTCGTTTAGTAAGAGAGGAAGCGGGAAAGGAGGTGAGGTTCCTTCTTGTCCAGGCTCTGGAAGGTTTACATTATACAGGATTCAGACAAAAGTGCCCCAACACTTACCACACACATAGAGTTAAGCAATTTTGCCAAGAGGGCAACTTGAAAGCAAGGCTGATTGAGATGAACATGAGTAACTGTAAATATCCCATAAAATTTGGGTGAAGCCAAAACATAAGGGAATGAAAAATAACAGTCTTGGGTGGACCCAAAACAATACCTGGGTGTGGGGACCTAAAACATGAATGCTTTGGGTGGATCCAGGGCCTGGGGAACCCAAAATACCTTGAAGCCATCTCTAGTATTTCTGGAGAGGTCAGGGACATTATGGGTGTAGACAATCTTTAATTGCATAAAGCTGAATTTAGACAGTATAATAATTTTGGTGAACAATATAATAAATCATTTTTCCTGTTAGATACTGACTTTTAAAGTTACTTTTTTAAAAACCAGGATAATGAAAACACATGAATTATATCTAAATTTTTACAAATTAAATGTATCATTTTGGTTCAATAGTTAATATTTATATGGTGTTTTATAGCTTGTAAAGCACTTGGCCTATATTATTTCATTTGATCCTCACAAATACCCTGTGAAGCAGTATCTATTACTAACATTATTTAACAGCTGAGAAAATGGAGTCTCAAAAAGTTAAGTAATCTGTCCAGGGTCACACAGTTTGTAAGTAGCTGAGTCTGAATCTGCATCTTCCTGACTCCAAGTGAAGCACTTTAACCATGGTGTTGCCACCAAACTGCTGAAGTGAAGCTCCCTAACTCAAATAGAAGTAATGTGCCTTGGGGCTGAGAATACAAAGACAAACAAAACAAAACAATCCTTTCACTTGATAATGCTCTCACTGTAGCTCCAAGCCTAAATCAGACTTCTTACCACTCCTTAATCCCATCCAGATCTTTTCACTATCCCTTTTGTATATAAGCATCCATCTGACCCCTATTAAGTTGCAGGTTCATGAGAAACCTCACCTTCTACTACTGGTGTTATAATAAACCTTGCCACTTGACTGGAAGATTGTTTCAGTGCCTGAATTCATTCTAGGTGAAAGGTGTCCTGTACCCTGGTATTTCAGGGCTCCCGGCAACCCCAAATCATATCACTACCACATAATCTGTTAAAAATTAATAATATATTTTGTATTAATGATGCCATGGTACAATTTAAAAAATGGAAAATGAAACCTAAGTGTCCTAACAAATTAGTCCTTATACTGAAATTGTCTCTTTAAAGGAAAGGATTAATTTTCAGAGATAACTAAAAGTTTATACATGGGAATGCTGATATTATACCAACGAAAAACTGAGTTCTTGCCAAATATGATGGATGAGAGAGAGAAGTTTTTTCAGGAAGGTTATATATTTACATGATTCCAAGGCTGCTCCAAGGAATACAAATATACCCTCTCAATGAATGTTACCTGAAAAAGCAATTATGCACATTAATTTGTTTTTTAATATAATTCATACCGATACATTGAATTTACTAGCATCTTAGAGGGAGTTAACTGTAACAAGGTTTTAGACTATCTACAAATTTTAAGTTAGCTGCTGGCATTCTTCACATGAAATTATTAACTAATGAACAATGAATGGACAGGTTACTATAGGGCTTGAATCATATATATTTAAAAATTCTCTTATCATGGGCAAAAATAAACCAAAAGACAAAAACAAGTTGTAGCTAAGTGGAAGTGATGAGGTGTAGGCTCTGGGACCCCCCCTTGAGTTCTCCTTGAATGTTTGAGGTACAGGGTCTGGGAAACCCCTTGAAGTCTGATTGAATCTTCCCACTTGATGAGGCATTTGCAGAGGCCATAAGTTTTTCATTGTGGCTGGGCCCAAACCTCTGTTACTAGCCTGGCCCTCCATTGTCCATCTGCTTCTCACCCTTGAGCCTATCAAAATATCAATCCCCACTCCCCCCTTTCATTGACCTCATTAACTCCTCCTGAAGACCCTCCCCAAACTCATTACTGGAGTCTGACCTCATTGACTCCTCCTGAAGACCCTCCCCAAACTCCTGCTCTAGACCACTCCTAGATTCCTCTGTATAAAAGAATCCCATCTCCCTTCCATATGGTGTGAGAGCACCACAGAAGGCCCTAGCATAGACTTGCTCTGTTTCTAGTACAGGTAAACTTTTAATAAACTTTGCTTTTCTTTGGCTGAGAAGACTTGAGTGGAATTCTTTCCGCAGGACCTGGCATGTTGGTATTTTGGGGTCTCAGGCAACCCTAACCCTCTTTGGGTAAACCCCTTCATTTTTTATGGTTCTCTGATGGGAAAACACTGCTAATCTCAAGCTTTTCAGCCGGGACTGGAAGGTCCTTAAGCTTCTCTTTCCCTATTGCCTTCTTGTTCTCCAAGTACCCTGGAGGTGTGTTTTTTTTAAGTGTTTGGTTTTGTTTTTGTGAGCCTGAACTCTCAGGTCCCATTAGGTCAGACAGCTGGGTACTCAGCCTGACCTCAGGTCCTCAGTCCTGTTTGGTTATGTTGGAGAACATGGACACATGCGCAGCTTCTGAAGAATGGAGGACAAGGACGGATGCCTCATCTGGAAGTGTGAGCCAGATTCTTTCAATTCTCTCAGCGCTAGGGAACTGGGAAAACTTCAGGTACTTTTTTTATGGGTTTTGTTTTGTTTGTTTTTCAAGGCTTACTCTCAAACCTTCCTTTATGGAGGAAGGGACTTCCAGGCCCTATGCCTGTAGCTCCCAAAAGTTCGCCTTTGGGTTGTCTTTTACAACATTGGGAAAAATTTAGTTTCTCTGGAGACCTTAAAAAGGAAACGCTGGTGTTTTTTTGCAACACTGTTTGACCTAGCTATTGTCTAGAAAACCATGAATCGTGGCATATTTTTGGGACTTTAAAAAGATAAAATTCTCTTGCAGTTAGAGTTATACCGTCGCAGAGAAGAAAAATGGATCGAAATTGCATATTTAATGGCTTTAATGAACTTTCTTGGAACATGGTTCTCAGGAAACATTGTGAGATACTTGAAGCTAGAGCCTCTCCACAAAGGGGCAATGAGGACCAATTAAATGACCCCCTTCCTATGGCTTCGGCCCCAGCCCCTCCTCCCTCAGCAACTCCTGCTCAGGTCCGCGTCACTGGTCCCACTGAGGCAGCTCCCCCAGCCCCTTCTGCTGCACCCCAACCCTTTTCTCCCTGGTTTCCCTTCCCTTTTCCTCTAGCCCAACACCCCTTATTTCCTGCCCCCTAGACCTAATCAGAAGGATAGTTTTTAAGTTCTTGTTAGGCGAATAAAAGAATTAATAGAATTGGTTTTATCAGGTATCCAAAGGCAAGAAGAAACAATTTCATGGGATTTTGTTCTTTTATTGAAGTGATAATTACAAATATTTGCAAGAAGATTGCCATAAAAATACTTGCACATTATGAAGAGGTAAAGAAATTCTACAGATAACTCAAAGGCTCTAGATTAAGTCTGAGTGTACTTGTTAGCTTCGGTGTAAAGGTGGGAAAAACTGAGTATGGTGAAAACATGGTTTAGGAAAAAGAAATGATAGAAACTAAAGACTTGTGGACGACCAAGAGTTACATTTCATAATATGAACACTTGCTCTGAAAAAAGAATGGGCGAGCACTAAACATGGCCAGCACCAAAAAAACAACACAAGAAAAGGACAGATAAATATCGATAAGTAAGTTTTCACTGAATCATTTATGTACAGGCTGATCACCAATTTGTCTGGGCAAAGATCAGATTTCGTAAAAAGCAAGAAGAAAAAAATCTCATAAGAACAAATGAAAATAAAATCTCAAGTCTATATTATGTAATCAAGTCAAGCAGCAGAGTGTGTAGGCAGGGAGGCACTACTGTAGCCATGCATACTCCCATCTTTTTTGCTGGCTGTACTATTCTGATAATTGGGCAAAATTTTCTCTCTAGCTTCTCCTAACCTTTCCGTCTGTAATTGTCTCTCATCTCAAACCAACGCAGAAGGGGAGAGAAGAAAATGGCCTCTGGGAACATCAATGATAGCCAATGGTTAGCTAGCAAGAATAATATCTGCTCATTCATTGCCCAGAAGAATCCCAAATAAGTATTCTTTCTATACCCTGGGGAAGTTGTAAGAATTAATCAATAATCGTGTTTTGTAGCCCCGAATCACTGGACAGAAACAGCACCCTAGCAAAAATATTATGCTTTAAATATATCTATAATTCTAGATATTCCCAATCTTCTCTTTTCAAATACAATTGAATACCCACATCAAAAATAGCAATGAGGGTTGTTCACAGAGATTTTGAGTATCGAAGGGAAGCTTAGTTGCCACCTAGTCTAACTTATTAAAAAATAAATAAAAAGGAATACCTAAGATAACACATGTGACACATGGTCATCTAGTCCTGAAAACTTCCAATGAGGGAGAAGCCATCACCTATACTACTTTTGTAGAGCTCTACTGGTTAATAAGTTGTTTCTCCCTCTGACATTAAGCCTAAATTTGCCTCTTTGCAATTTCCAACTACTGTACTCTCTGGAACAAATAGAACAAGTCTAAATTCTGCTCCATGAGATGGTCCTTTAAATACATGAAGATAGCTATCATGTTCTTCTAGTCTTTTCTCTTTTGTAGGTCAAACAGTCCTAGTTTCTTCAACGGATCCTCAAAGGACATAGTCTCAAGGCTCTCCATCATCCTAATTTTATATCTTTGGATACTCTATTTATTAATGTCCTTCTTAAACCATGGCTCCCAGAAATGAACACAGTACCTGATTAGTTTATATATTTTCTTTTGTAAACTATTAGTTCATGTCCTCTGATGACTTGTCTATCGGGGAATGGCTCTTAATTGTATAAATTTGTGTCAATTCCCTTTTGATATTAAATGGCAGACTTGTATAGAGATAACTAAGCCAAAAATTTTCTTTTTTTCCCCCACAATATATATATATAGATGTTTGCAATGGTAAGGGATAGTTGGGTTGGATACAAATTTTGACTTTTAGAGCACCTTTAAAAGAACTGCTTGTTAGGTTCAGATAACTATCTACAGTAAATATAGCAAAATGGTTGGCAAACAACTAAATATACTTTTGGAAAATTATTTTAAAAATATGAGTGATAGGCTGAATACTATTATCAAAAAAGATTAAGTAAAACTTAATAAATGAGAAGTAGAATAGCAATCTAATTTCATAAAGAAAATCTAAATAATAAAATATTTTGAAAGAATTATTGGTATATTCACTTAATGAAATGGCTCAGTATAACAATAAAGTAACGACACCTTCTATAGGTTGGAATATATTATTTTTCAAGCCTAGAGGAAGTGTAATTATTATTATACTGAGCCATTACATTAAGTGAATTCTTTGAAGAAACATCTTCCTCCCATCTCCCACTCCCAAGCCTCCTAGGATTTTCAGCCCCTAGATTAGGAACAACTAAATTAGAATACGTATATTTATAAGGTAAGCTATTGTAAAAACTGTAGAATAGAAACAAAAGTAGTGTAAGAAAATTCTTGAAAACAGTTGAAGTTAGTGAGTATTTACTGTGTTCTAAAGTCTACAATAGCCTGTCACAGAAACTATGCAATTCTTTTTGTATAACACCTCCGGCTGGCCCAGGTACAAAGAAGAATGCAATAAATGTTTTTTGGTGATGATGGAAGACTGAGAGGTACTTAACATTTGTCTCAAATAATAACAAAATAATTATGTATGCTAACAGAAGCTATTCTAAGCCATGGGTGGAGTTGATCAAAAACAGGAAAAAAAGAACATGTTCACTTTTATATTACTACATCTCTCCTCTTGCTACTAAATATAATAGTACAGGTGTACACCACATGAGTTCATGAAAATACATGACTCTGAGGGGTGTGATCATCTTTCTATATCCATAGTGCATTCACTCTAAGGTTCATTTGGCCATCTGTTATATATTTAGGTACAGCTCTTCTGGAGACATTAAAATGTTGAAGAACTACATTTAAGAAACCATATGTTAAGAAAAGCCAGTAGTAAAAATAAAGCTAACAGCCCATGATGCATGGTCACCAAAAAGAAAGAACCAGAAATCTTTTTTTGGTATTAGAAATGAATAAATTACTATTCACAAACACATTTATTCCAAACAGTGATTTGTAGATCTGTCAAATACTTGTTATGTTAACATTCCTAAGATTCTCTATAATTACTGAGGAATAAGATATTAGAGTTAGATAAGCAAAGATTAATTGGGGCTAACATTGAGAAGGGGAATTGAATACTGGATGTTTAGTCATAGGACCTGTTTTCAGTCCAGCCTTTGCTACTTGTACTACTTGAATGACCTTGGACATAACCACTAGGTGGTTGGACTAGATGAATTCTAATGTATCTTCCAGCTCTAAATCTATAATCCTATGACCTATGAAATACTTTTAAATTTTGACACTGATATTTTTTGAGACATAAAAATTCTTTAAAAATCAAGTCATGTCTTTGGGGCTTAAACCCAGATAATTACTTTTAATATGATATTCCCAAAGAAGAGGCAAATGAAAATAAGCAGAGAAAGAGAAAACAAAGATAAAAGGAAAAAAACAGTGAATATTGGATATAATAGGTGGTCGGAGAAATAGCCAAAGCAAGCCCAAACTATATTAATTCCTAGAAAATAGGGTAACAGTTAAGAGTCTCCAATGTACTTAGGGAAAACAGAATTTTCCTTTCATATGGGATCTCTGAAAGAACTGACTTTGAACACAGAATTAATTTATGAACACATCTATACTATCCTTCGAGTTACAGAATAACCAAATAAATGATACAGCATGAGCAACGACTTCAAATGTATACTTCTCTATATAGTGTAGCCAACTAACATTTTGGTACAAATTTAGGTAGGCAGAATGAAAACACCATATAATTGAATACTCTCACTCTTCAGAAAAAAAAATAAATGAGAGAATTGCTGGCTAATATTCTTGCAAAAGAAAGCAGAGCCTACTAAATCAGTAGCAACACTTTTTACAGCATCCAAAAGGCATGCTTATTGGCATACCTACATTCAAACAGTGATCTAGCCCAGTTTTGCTGAACTTGTGAGGCCCAATGGGATCATGACTCAGAGTCTGTGTACAGTCCACGTACTATTATAACTGATACATTTTAATATTAAACATATATGGAACTCCTGCATTTACTTGAACTTGAGCCCTTATTTCTAAAAGAAAAATTCACAAAGACTTCTCTCTAAAATGACCTCATACAATAGGAAAAGGTTAGCTCAATATAATCTTAAAGAGCTCCAACTTATTATTGCTTACTTTCAATACTTATTAAAAAGTTTGAGGTTATCTGCTACATTTAAACTTAAATCACTAGAGGAGATTTTAAGGGATATAGCACTTACTAGAAAACCAGAAATTTTCTATGTTCCATAAAAAAAGCCTCCCAAAGTTAGAAGTATTCTTACATTTTAAACTCCATTTTAAAGCCCTTTTAAGGTCCTTTGATTAATATTCCATCCTCTTCTGAGGAAGCCCCACATCTGACTTGTTCTAGAGAGATGTGCCTCCATAAGAAGCAGCACAGCTCAGGCAGGGCTCACCACAGCTGCAAGAAGACTCTCACTAAAAGTCAATCTTATGGCTGATTCATTTATCTGTTGATTTATTTATTCCTAATTAAGCACATGTTTTCTCTCTCTTTGTCGTCTCAGAGAAATTAAAAGAAAAAGAAACCCCCTGTAACAAATATGTAGTCAAAGTTTAATTAAAAGGAACCAACCACTACATTATAAAATTTGACATTTAATTCCTCTGTTTAAGAGCAATGAATGTTAATTCAGATTAGAATAAGATTATTCTAATTATCAATTATTTTTGCCTTACTCTTTCCACACACATACTCTCTCTCTCTTCCTCTTTGTCTCTCTCTTACACAAACACACACACACACACACACACACACACACGTTTCGAAGCTGTCAAAAACATGTGTGGAGTACAAGGTACTCTGAGGAATTAAAAAAAAAAGACATGACCTTTTGAACAGCCTAGCAGGAGAGGAAGAAATACATATCCATGAAAACAAAAACTTACAGAAATTTATTTAACTTGTTTTGAATTATTTTTAAAAATGTAATGTTAATATGAAAAAGATGATTCTTTAGCCCTAGTTTTGTAGAGCAAGTATAATTATGCCTCAGAGGGGTGCACTGGAATTTGCAAAACAGAAAGAAGGGTAGACAAAAACTACTAGCCTTGGATTCAGGTAGCCTGCAGTTCAAAACACACCTCAGGTATTTAGCAGTTGTGTGAGTCTTGGCAAGTCACCTAAACTCTTTGGGTCTTGTTTTCTTCCTTTGTAAAATGAGAGGGCTGGACTTAATGGCCATTGAGGTCCCTTCTGGCCCTCAATTTATGATCCTAAAAATTTGCTTTATTTAAGAAACAAATATCATGTACTTTTTTCACTTTATTTTTCTTGCCTTTTTTTAAACAACATGGCTAATGTGACAGTGTCTTATATGACTTCAAACGTATACCTGATATCACATTGCTTGCTTTCTCAATGGCTGGAGGAGGGGCTGCAGGAAGGGAGAGAATTCGGAACTCAAAATTTTAAAAAATGAATGTTAAAATAAAGTATCTTTAAAAAAAATGTAACATCTGGTATTTGTCATGTGGGTCTGATTTTGCAAAATCAAACTGTGATTAGTGTTACAAAAACCAAATTGCTGGAGGATACCCAGGAAATATGCATTGAAAATCTTTAAAACTAACAAACAGATGCGGGTTTTATGCAGATATTGTGCTTTTATAGACAGAAAGAAATAAATTTACTTTTTTCTTTATGGGATCTGCATTGTGGTATAATAGAAAGAACATTAGATTTGGAACCACTGGATTTGCTACTTCTATGGCCTTGGATAACTAATTTAACATTTCTAGCACTCAATTTTCTCATCTGCAATTTAAGGAGGTTGGATTAGATATATCTCTCTGGTCACTTCCAGTTCCAAATATATGATCCTACATTTTCCTTTCACAGTTTTGTTTTGTGAATAGTACAATAATGAACAACAATAAATATTAGAGTTTCCACCAATTATAGAAAACAATAGTTATAACAGACATCTAATAAAAGGTCTTATAACTGACTGAATGGGTTCATGAGAGGCAGTATAGCGTATAGGAAGCCAGCCTCAGAGAGAGGAGAATCTGGACTCAAATCCCAGCTCTGATACATAATGGCTACCTGACTTAGGCCAAGTCACTTAACCTCTCACTGCTCTAGACAATTCTCCCAAGTTATGTTTCAGAGAAGGTGCCAACTTGCATTGAGAAATAAGAGTTTCCTCACTTATGAGTTTTCTGTCATAGTTGAATCCAGTCCCTATCCAGTCTACTTAGTCAGTTTTAATATTTTTGACTGTATAATGTATAATAATCAAACCAAATTTTGTTTTAATACATTGACTACATCTCACATGGTTCTATTCTAGTAGTCATTCTCCTCTCTGTCTTGAGGCAGGACATATGTTTCATTATCTGTTTTCTGGGAACTTCAAAGATTTTTTTTTAGTTACTCATTACTTCTTTTCATTTACATCATTGTAGTCATTGTGTATCTTGCTCCATGGTTCAACTTCTTTCACTTTTAACAGTTTTATATCCCATGTCTCTCTAAATTATCCATATTTTAAATTTCTTACTATACAATAATATACCATTACATTCAGATGCCATAGCTTGTGTAGTCACCCTCCAATCAATGGATACCAATTGTTTCCAGCTTTTTCTTCCCTCAAAGGGAAATACTGTAAATGTTTTGGTTTATTGAAACTTTGTTTCTTCCTTCAACATCTTTTGAATATATGCCCAATAATGGGATTTCTGGGTAAAAGGGTAGGGAGAGTTTATTGGTTTTTCTTGCTTAATTCTGAATTGATATCCAGAATGGTTGGACTCCTTTATAGCTCCATCAATTGCATCAGTGGATGGATCTTTCTGCCCATAACCTTTCCAACACTGTCTTTTCCAATTTTTGGTCATCTTCTGTCATCAACCTGCATGGAATAAGATAAAACCTAATAGTTTTTTTAAAATCTGTATTTCTTAACTAAAGATTTGAAGTATATTTTCAGATGCTAGTTGGTTATTTGTAAGCACTTTTGAAAACGTCATATTTTTTGATGACATTTATTGGAGAATGGCTTCTCAGTGCTAAAGAGGTGTGCTAATTTCTTACAAATTCTGAAGATGAGAATTTTATTGGCAATAATTTAGGCAAATATTTTTCCCTGTTTTTCTAGTAGTTTTCACCAATTTTATTAATGTAAAAATCTTAATATGTAGTTAAAACTACTCAGTTTATTATTTCCTATATAACGTGCTTAATTAGGAACTACCTCTTTTATCTACTGTGAAAGGTGTTTACTCTTATTTTCTATTTTTTTAAATGTTGCGGATGTTTATATTCAAGATGTGTATCTATTATGTGTTTACCGTGCAATATAGTGTAAGCTGTTCATAAGTCTAATTTTACTATACGGCTTTCTAGTTTTTCCATCATTTCTTGTAAAAAAGGGAATTTTTTTCTCCAGTAATTTATATTTCTGAGTTTCATCAAACGCTATAGTACAGTTCTTGATTACCTCTGTTTCTTGCTTGCATATTTGTTTTACTGCTTTACATTTCTATTTTTAAAAATAGTATCAACTTTTTTTTGTGATTACTGCTTTGTAAACCTCGTTTTGACATCTGATAATGCTGCACCCCTTTCATTCATATTTTATCTTATTTGCCTTTATATATCAGAACTTTTCTTACTCAAAATGAATTTTATTAAGTTCTACAAAGAAACTCATTATAGAATTTATTTTTTAATAGATCATATCTATAGATCTTAATATTTTAAAGATTATTTGGAGAGGAATGGGATGAAGGGAAAAGTAACTCTAAATTCCATGAGATTCACCATAGATGAAGAAAATAACATCCCCATGTAGTTTTTATTTCGTCATTACTTGTAGACAAGACAGTTTTTATTTAGCAAAATGTCATGAAAATGACAGGAATTTAAATGACAGGATTTTAAAACCCAACTTGGTTTGCAAACACTTTGACTTACTTGCCAAGTGAAAAGAGATGGCAGCCAAAGGAAATACTGGTTTAGGATATAAAGTCATTTGCAAATCTTGAAAAGAAAGATGATGGGAGATTATGAACAGTCATCACCTCATAACCAGACAGAAACAGAGAATGATAAAAAAAACTGTTTAAAGAAAGCTTGATGAGAGACCCAAGTAAGTCATCCTGAGGATGAAATATAAGGACAAAAGGAAGAAACACAGAGGATAAATGAAAATATTTGCAAAGGTTTTTATTTAAGAAAAAAAAAACCTTTTTGCAATTAAAAATTATAGTTACTACACCTGGATGCCAATATCATAGTTTTGGATATACATATTGAAGGAGAAATAATATTAAAAAGAAAAAAAATGGAAAAAAATCAAATAAATCAGATCAAGTTTATATAGACATCCATTCTGGAGCTGACAAAATTGAGAGGGCTTTGAGAAACTGATTTAGGAGGAACCTGAAGGAGGGGAAGATGCTAAAGTTACAAAAAAATCTCAATTTGTGACTCCTCCCAAAGTTTGATTAAAGAATATCCACAACTACTACCAGCACTAGCCTGTCTCCTTATTCTCTCTTTCTCTCTCTCTCTCTCTCTCTCTCTCTCTCTCTCTCTCTCTCACACACACACACACACACACACACACACACACGTTGAATTTGAGATGTCACTAGGACATCCAGTTTGAAATGCCCAAAAGACAAATGGAGATAAAGAAATGAAGCTCAGGGGAGAGATAAAGACTAGAAAGACAGATGTGAGAATCATCTCCAGAAGGAAGACAGTTAACCAGTGGAATCAGATAAGGTTATTGAAATAATGTAAAGGGAGAAGAAAAGAGAGCCTAGTATGGAGCCCTGGGGAACACCAAGAGTTATGAGGCATGATATGGATGATGCACTAGCAAAAGAGATGGAGGAGTTGTCAGACTGGTATAAAGAGAACCAGGAAAGAGTAGGTCACCAAAGTCCAGAGAGACTATATTATACAGAAAGGGAGGGTGGTCAACAGTCTCAAATATAGCAGAGAGCTCGGAAGAATGAGGACATATAACAAACCAGCCATCAAAAAAATTAGTTAAGGAGACCATCAGGGACATCTATGATTCACAGAAAAAAAAGATGGACTGGTTATTTGGTGAAGATAAGGAGTAACAGGCAGACAAACTCTAGGTATCTAGTAGACACTAGAAGTCAGTGAAAGTTTCCAGCAGCTAGGTGGATTCCTTTTGGTTAACTTATGGGAGGACAATGACCCCCAAGATCACAGAGGAAAGATGGTCATAGACTGGATTTTAATCTGCATCAATGATGGGCACATTCAGATAAATGCCACTTTGCATCTGTTGCTCTGCCTGGTTTCAACTCCACAAAATAAGATGCTCCACCTAGGATATGCTCATTAATACTAATCTCCCCACCATGCTGCTAATTCAAACCTTAACTGACACCACCCTCCCTCAACCTCCTCTCCCTTCTGACTAGAGGGCTGGAGAGCAGAATACCAAACACCTCTCAACACCTTCCTTTGAAGAGAACAGCACTAGACTTTCAGCCCTTCAACTTTGCCTTTGCTGCTCTGCCTGCTTTGAACTTCATAGAACAAGATGCATCCTTCTTCCTGTACCAGGTACACCTTGGTTCCTCCCCATTCCTGACCCCTTTCCTGACTCTTCTTGTGGGTAGTCTTCCCCCATTAGATTGTAAACATCTTGAGACAAGAGACTCTCTCTTATTTGTATTCCCAAGGCTTAGTACATTGCCTGGCACATAGTAGGTGCTTAACAAATGTTTACTGAATTGAACTGAATTCTCAATCAGAAAAAAAAAAGCTATCAGGCAATATATTACAAAGCACAATCACACTTACTTCCAACCACAGTGAAATTTACGAAACAAACAACAACAAACCCAACACAGTGAAAACTTCAAATTACTAGAATGTTTGAAAAATGGCGTAGTCTTTAACTACTTTTGTTTGTTTGATAGCTGAGAATAAGATTAAGGCTTGCCTAGGTTTTTATGTACATGATTTCATTTGAACTTCACAACAAATATGTAAGTTAAAATGGTTATTAATCCCATGTTAGAGATAAGGAAATTTACACTTAAAAGGTTAAGTATGTTGCCCATGGTCACTCAGCTAAGAAATGGAATCAAATTTGTGTCTTCACAAACCCAAAGATTACCCCAAAAGTTTCACAGTTTTTCTCTGTTTCTGTCTGCTTTATGAGGTGATGATTGTTAATAATCTCCCATCATTCTTTTCAAGATTTCAAATGACTTTATATCCCAACCCAGTGTTTCCTTTGGCTGCCATCTCTTTTCACTTGGCAAGTAAGTCAAGTGTTTGCAGACCCAGTTGGGTTTTTAAATCCTGTCATTTACCTCTTTTCACCATACTATTCTTCAATCCTTGTGCTTAAAGTTATTGCTAAAACACATTATGATGCTTTCCTGTCTTAGCAAATACAATATGTTAGGTATTTGCTTAATAATTCAGGATCCTGTTGTGCTGGAGGGCCAGTACTGCAGATATTAATGGTAACTATACAGGACTACTGATGTGCAAATTCTAGGAGAATGGTGATGCCATTAAAATGTTTTGTGAAGTTCTCCCCACTCCCCCAAATAAATCCCTGGCATGGATCATGGGATCATACATTCAGAGGCAGAAGGAGCTTTGTCAAATAGTCCCAGCTCTTCATATTACAATTGAGGAAAGTGAACTCTAAATTAGGGTGGTGTGGGGAAGGTGTTAAGTGATTTCTCCAAGGTCACAGGTAGTTAAGTGGCAGACCTGGAATTTGAACCCAAGTCCTCAGCTACTGCTTCCACTGTACCACATAAAACTGGCACACATGCAGAGGTACAGCTCCTATGCCTGCAGTGTCTAACTTCGCTCCGAAGGATGCCACAATAAACCCTATGCAGCTCCATAGGAAATTGGCTAAAGGAAGGAAAAATCATATTCTCCTCCACCTGTGAAAACCTCTAGGAGACATTTTTTTAAAAAGGATTATGAATACATGGGTTGATGTCACTTTTTACAATTAGTCAATTCCCTAGGGTATAACTAGTTTCTTCAGAAATGAGAAGAATGAGTTTGGAAGTTTCCTTCGGTTCCCTACCATAAATAAATAAAGCCAACACCATATACAGGTTTGAGTATGTGGTGTGAAACATTATAACGAAAAAATTTAGATACAGATAAATAAGGAGTAATTAGTCTCTCAAAATGATTACTGTTATTTATTTAAGTTGCTTTAAAACACAGAACTATAGATTTAGAGACAGACAGGACATTAGAGGTCCTAGACTTCTTCATATTAAAGATGAGAAAATAGAGGCCTAGAGAAGTCAGGTGATTTGCTAATGATTACACTGGTAGTGAGTAGCGGGAACAGCAAGCTATCTCCTCTCACATAAGTGTTCTGAGGGCAAAGACTGTCTTAATAAATGCATATTCCATCTAAATTGCCAGATTGAACCTGGGACCTCTGAGCCAAGATCCAGCATGCTTTCTTCTTCAGCTCACTGCCTGGTTACCACTAGATAGCTATACTCTCAAAAATTCAAAGGAGGGTGTGCTTAGAACTGCATTTCTGATGGTATCTATATTAAGCATCAATTACAAACTCTGCTCTCCAAATTAGATTTCGTCTTTTTTTTCCCATTGTATTCCCATTGCTTACCATAGTGTCTGCCACACAAGAGACACTTAATAAATGCTTGTTGAATTGACTATTCAATATGCATTTATTAAGCATCTACTATAAACAAAGCAGAAAGTTCTGGAAAAAAAACCAAGAAAATGAGAGATATAAACATATGAAAGTATACTGAACTAAAAACATATTAGTATAAAAATATGTGGCAAAATCATTGAAATTATAAATGTGCAGCTTAAAAATAAGAACACAGTATTAAAGCTAAATCAAAGAACAAAGTCTTAGCTACACTAAGGAAATCACAAAACAGACTTCCCCAAAACACTATAAGCACCAAGTAAAACACCAACAGTGACTGACGATGCACGTGAAATACTAGCAATCTATACCGGGCAGACATCAGTATAGGTTCTTCCAGTTCCTGGCGCATCATATCCACACGTCATAAAAATAAACTCAGATGTAGCAAAAGTGGCTACAAAGTGAAAGAGGAAAAGTGTAAATGGCCAAAAAATGAACTTCTACATTATATATGTATGTATGTAGGTTTAAAATATATATACAATATATGTAAATGTACAGAGATATCTATATCTATATATACAGAGAGACAGAGAGAGGCAGGCAGAAGCAAAATAGTGTTGTGGGAAAAGCAGACTGGAAAATTAGAAGGTCTGAGTTCTAGTCCCAATTTTGCTATTAAAGAACACACCTAAGGCAAATTATTTAGCCTTCCTAGATCTCATTTAACTTTTTGAGGTTAGTCGACATGATAACTCTCAGAGAGTTCCCTCTTCTCCCCTCCTCCTCATTTCACATCACTCAGGTGCCCCACTATCTTTCCCTTCACCTATCTTACAAGAAGGGGCAAGAGTCTTATATTTGATCATGTCAACCAAACCCCCACTTTGATAAAATGCAGCGTCTCTCTCTCACTTCTCGGACCAAATATAAAACCCTATTGGGCTTTGAAAGCCTTGTGTAACTTGGCCTCTTCCTGCCTACCTATCCATTCTTCTCACAACATACTCTCCAACATGTTCTCTGCAATTCGTTGACATTGGCTTGACTCCTTTCTCTGGTGCACTACACTCCATCTACCAACTCTGGTCATTGTCAGTGGCTGTCCCTGCCGGCCAAAGAAGAATTCTCTCCTTCCTCATTTCTACCTACTGGTCTCTTTAACTTTCTTCAAGTCTCAGTGAATGCTCATTTATGTTAATGTCTTCTCTCTGAGATTATCTTTAATTTACTTTATTTCTTGTTTTGTTCATGGTTGCTTCCATGTAGTTTCTCTCATTAGACTATAACTTCTTTGAAAGTGGGAGCTGATTTTTGTTTTTGTTTTTTTTTTTTGGCATCATTAGCACTTAGCACAGTGCCTGGTACATAACAGGTACTTACTAAATACTGCTGACTTGACTTGAGAAACCTTTTAATTCTAAAATTTGAATATTCCTTTTCTATATAAAGGTATGTATATATGAAAGAGTCATGGTGGCCCAGAGTAGAAGGGTCAAATTCTTCAAAACAGATCAAAATGTAATTGGGAAATTTTTTACTGAAATAAAAATACAATATAAAACATATAATGTTTCTAAGTCAATATATGGCTATCAGGGATCTGATGCTACTGGTCTATAGGCTAGAGTATTATTAGTCTTGGAGCCAAGATTTCCTGCCTCTGATAATGACCAGCAGGGTGACACTTGCAAAGTCACCAGCACTAGGAGCCTCAGGCAGCTTCTTAGAACTTATCTAGGAATGGACAAAATCCCAATTCCTTTTCATAAACACAGATACACATATAATTATACAGGTCATATAGCATAGAAAAATATCATATAATATCAACCAAAAAGCAGAATAAGTCATAGTCATTAAACAGGGCTGTTCTTATAGTTATTTTTTCAAATCCTTTATCTGTTGGGAACTATATTTTCCCATTTTTCTATCTGATGTGTTAGGGAATTCATAGAGCTCACATTTTAACATGAAGGACCCAGCCTATTCAAAAGTCACGTGTTTAATCAACACAAAGAATCTCACACAAGTTCACATAAGATTAGGGCTAGAAGGGACCTCAGATCATCTAATTCAATCTCCTCATTTTACAGATGAAGAAATCAAGTTAGGGGGCAGAGCCAAGATGGTGGCGTAGAAGCAGCAAAATATTGCAGCTCCCACACAGCCACCTCAAAATACCCATAAAATATGACTCTAAACAAATTCTAGAACTCTAAAACGCACACAAATATACTTTCCGCTAAAGGCAGCTCGGCTAGGAGGCACCATCTCAGGGCTAGAAGCCGATAACCAAACCAGCCTGAAACAGCACCTTGGCCCTGGGGCAGCAGGACGAGCTGAGCGGCAGCTGGAGCAACAGAAGAGCAGATCTGCGGCAGCTGTGGCAGTTTCCTGACTTATCAAGCCATAAAGAAAAAAAAAAAGGACTAAGTGAAAGGTTAGGGGAACTCGGCTAAAAACTGGGGGAAAAAAGCAGGTCTGAGCAAACCGCCTCCAGGGCAAGGATGCAGCAGAAGCAGAGGTCCTGCACCCGCCTCCACATTGTCGCTTTGGAGCTCCTGGCCTGCAGACTGCAGGGGGGTCAAGCAATTGTTCAGAGGCCAAGTGCTCTCACATTGAGTGGCCTGGATCCAGATCGCGGTCTTGGGTGGTGGTCCTGGGGTGGCTTTTTAGTGAGCCAGAGCGGGGGTGGGCCCCAGCAGTCTCCTAAAAGCTCTGGCAGCTGGGAAAACCCCAGCAATTTGGGACAGAGCTTTCCCCTCTGGAAGCAGAGTTCCACAGAGCTAAAAAAAATCACGGACTGGCCAACCATGAATAAGCACAGGAAGCAAAGTAAGAACAGCAACCAAATCCTAGATTCCTTCTTTGGGGAAAAGAAGGATCAAAGCAGGGAAAGGGAGGAAGACAACACAGTCAGAACTCCCTCACCAAAAGCTTTCAAGAAAC
>CM053587.1:243768226-243786219 GCA_028646515.1 Pseudochirops corinnae | reverse complement strand
ATTTTTTCAGCAAGAATGTTTGAAAGTCCTCCACCTCACTGAATGACCATATTTTCCCCTGGAACACTATACTCAATTTTGCTGGGTAGGTGATTCTTGGTTTTAATCCTAGCTCCCTTGATCTCCGGAATATCATATTCCAGGCCAATTTTTTTACTTCTTTAAAAAAATACTTAAATGTCCTCTCATACCAAAACAAAGATTACAAGCTATAAAATGTTAGCTACTCCAATTTTAAAAGATTAACATTTTTGAATTACAGTCTACAAAATGATATTTGCTAGAATACATCTTTCTTAGATCTTACATGGATGGAGAGTACATGACAGGTATTGCTGCGTAAGTTGCTGTTTTATAATTAAATTGATAATGGAGGTTATAGATAGTAGGACAGCCAATGGAAAGACACAAATTCAAATGAGCTAACTTTGGTACGCACTTCATCATCTGGCTCCTTCCTTTTTTTTCTAGTCTTTTAACATTTTGTTCCTTTCTATGCATTCTATGCTTCAGCAAATCTGGCCTCCTTCCTTGCAGTTCTGCAAACATGATATATGACATGCCATATCCATAAGACAAAAGAAAGAAAGAAAAAAAGGAAAAAAATCAATATAACTGATCAATATATTGAAAAAAATTTTAAAATATGTATACTTGTGAACCACCCATCTCTCCAAAGGGATAGGGTAGGAGTATCTTATCATATACCTTTTTTAAAAAATTTAAGTTATTTTGAACTTAAGAAATAAAAGCATTTCCATAAAGTAATAGACTACAAAAAAGATGATTGTACATGAAATTTAAATCTGTTATGTATAACTTGCTGTCCCTTTTAAATATATAATAAAGTTGACATGTAACTTTTTCCCCTTTTTTCCTCCTCCCCCATTCCACCCTAGAAACAGCTACCATTAGACGCAAATATGTGTGTGTGTGTATGTAAAATAATTTTAAACGTACTTCTATTTATTAGTTCTTTCTCTGGATACAGGTAGCATTATCCTTCATATGTCTTTTATACTTAACTTGGGTATTTATAATAGTCAAAATGACTTAGTTGTAGAAGTAGTTCTTAAAACCATATTCCTCTTGTTGTATACAGTGTTCATCATATTGTTTTTTTCCCAAGCTATATTGTTCTTTATAACTTTATAATATTCAATTTTTATTTCATTCAAATTCTGTTTACTCTTTTATATTCATTTTGTGTGTATTGTTTTCTTGGTCTTGCTTAATTCATTCTGCGTTGTTTCATATAGATCATTGTGTGATTCTCTGTGTTATAATAGTAATGAGATTTGAAGTTTCTTTTGTATTGCTAAGCTAAGAGGTACTTAGCACCTAATTCAGATTAAGCCTCTGTTAAAGGAATAGAAGATATGAACTCCTGTCTCCTGTTGCTGACTAACAGGAAGGAGTTGGCTGAAACAGGAAACTAATGCTGTATGTATATAAGGAAAGACCCTGGGTGGGAGAGACAGATCTTTTTGGAGCAAACTGAGTGGATGCAGAAGCTGCTGCCCCAGGGAAGGCTGAAGAGGAAAGTGCCCCCCCAACCCCAGGCTGAAGAGAATGATTTTGATTTTGAAAACCTGGATGGAATAATTTTGATTCTGGGAACCAGCCGAAACTTCTGCTGAGTCCGAGGGCCAGCCAGAGCTGCCAAACTACTGAGGAAGCATGACCGACAGAGATTTAAGACTTTGGGGGTGGCTAGGTGGCACAGTGAATAGAGCATCGGCCCTGGAGTCAGGAGTACCTGAGTTCAAATCCAGCCTTAGACACTTAACACAAAAACTAGCCATGTGACCTTGGGCAGGTCACTTAACACCAGCTGCCCTCCAAAAAGCAAAAAAAAAAAAAAAGACTTTGTGGCTTTGTTAAGCCTTGACTTCCCGGGAACAGAGACTGTGAAGAATTTGGGGTGGACTAGACGCTGTGAGCTTCAGTGTGGAACAGAGAATGCACAGAGAGCTGGACAAGGACCTGAGAGCTGTCTGCCTTTGAACCCAGGTGACAGTTTGGTGAATCCAATTAAGATCTGTCACCATGGAAGGGGATCCAGGGAATCCGAGAAACTACTCCGAGTCAAGCTGAAAGAAGACTTTACTTGGATACTTTGTACTGACTGAGAAATTGTAAATTTACTAGTAACCTAAGGGTGGAGGGTCTGTGTATTTTTTGATGATTGAATAGTGAATGATGAAGGATGATGGAACGATTAAATTGATTGAATGATTGATTGACTAAATGATTGTACTTAGTAATTGATGACTGAATAAGTAATTGATTTGTAACTTAGTGTGCTCCATGAGTGGAGAACTTTGACCTTTTGTACTTTATGATTGAATGATTGTGTTAGTAAATGATCTTTCTTCAAAACTTTGTGAACACTGTAGGGGAAACTATGTGGCCATTTTCTGTGATAAGTTGTTGTGAATGCTATATTTTGATTATCTGTGATAAGTTGTAACATTGTGAATGCTGTACCTTGATTTTCTGTGAATGTTTTGCTCTGATTTGTTATGGAATAAATAGAGTGTTCACTATACTGTGTAATTAGAAGCTTAAAAGCTGTTCATAGTAGCATTCTTCTGAAAAGCTGCTAGTGCTTGGCTTTATAGTAGTCATCACATTAGACATTTCTTAGAGCAAAGAAATATTCCGTTACATTCATGTCACACATTCTATAATTGATGAGCATCTGGTTTGTGTCCAATTCTTCATTAAAAGTTGCCCTATAAATACTTTGGTATACTGTAAAAGGGGACTTTCTTTTTATCAGTTACATCTTGGGGTTGTAAGCTTTGTAGTGGAATCTCTGGGTCAAAAGGTATGGGTATTTTATTCACTTTATTTGCATAATTCCAGGTTGCTCTCCAAAATGGTTATATTGATTCATAGCTCCACCAGCAATGCTCTACTATACCTATCTTCCCATAACCCCTTCAACAGTGACTATTGCCATTTTTTATCATCTTTACTGATCTTTTGCTAATTTATTATTTAATTGTGTTGTGAAACTTTGAGGTTGTTTTAATTTGCATTTTTCTTAATACTGATTTTTAGCATTCTTTATTGTGATTGTTAGTAGTTCACGATTCTTTTAAGAACAATTTTTTTATATCCTTTTAACACTTATTTGTTGAGGGATGGCTTTTAGTCATTTATATGCCTTAATCTTTTTATTCTTAACATTTATTTGAGAGAAGAAATGTCAGCAGGGTTATGATCTCATAAATTTTTGATCATCATAAATTAGTTATGGAGTCTGTTCAGAATTTGAAATAGCTACAGGATAATACCAGGGTAGACAGTGATATTGAGTCCTGGACCTACCATCCAGCATATCTAAAGCACTGGATCCTTCCTAGACATCCCTTGGCTGTTCATAGATCTTCCAAAGCAGGGGCATATAATGCTTATTTGGATATGTAAGAACTGTTGCTCATTGGGCTCAAACCACTTATCAATTCCCCTAAATTTTCCCATGCCTTACCTCAGTAACAAAGGTACTATGTTGTATTTCTCAGAAAATGAGTACATTCTGGTACTATAGTAGGGAAAAATATAAATATTAATATATAATATATGTGTTTGTATATGTATGTATATATGTGTATATGTTTTCACTTTTTGAGTAATTTTTCTTGTTACACTACATTCTTGCAGTCATTCTTAGGAATATTTTCAAGTATCTTTAGTCTTCTCAATTTAAAATGTCTAAAAAGAAATAAGGAAAAGAACTGTTTTCATGGTCTCTTCATTCTATCTAGCTATTTGGATTCCTCAGTACCCCAAATTAAGCACATACATCTATATATACTTGTGTATATATGTGTGTATGTATATATGTACACACATTATATATATACCATAAACATATAAACACATTTGTAAATGCATGTGTGTATGTATGCATACATATATAATTAGATTGCTAACGTTCACTTGAATTTGTTTGTTATGGTAATTGGCTTTTTTTCTCTTTCTGTCAAAGAAGAAAGCAAGCCACACAGAATTAGTATTATGGTACTGTGGAACAGTGGTCTCCATGGGAGCCTTGGCATGTATCCAGTGGGTATGTGATGAGCCTACCAGAGAGTAGAAAGATCTGTCTTTTCCCACACTTCTCATTGTCAGTCTTATGGTATTGTTGTCAACATAATTCCTTCTAATGATGTATCTCCAGTTTTATTAAGACTGGTCTGTAGACAATTCTTTACCCTACTTCTCCCAAAAGCCAAACAAGCACCCATCCTCTGTCTTTTTGAATCATCCATTCAGAATGGCTATTGTGCTGTTGGGAATATTTGCCCATTCCCCTTTCCTACCAGTATATCAACACCCACACCCTTGTAAAGCCAAGCACGAGTAGCTTTCTGGAGGATTGCTGCTGTGAACAGTTTTCAAGATTCTGATTACACAGCGTAGTGAACTCTCCATTTATTCAGTAACAAATTAAGGCAAAACATTCACAGAAAATCAAAATACAGCATTCACCATGTCACAACTCAACAACCTAACACTAAAATGGCCATATAGTTTTCACCAAAGTGGTCACATAGTTTTAAACAAAGTACATTATTTAATAACTCAATCATTTAGTAAATCCTCAATTCAATCACAAAATACAAAGGTTAAAGTTCTCTTTTAAACAAAGTGCATTCATTTAGCCAATCACAAAGTCCACCTCTAGGTCACACCTTCTTTATCTCTTCAATCAAAAAGTCTTCCTTCTTAAACAAAGTACATTCATTTAGTCAATCACAAAGTACAAAGGTCAGAAGTTTTCTACCCCTAGGTCACAAATAAATTACAATATCATCAATCACCACCAAGCAGCCTCTCAAGGGACAGTGGAAAGCACAAAGGCCATCCACCGCTAAGTCATAGCTAGGTTACAGTAGCATCAGTCAGCATTAAATACCCAAGGATAGGTCTTTTCATCTTGGCTCAAGGCTGGCTCTCAGCTCCCATGATTCCCCTTCCCACAGTTTCTGGACCTAGGAAGACAAAGCTTAACAAAGTCACAGTAACATTCATGCACATTGCCAACATCCTGATCAATTCACTTTCTGCCTGTGAAATGAACATGGACCCAACAACAAGGTCTGAGGCCTCTATCAGCAAATGAATCTAACAAAGTAATATCAAAACAGACAGACAAAGTACCACAGTCATGCCCTCTTAGTTCTCGGCAGCTCCAGCTGGCCTTCAGAAGTCCTCGGGATACTAGAAGTTTTCTTTCTCTCTCTCTCTCTCAGCAATTCTTATTCCTGGCAGTTCTCTCTTTCTCTAGCAGCGGCTGTTCTGCCTCCACAATGCTGCTCCCAGAAGTTCTGTCCTCTCTCAGCTTAACCTTTTCCTTATACACAGCACCAGCTCCTCCCTGTTCAGCCCCATCCCATCATGTCAACAAGTCCATCCAATTGTGGGATTCACAGGCTCTCAGTCTTAACACTTAACCAGAAACCAAGTGCTAAGTACCTGTTAGCTTGCCAATACAAGGAGATCTTCAAATTCCATAACGATTATAATCTTCAAAAAAAAAAAAGGTGTAGTGGAGATCATGGGCTTAGAGTATAGAGTCAGAAATGAGAAACTATTTCCTTGAATGGACTAGGAGTGAGAAAAGCCTGAGTTTTCATCCTGCCTCAGACACTTAACTAGTTATGTGACCTGAGCAAGTTACTTAACCTTTCAGACTTAGTTTTCTTATTTATAAAATGAGAATAGTAGTAGTACCTGTCTCACAAGGCTGTTGTGAAGAACTCTGCAAACTTTAAAAATAGTATATAAATGTTAGCTGTTATTATTATTATTATTATTATTTCCTCCTTAAAATCTGGATTCTTTCCTAGCCATTTTACTAAAACCATATTTTAAATGTTACAAATGACCTATTTTATAAATCATGTATATCTTGACTTTTTTGTAGCAGTTGATACTGATATTCACCAACTCCTTCTTAGCTTCTATGACATTGCAGTTTCCTGATTTTCTTCTACTCTTTCTGTCTCATCTTCTCCATACTTACTCATCAGTTCCTTGTTTTCTGTATTCATTTCGGTGCAAAGTATTCCTTTTTTCATAGGTTCAGCTATTGTCTCCATGTTGGTGACTTGCAAGCAGAAGGTGGATAACCACCCATTAGGGCTATCATATAGAGAAAATATGTATTAAGAGATTTGGATAAATACCTCCAACTGTGGTTCTAAGCATGTCCCAATTCCTACAAGTTTTAAAAATCTACATATTCATCCCTGATCTTTTCCCTATGCTTCTATTCTGTATTTTTTTCTTTAACACTTTAAAGATTCATAATTTCATTAGTATAAGAACTTAATCCACAGTTTTTAGTTAGTAGCATGCTTTGGCATGGGCCAGTATAGTGTAATATGATTGAAAGAGCACTCTCTGTATGTGGAGTTTGAAAGACTTAACTTTGAAATCTACTACTTGCTGCCCATGTCACCTTGGGCAAGATAAATAATCTCTCTGGACCTCAGATTCTTCATCTGTAAAATAATGAGTTAAAATAGGTAATCAACAGAGACCCTCCCAATTCTAAACCTTATAGTTCTTTGGATCCTGCTTTACCTTAGTAGATAGTCTAAAAAAAGGAGTCAACATTCACAGAGTTTGGCTTTGTCAAATGGCAAGTCATAGCAGACTAAACTTAATTTCCCTTTTTTGTTAGTGTTAATGGACTGCTAGACTGAATTCTAGTGTTGTGGATTTTAGCAAAATATTAAAGATATTCTTTCATGGTGTTGTGGATAAAATAGAGACATATAATAGTTAGATGAATTTAGAAATGATTCCTTGACTAAACCCAAAGAGTTGTCAGTAATGATTCACTGTCAGCATTGGTTAAACATTGATGGTTAAAAAGCTAGGGGAAGGATACTTAACAAACTGTCTCATTTTTAAATGAGATCAAATCTATTGTCTTATTTTTATTTAATAGTTATAAAGTGAAAAGTATTACATTTGGGTTCCAAAAATCAACCACAGAAGAATAAGATATGGGGAAGGTATGATTAGGTAATAGTTCATCCTAAAAATATCTCAGGAATTCATGGACTGCAAACTTAATGTGAGTCAGAAGTGTGATAAAACAGATAAAATACTTAATGGGATCCAGAGGACAGAACTAGGTACAATGAGTGGAAGATGAAAAGAGGCAGATTTAGGACTGATGTAAGGAAAACATTCTGACAACATTATCCAAAGGGGAAGTGGTCTTTGTAAGAGGATGAGCTCCCTGTCAGTGGAGGTCTTCAAGTCAAATATGGACAACTGCTTTAGAAGAGATTATTGTTCAGGTGTGGATTGTACTTGATGGACTTTGAAGTTACTTTCAACAGACAGATTCTATGATCCTGTGATTTTAGTTTCTGTCTTACAGTCTTTTTTATTTTTAATTCTAAAGCTATTTAGACATTATTTAGATACATTCACTAATATCACTTGATAATAATCTGAAATATTTTGCTGGCAGGTGAAATTGATAAAGAGGCATCAGAAGCTTGGGCCATTAAAAATTTGACCATTTCTATATATTTTGCCATAGGGACTTTTTTTCTTTTGATCTATTTTCTTTTTTATTACTCTATATTTTACAAGAAGATGTAAAGTTTTTTTTTTAAATATGGTTTTCAGTTAGTGAAAATGTTTGTGTTAAAAGAGGGAAAATACACATGAATGTAAAGGACAAATTAATTTGAACAAAAACAAGACATTTCATAAAGTCTCTATATACTAGCTTATTAAGAAAGGAGTATAGCATGAGATTTGGTACTCCATTACACAAAAAGTAAGGAAAAAAATACACGCCCAAGTACTGTTTTATATCAAATGTGAATTGACAACAGTGTTTTTATGCATCTGTTCTGCCCACATAAGAAGCCAGCTTCATCGTCTGAATGTGTCCTGGGGCTGAAATTTCTTATAAATATGAGATTTTCGTTTTTTATAATGGCAAGCAGAGTATGGTATCCAGCTGTGGAGCTGCTTATATACTGTGTTTGCATTTTTCCTTGGGCTTGTTTTATACAGTATATGGCAATATGTTGTCATACAAATTCCATGATTAATGCTTATTTACGAAACCTTGTGTAAATATCTTAGAACTTAGTCAAACAATGTGCAAGTTAAACAGTATGTTCTGTGAATATTGGAATGACATATCCCAGGAGACTAGTAAGCTGGATAGTGTATGTTCTTTCAAAATCTTATAGAATAGCTTCGGCTATACTGTTGTTCCTTTTACATAAACTGGGGTTTTTTTGTTGTTGTTTTGTTTTTAAATTTATTTCTTTTTAAAAGTTTTAAAATTTCAGATTAATTTGTCAAACTTTGAACTTTTAAATCATTTTGAAAAGTTAATTATTTAATATTTCACTAAGTAAATATGTGCTGAGAAGTATAAGACTTCTATTTTTGTGACTGTCTCTGGTTTATGAGTTTCTATATTCTCTGTATATAAAAATTCAGCTACTGTGTCATATTTAAAAGGTCACTCACTACACTTTTCATTGATGTATTATTTTATATGGAGTTTATATATGTGCTGTATATTGCTACTGGATTGTAGACTACATAAAAATAGAGATTGTCTCTGAATTAATAAACTTCAAATATTTCCATAGAGGCCGAGCACAGTTTCCTGTATTTTGAACTGGCAAATTGGATTAAATGTTCAGGAACTGTGCTTAGACAATTATAGGTTCTATTGAGAACTCCTAAAATTCTTTGGAGATTTTATAATGTTGATATGGGATCACATTTCACTTGTGGATAAACTTATCTTCCTCCCCACATTGAGTTAATAAGAGGACTATCTTTTAGGACTCTGAAAGTACTTTGCATGTATTATTTCCTTTGTCCTTGATATCTCATACGGGATTTGTCTGGGATAGTTATTTTTCTTCTGTTTCCCAGGTGGGGAAAATGAGGTACAAAAGAATGACTTCTTTACAAGCATACCCTCCTCAGGAGGGAATCTGGTAGTTTCCTGACTTCCATTTGCATCTCAAATTGTACATTTGGCACCAGCCTGCATTGACAAAATTTTTAAAAGCAAATTGTAAAGAAGCACCCTTTGTGGTGGTGGTTGTTGTTTTTTTCCAGGTTCAGCTTTTATATGAACTAACAGACATCATGAATAAAGTCTGGAATAAGATTCAGAAGAAAGGCATTCTAAATCAATCGTCAGGCTATCCAGAGTCTGTGACAGGGCCTGTTCCAAGCTCTCCAATTAGAAGTAGTGTTGGTACAGTTCCACCAGATACCAGCACATGCAGCCCATCTGCCGACATTGGAACTACTACTGAGGTAAGTGTTTTTGAAAAGTTATTTTATCATGTGAAAGATAATATGAAATATAAAAAGATCTCTGTTATAATGAGATGAGTGAAGATGATCTCAGTGAAAATGGATATGTATGAAAACAAATCAATATTACTAAGGTGTCTTTCTTTTGGATTCACGTGTTTGCTTCTGTTTACTTAGAAAAATTTGAGTAAAGGAGATTCAGGACAAAGGATATGATGATGGAGGAAACTGAGTTATGAAGAAAGACTAATGTGAGACACAATGAAAAAAAATGGAGGTCTGAAGAAAAGAAAAGTTAAAGAACAAGAGGGTGGAAGGCTTCTGCCACCTCACTTCCAGTCAACCAATCAGCATTTATTAAATGCCTACTATATACCATACACTGTGCTAAGCACTCGGTATATAAAACAAGACATAAGATAGTCCTTGCTCTCAAGAAGCTCAGAGTCTGACATAGGAGATATCATACAAACAAATATCTACCAAAAAGATATGTGCAAGATAAATCAGAGATAATCAGTAATGAATCACTCAAGTAATAAACATTTATTAAGTGCCTACCATGTTCCAAGCACTGTGCTAAGCACTAGCCAAACAAGATATAAGACAGCCCTTGCTCTCAAGAACTTTATAATCTAATGGGAGAAGAAAACACAAAAGGAAGCTGAAAAGTGGATAGGGCAGGATGACTTCCTGGAACAGAATTGAAGGGTTGAGGAATTAGAGGTCACTGTGTCTACAAAGAATAGGATTTGGTATCAGGGGAGGGTGAAATGGAAAGCCAGTTGATTATGATCAGAGAAGTGGATTTTTGAATTGTTGGACATGGGGCATTGTGGGTAAAGGCAAGACCAAGGGTATGATCATCTCTGTATGTAACTGAGGTAGGGTGGAGGATTAGGCCATGGGAGGTGAGTAGGTTGGAGAACTAAGTGAGGAACTATGCAGCTGGGAAAGGGAAATGAATGGGACTGATGGATCTCTTGTGATCCTGAAAAGATTAACAAAATCTGCTAAAAAAAAAAAAAAAAAGCCAATGGAATCAAGATTACCCCCAACTAGAGCCCACCCTCCACTCCCCACCCCCACCCAGTTTGATGCTATGGCAGTTGCTAAAAGGATATTGTTCTTTAGATCCTCTTTATCCATTCATTGATGTGCATAGAACATACACTAAACACTACTCCAATGCCTCTTTGGTGCTAAGAAAAGAGTTGAGTTCCAGTCCTGCCTCACTGTGTGATCCTAAGAAGGTCATTCTCTCTGCCTCAATTTCTTCATCTCTAAAGTGAGGATAATAACAGCACCCGCCTCATAGGGTTTTTGTAGGGATCAGATGAAATAATACAAGTAAAGCCTTATACTAGTAAAATGATTATTTTTATTCTCACTTTAAATGGAATTAAAAGATGAAAAGAAGTTGCAACTTCTACAGATATGGTGGCTCTTAGGCCTTTGAAAGACAAATAAAATGATCTTTGGTTTTATCATTAATCTAAAGACAAAAGTTTTTTTTTGTTGTTTTTGTTTTTTCTTTCTTAATTGACTCCCCAGACTCCAGGTAGCTATTCTAAACTTCTTCTCTACTCAGACGGTCTACACCTCCCCACACCTTAGCTGAGGAGCTCACTTCACACTTTCTTGAAAACATAGAGGCCATTCTTCTTGACTTCCCTTTTCTCTCTATTCTACACTTTAAACCCACTGTTAATTGTTCCTTTGTCTCTTCTCCTTTGTCCATGTCTCTGATTGCTTACCAAAATTAACCCTTTTATATTTGCCCTTGATGCTCTCCTTCCTCTCTCCTCAAAGATCTTGGATCTCTGATCATCTCTTTTTCTCATCTTCAGTTTCTGGTTATCCACTGACTTCGTTCCCTGGTCCCTACAGACCCTACAGACATGCCCAATCTTCTTCATCCTTTATTTTTTATTTGGAACTTTCAAAAACACTACGTAAGAAAACCATTTCCACATAAACATTAGAACAAAAAATGTAGAATGTACATGAAGCTACAGATCTCTAATGTGCACAGATTGTATTTCTTCAAAAATAAATAATAAATTCAACATGTAACACTATGCAGTACAACTCCAACCACCTGAACACCAAATAGGTTACATTTAACTCTTTTCAGGGTTCTCCAGGGGGGATTGGAGCATATCTAGGCTTTCTGCAAATAATTCTAGCCCCCACCAATGTTTTTTCCTCAGTTATTCTACCATTTATATGATATATAGAGGGGAGATAGTAAAATTAATGAGTTGAGAAAGGCTTTTGGCACAAGTTGAAGTGATTGGTTGTTGGTGGTTGTCCTTCATTCCTGAAGAGGACCAAAATCACATTACTATGCTAGAGTCAAGTTAAGGTGTGTCCAGCTATGGATGATCAAAATAATATGCACTCAGAATGTTCTACCACAGGTGGGGCATAAAAAGTCCACATGAACATTTGGGGTAAATTGTTTAAATATGCACATCATGCATTTCTTTTCAGCTACTTCAATTCTGCTTTTGCTCATAGAGCACAGCACCTTCTCTGATGTGGGTACTCCATGCTAAGTGGTCCTGTGACAGTGTCTCCCATGTCACACAATCAGTTCCACAAAATGAGATAAAGACAATAATTTATCCTATGGGAGCTGATGATATCTCCAGGTGAGATAGTATAGAACAGTGGTTCTCAACTTTCCTAATGCCACGACCCTTTAATACAGTTCCTCATGTTGTGGTGACTCCCAACCATAAAATTATTTTCGTTACTACTTCATAACTGTAATTTGCTATGTTGTGAATCATAATGTAAATATCTGATATGCAGGATGTATTTAAATTGAACATAACCCACAGGTTGAGAACTGCTGGTATAGAGAAAGAAATAAGGAAGGTCTAACCTTGGGAGATATCTACAATCAGTGGGAATACCCTAGTTGGAGATCCAGTAAAAGAGAATAAAGAGATTGGAGAGGAGCCAGGACAGAGTAATGTTTATTTAAGAAAAACAGAGAGGAGAGAGCATCCAAATGACAAGAGTTAATGGCACCATGAAAGGCCACCGAGAGTCAGTCAGTAAACATTTATTAAGGGCCAGACACTGTACTAAATGCAGACATATAAAAAGGATGAGAATTGAGAAAAGACAATTAGATTTTGCAATTAAAAGATCATTGGTAACTTTGGAGAGAATAATTTCAATTGAATGTTAGGGTTGAAAGCCAGATTGCAAAGTATTTAAAAAGATAGTAAGAGGTGAGGAACTAGAGGTAGCTGATGGAGACAGCATTCTCAAGGAATTTAGCTTTGCATAGAGAGGAGAGATCAAGAATTATAGGTAGGAGACATAGTAGGCTGAGATAATAGTTACTTAATAATGAAGGAAACAAGGACATGTTTATAGGCAGCAGAGAAAGATCTCTTAAATAGGTTTTGAATAAAGATTGGCAAAAGAGACTGGGGATTTTAGGGGAGGTAATCTGCTAAAGAAGTTGTAATAGGATAGTTGAAACTTGTCAGTTCCACTAATGTGTTCTTCCTCTATGAAGATATCTTCCAAATCTTTAAATATACTTTAAATATAACTCAGATCCCTTATCACAAACTACTTGCTACACATCTACACTTCTTTGTGTCATCAGCATTTGAAACTCTGTCTGTACAGTGTGGAACATATCCTCCACCCTCTTAAACCTACCTTTTCCTTTGAACTCAGTGTCTGTTGAGGGCATTATGATCTTTCTTATTACCCATGTTCAAACCTTAAAATGATCCTTGATTTATTCCTCTCTCTCTTTTTCCTTAGATCCAGTCATTTTCTAAGTCTTCTTGATTCTCCCATACAACATCTTTTGCATATTCCTTTTTCTCTTTAACCACAGGGTCACCACCATTGGTTAGTCCTTTATTGCTTCTCACTTGGACTCTTTCAATAACATTTAGTCCTACTTCTTGACTGTGATCAAATTGAATTTTATAGGGCTGCAAAAATGGTTCAACATTAGGAAAATAATTACGTTTTTCAAATCTAAAACTTCATTATTGATATCCCTAAGATAGAAAAGACCTTTGACAAAGTACACATGACATAATTAGACAAAATTATATACAATTCACTTAGGGGAGCAAAGATCAAAAATATCAAGGGAAATCATTTTTTTAAAAAATAAGAATGAAGAGCACATAGCATTTCCTTATTGTTGTTGTTATTGAGTCTTTTCAGTAGTGTTTGACTCTTTGTAATCCCCATTTAGGATTTTCTTGGCAAAGATAGTGGAGTAATTTGCCATTTCCTTCTTTGTGTACTTTCTTATTTCAGACTATATTATAAAACAATAAGCTTTTATGTGGGTTAGAAATTATTGAAGTAAATCAGTAAAATAGTCTGGACACAGAAGAATTAGAAATAACTGAATTAAATAACTTAGCACAACATAAATTACCTAGGAAAGAGTTCCCATTTGATAAGAATTACTGGAAAAACTACAAAGAAGTTTCACATAAATTGGATTTAGATTCACACCTTACACCATATACCATAGTAAATTCCAAATGGATACCTATCTTGACTATTAAAAATATCATTAAAACCATTTTCAAGAGGTTTTGTAGGGTACTTCCAGGAGCCAAGATGGCAGAGTAAGCGGTAAATTTCCACAATTTTCCCATATTCCCCTCCAAACAACCATAAAATAGCACCCCAAAACGAATCAGAGAACAATAAAAGCCACAAAAAGAGGGTGAAACAGCTTTTGAGCCCAAGAAACTTGGAAGATTGGCAGAAAAGGTCCATCTCACGCAGGTAGGGTAACATGGTCCAGGACAGGAAGCATCCCAGCAAGCCCCACTTCAGCAAACCAATGGGAGATTTTGAGCCCAGTGTGGTGGAACAGGCAGATGCCAACACCAGGACCCCCCACATGCCTCAACATAGTCAGGGTGACTCCAGCTCTAAGAACTGCATAGCCCTGGGCAAATAGGCAGCCTCCAGTGGCCAGACCTCCATGTGCTGCAGTGTATCCCAGGGAAATACAGAAACACCCCACCAGTCTCAGCACATGCCAGGTAACACCTCTAAGACCCCAGCTCAGCACCAGGTAAACCACCAGACTCCTATGCCCTCCAGCAGTGCCAGCCACACCCCTTTAGAACACCACCAGACATGAGAGTACCCCAGGGGCCTCAGGGCAATATCAGTGCAGCACCATATAACTAGTCAGGGTTGAAGGCCCTGGCACAAGAATCCTGAGACAGTGCCCTTTACATACAGGGAGCAGAGTTCAAATTTAAAAGAAAGGAAAAAGGCCAAAAAAGATGAGCAAAAACAACAAAAAAAGAAAAAAGAATCTGACCAAAGAAATTTATTGTAGTGACGGGGAAGATCAAGACACAGTCTCAGAAGAGAACAACAGTATCAAAATACCTATGGGCAAAACACCCCAAAAAACAGGAAATAGTCTCAAACCCAGAAAGTACTCATGGAAGAGCTCAAAAGGAGCTTAAAAGTCATGTGAGAGAAGTAGAAGAAAAACTGGGAAAAGAAATGAGAGTAATATAAGAGAATTTTTTTTTAAACAGTCAAAAATGACACCTGCTTAAAAAGTAGAATTGGGAGAACTCTGGAAAGATGATGGAAGTGGTCAGAAAACTTTTGGCTACAAATTTCCTCCACAGAAAAAGACAGAACATTTCCTCAAAGGGAATGTAGAGCAGCTGAACTAAACAAAAGTCAAGGTAAAGCAGTTGTTCTCCTAAGACAACCTAAGAAGACCCCAGAAAAAAACAGAACTCAGTGGACTGAGATTTGGTCTGATTGAAGTGCAGACATCTCCAGGCCAACTCTGCTGAGTCAACAAACAAGCCCTGGGTGCAGCTGGGGTATATAAGGTTCCTCAGCCCTAGAAACTTCATTTTGCATACAATGTGTGGGGTCTCATGGCTGAATAGGAGAAGATTGAAGGGTCTTTCATTATGGAGGGATGCCAAGCACAGCTGCGGGATTGACCAGAGGCATCCCAGGCTGTGGCTGTGGGGAGAAGAAGCTAACATACACTTAGTACAGTAGCAGAGGGACAGGGACCCTGCTGACTATAGACATTTTCAAGAGAGCAGGGTCCCTGGTTTCAGTTCCAGGACAGAGAGGATAGCTGTATTTTGCAGCCACTGGAGGGACTTTGTCCAAGGATTCTAGCCACTGACTTAGGAATCTAGAGAAAGGTCAAAGTTGACAGTACTGACTTCAGAGAGCAACAGTAAGAATGACCTAAGGCTTAGGGCATTATTGCCCATATCTCTGGACTAGAAATTTATCACAATAATAGCTGCAAAAAACCCCCAAACCAAACAAACAAAAAATAAATTCAAAGGAGAAAAAACCCAACATTAGCTACTATGGGGATGGAGAAGATCTGGGTTCATATTCAAAGGAAGATAATGGAGCTAAAAATGTCACTCCTTTTTTGATGAGAAACATCAAATGATCTCAAGCACAAAAAGATTTCTTAGAAGTATTTAAAAAGGACTTTAAAAATCAGTTAAGAGAGATCAAGGAAAAATTAGGGGAAAATAAGAACAATCCAGGAAAATTATGAAAGGCAACAAACTTGAAATAGAGACCCAAAATGAAGAAAATTCATTAAAACTAGAATTGGGCAAACAGAAGCTAATGACATTCTAAGACACAAAGAAATGATAAAACAAAATCAAAAGAATGAAAACAGAAGAGAATATGAAACATCTCATCAGAAAACAACTGATCTGGAGAAGAGATAGAGGAGAAGTAATATAAGAATAGTAGACTGCCTAAAAATTATTATTAAAAAAATCTTAATATGATATTACAAGAAATTATCAAGGAAAAAATGCCTTGAAGTTCTAGAACAAGAAGGCAAGGTAGAAATAGAAAAAATCCACCAATTACCACGTGGAAGAGATCTTAGGAGGAAAACTTATAGAGATATCATAGCCAAGTGTCTAGGCTCCCAGGTTAAGGAGAAAATAATGGAAGCAACAAGAAAAAAAAAACCCCAAATTGTGGAGCTACAATAAGGATTACATATGATCTAGCAGTTACTACATTGAGGGACCATAGGTCTTGGAATACTATATTTTGTAAAGAAAAGAGCTGGGGTTATGGCCAAGGGGAACTCGATTATGTATAATACCAAAGTTATATATAATCCTAAATTTTAAAAATGGATATTTAATGAACTGAAAGACTTTCAGATATTTGTGACAAAAAATAGCAGAACTTAAGGGAAAATTCTACATATAATATTCAGGAGAAATATAAAGTAAACATTAATGACAAATTATAATGAATTCAATAAGATCAAATCATTTTCTTTTTCTATATGAAAATACTATCATTTCTATTATGACTGTTATTTTTATTTGGGTAGTTTGAAAGAAAGGCTTGGACTGAGTTGAGTATGATGGGACAATTCTAGAAGCAAAATAAAACTCAGGAAAGATAAAAAGGAGCAATTAGCTCATACAAATGGGGCAAAAAAGGAAAAACTGATACAGAAGAAGCTAGTATGGGGGGAAGGTAGGGCAGTAAGCTTACTCATTGGGAATGAGTTCAAGAGTGGATAACATATATAGATATATATATAGATAGATAGATATACACACACACACATATGAAAGGTTGTAAAAGTCTATTTTCAGAAAGAAGTGAGGGCAAGTGGACAGTGTGGGGAGACAGGATAAAGGAGATATTCTTTTTTAAAAATATTTTTAAATGGCATTTTTTTCCTAATTTTTATTGTTTATTTATTTTTAGTTTTCAGCATTCATTTCCACAAGATTTTGAGTTACAAATTTTCTCTCCCTTTCCCCTATCCCCACCCCAAGATAGCAAGCCTTCTGAATACCCCTTCCCCCAATCTTTTCTATCTTATATTCTCCCCCATTACCCCCTAACTTTCTAATAGGGCAGGGTGGATTTCTATACCCCAGTACCTGTATATCTTATTTCCCAGTTGCATATAAAATAACATTTGTTTATAAAACTTTGATTTCCATATTCTTTCCCTTCTTCACTCCTCACCTACCCCCTTGGGAGATATAGGTTGTACATGTGTAGTTATAAAAAACATTTCCAGTTAAATTGTAAAAGACTAGCTATATTTCCCTCCATCCTATCCTGCCCCCCACTTATTCTATTTTCTGCTTTGACCCTGTCCCTTTTCAAAAGTATGTTCTTCTAACTACCTTCTCCCCCAATCTGCCCTCCCTTCTATCATCCCCCCTTTATCCCCATCCTGCCTACTTTCCTATAGGGTAAGATACCCAATTGAGTGTGTATGTTATTGTCTCCTTAAGCTAAATTCAGTGAGAGTAAGGTTGACCCATTCCCTTTCACCTTTCTGCCCTTGCCCTCCATTATAACAGTTTTCTCTTGCCTCTTTTATATGAGATAATTTACCCTATTCTATCTTTGCCTTTCTCCTTCTCCCAATATATTCCTCTGTCACCTCTTAATTTTATTTTTTAGATATCATCCCTTCATATTCAGCTGATCCTGTACCCTCTGTCTATGTATACATGTACACACATATACATGCACTCATGTATATATTTATACACACACACATCCTCCTATACATACATACATACATATATATATATACATGCATACATACATATACATAT
>CM053587.1:243707748-243767726 GCA_028646515.1 Pseudochirops corinnae | reverse complement strand
CTGTTCTTACTTTGCTTCTTATGCTTATTCTTACTCATGGTTGTTCAGTCTGTGAATTTTTTTTTTTTAAATCTCTGTGGGGCTCTGCTTCCAGAAGGGAAAGCTCTGTCCCAAATTGCTGGGGTCCTCCTGGCTGCTGTAGCTCTCAGGAAGGTGCTGAGACCATTCCTGCTTACTTCCGGCTCGCTAGATAATGAAGACTCCAAGACCGAGACCCAAGACGGTGATCCAGATCCAGGCCGCTCAACACGAGAGCACTGGCCTCAGAACAATTGCTTAGTCCCCCTGCTGTCTGCAGGCCACGGGCGGGAAGCTGCAACGCCGAGGCGGGTGCAAAACCTCTGCCTTTCGCTTTTCTGCTCTGGAGGCCTTTCGGCCGGACTGCTTTTCTCTCCTGATTTCGCAATTCTCACTGACCTAGTTCTGAACGCTCCTCGCAGCTGCCACTAATCCGCTCACCGTTCCTCTCGTCCAGCTGCCCCCGGGGCTCAGCAGTGGCTTCAGGCCGGGCTGGTTTCGGTTTGCAGTGCTGATATGGTTCCTCGTAACCGAGCTGACTTTAGTGGGAAGTATCTTTGTGTGCGTTTTGGAGTTCTAGGATTGGTTTAGAGTCCTGTTTTATGGGTATTTTGGGGTGGCTATGTGAGAGCTGCAATATGTTGCTGCTGCTATGCTGCCATCTTGGCTCCGTCCCCGTAAATCTTTCTAAATGATGCTGTTTACATCAGAATTTCTTAAATTGATTGTGTTCTATACAGCTTTACTTTTGGATAACCCAGAGCTATCATTATGGTTATCGATTGTATTGTGATGTAAAAAAGCAATTTCTTCGGCAGCTACTAATGTATGCTACGTCTTTTGTCCCTGTCTGTTCTGAGTTCTTGTGCCAGTTATTTGTATCTTCAGATGGGTGACTCTTTACTCAGTTTTTTGATTCTCTTCTACCTAACTCTACAGCCTTTAAAGTCTCCCAGTTATCTTATTCACATACGTAATAATTCTATTTATATAATTATTACATTCAGAAATAATGTTCCACTTTTAGTTTCTAATTGATTATATCTTAGGGTTCTGAAGTATTTGTTTATCAATAATTTCAAATCATCATGAATTTTGCTAATTGCTTTTTCTTGGTTGCTAATTGCTGATTAGAATCTTACCATTTTTTTTAAAAAATTAATTTATTTTTAGTTTTCAAAATTCACTTCCACAAGATTATGAGTTCTGAATTTTCTCCCCATCTCTCCCCTTCCCCCACCCCCACATGGCATGTATTCTGATTACCCATTCTCCCAATCTACCCTCCCTTCTATCACACACCCCCCATCCCCTTTCTGTTTACCTGTAGGGCAAGATACATTTCTGTTCCCCATTTTCTGTATATCTTACTTCCCAGTTGCATGTAAAAACAGTTTTTAATATTCATTTTTAAACCTTTGAGTTTCACATTCTCTCTCTTCCTCCTTCCCCACATACCCTCATTGAAAAGGCAAGCAATTTGTTATAGGTTATACATGTGTAGTCATACAAAACACTTCCATAATAGTCATGTTGTGAAAGGCTATATTTCCCTCCATCCTATCCTGCCCTCCATTTATTCTATTCTCTCCTTTGACCCTGTCCCTTCTCAGAAGTGTTTTTTGTTTCTGATCTCCCCTCCCCCAATCTGCCCTCCCTTCTATCATCTCTCCCTCTTTTCTCGCCTTCCTCCCTACTTTCCTGTAGGTTAAGATACATTTCCATACCCAACTGAGTGTGTATGTTATTCCCTTCTTAAATCAAATCTGATGAGAGTAAGGTTCACTCATTCCCTCTCACCTCCACAGTTAAAGCTTTTTCTTGCCTCTCTTATTTGAGATAATTTACCTCATTCTACTCTTCCCTTTCTCCTCCCAGTACATTCCTCACTCACCCCTTAATTTTATTTTTTAGATATCATCACTTCATATTGAACTTACCCTATAAGTCTGTTATGATTTCTCTTGTTTACCTTTTCATGCTTCTCTTGACCCTTGTATTTCAAAGTCAGATTTTCTATTCAGCTCTGGTCTTTCATCAAAAATACTTGAAAGTCCTCTATTTCATTGAATGTCTATTTTTCCCCGTGAAGGATTATACTCACTTTTACTGAGTAAGTGATTCTTGGTTTTAATCCTAGCCCCTTTCACCTCTAGAATATCATATTCTGAGCCTTTCAGTCGCTTAATGTAGAAGCTGCTAAATCTTGTGTTACTCTGATTGTGTTGAATTGTTTCTTTCCAACTCCTTGCAATATTTTCTCCTTGACCTGGGAACTCTGCAATTTGGCTACAGTATTCCTAGGAGTTTTCATTTTGGAATCTCTTTTAGGAGGTGATTGGTGGATTCTTTCCGTTTCTGTTTTATTCTTTGGTTCTAGAATATCAGGACATTTTTCCTTGATAATTTCTTAAAAGATTATGTCTAGGCTCTTTTTGTGATCATGCCTTTCAGGTAGCCCAATAATTTTTAAGTTCTCTCTAGTGGATCTATTTTCCAGGTTAGTGACTTTTCCATTGAGATATTTCACATTGTTTTCTATTTTTTCATTCTTTTGGTTTTGTGTTATAATTTTTTGATTTCTTATGGCGTCATTAGCTTCCATTTGCTTCATTCTAATTTTTAAGGAATTATTTTATTCTTTGAGCTTTTGGAACTCCTTTTCCATTTGTCCCATTCTGCTTTTTAAGACATTCTTCTCCTCATTGACTTTTTGGACCTCCTTTGGCATTTGGATTAGTCTATTATTTAAGGTATTATTTTCTTCAGTATTTTTTGGGGTTTCCTTTAGCAAGCTGTTGACTTGTTTTTCGTGATTTTCTTGCATCTCTCTTATTTTTCTTCCCAATTTTTCCTCTTTTTCTCTTATATGATTTTCAAAATCCTTTTTGACCTCTTCTATGACCTGAGATCAACTCATATTTTTCTTGGAGACTTTTGATTTAGGAGCTTTGATTTTGTTGTCTTCTTCTGATTGTGTGTTTTGATCTTCTTTGTCACCAAAGTAAGATTCTGTAGTCTTTCTTTTTCCCACTATTTGCTCATTTCCCCAGCCAATTCCTTGACTTTTCAACTGTTTGTTAAGATAAGACTCTGCTTCCAATGTGGAGGGTATACTGTCCCAAGCTTCAGGTATTTTGTGCAGCTATTTTGGGGGATATTTCTAGGGACCTGTAAATTTTCAATTCTTTGAAGGTGTTTACCCCTCCCCTCTTCTGTGCTCTGGTCTGTGAATGACCACAAGCACTATTTTTTGCCTTGGAATTATAAGGAGGATTTCCCCTCCATTGCCGCCACAAGTTCCACCATGCAGCACTCCTGCTCACCCAGGACTGCCACCCAGGACTTCAGCTCAGATCCAAGAATAGGCAAAGTAAGAGAATCCTGACTCAGTGTCTGCAAAGAGATCCCTGCAATCTCCCTCTGACCAGTCATTTAATCTCCCTAGCATCTGTTGACTGAGAGTTTCTTAAGCAAACAGTGCCATTACCTCCACGGTCTCAGACCCCACTGTCACACCAAGGCTGGGGCCAGACCATACTCCTCTTTCACCCAGGTCCAATAGACCTTTCCTACTGACCTTCTAAATTGTCTGTGGCATTTGTGGTTTGAGAAGTCTGGAAACCACCACAACTGCCAGTGATTCAGTCCCCTGTGACCTGCTCCAGATTTGCTGGGGTCTGGTCTCTGCTGGTGCATTTTGCCCTGGACTGTACTCCTCTCTCAGACTGATACAACAGACCTTTCCTGTCAATCTTCCATGTTGTCTTGGGCTGGAAATTTGTTTCATTCTGTCATTTTGTGCATTCTGCTGCTCTGGAATTTGTTTAGAGTCTTTTTTTTTACAAGTATTTTGAGGGGTTTGGGGTAGAGCTCAATCCCAGGCCCTGCTTTTACTCTCCCATCTTGGCTTCTCCTACTTACCCTTTTTTAAATATTCAAATTGTCAGGTCTCCTCTATTAACCCTTCCAACATCACCTCCTCAAAGAAACCTGGAAAATGACATAGTCTTGTGTTGAGAACTACTTTTCCTTATCACTCTAGAACCCAGGGCCTCTAGCAGAATCTATAATCATGGGAAATCAGATAACCAAATGTTTCAAAAATATCTGTAAAATGAGAATGAACCATATCTGTTTGAGGGTCTTGTCCATGAGTAAAATACTTGGCTTTATCATATCTCTTTTACCTTTTCAAAAGTGTTTGGGTTTTTTTGCTCACTTTCTGTTTCATAGCTCTTACACAGTTGCAATATTAAAATATTACTTTATTACATTTGAGTTCTTTTGGTCCATTCACATGATTTCCTCTGTGCAGCAAACTCCTAGTGAGGAAATTCCCTCAATCAAAAACAAAACAGCAGTAATAGCTAACGCTTACATGGTGCTTCAAGGTTTGCAGAACATTTCACATGTGTTACCTCATTTGATACCAGTCATGGCTTTTATGGTCTTGATGAGGTACCTTGACACTAAGAGAGGTTCAGTAACTTACCTAAGGTCATATAAGCCAATAAATTTCAGAGGCCAGCTGTAAGCCCAGTTTTACCTGGCTCTGAGGCTCTTCTTTATCCATTGTGCTATATACAGCCTTTCTTTACATTCAAAAATTACTGTTTTTTCAAATCACAGATTAGTATAAAAAGTCGTCTTACTGGTAGAGGTGTTATTCACTGAAGTTTCCTAAACTAGTGCCAGACCTCATCATCTTTCACACACACCCCCCCCCCCCAAAAACCCTAATAACAACAAATAAGAGGTCTCTTAACATTTTGCCAGTGTGAACTTTTCCTTAGCAGACTAATATTTCAGGAGCTTCGCTTTTTTCTTTTATCAGCAATGCTCCATAAATGTATACCTCAGTAGTGGTAGTTCACACACTAGAAATGAAAAAGAAAATTTGATGATTCTTCTTGACATAAAAAAAATCCAGCAACAAAAAAGAAAACCAAGACAAATTCATAATCACCTAACTCTCTGGAAAACTATGGTTACATTGGATGAAGTTTGGATCAGAGTTTGCTTCGCTACTTAGGAAAGGTGTTTTCTCTTTTTTTAGGATCTAACGCACTAAGTAGAAATGAAGTAGTAAGTGCTCTGTAACCCTGCCTGTATCAGTTCTTATTTGTGACTTCAGGCAAACCAATTTACCTCTTTGCTTTTTATCTTCTTTGTCAATAAAATAAATTTGATAATCCCAGTTTTCCTCACCAGAGTGTTATGAGAACTAATAAATGATCAGAATGCTTTAGGCAAGTCTAAAATGCTGTGTAAGTACTAAAATATTATTTCTCAGTTCCCTTAAGACAGAAACTGACATGTTAAGCTCTCAGTAAAATTTGACACCTTATGTTCACAATAAAATTTGGCTTTTATTATTTATTGGTTCAGAAATTTTAAGTGCTGTACAAAGTAGCTTACTTCTCTGTCATAACAAGCCATTGTGAGGTGCTACTGTTCTTAAAATTCAGCCTAAATGTTGAAACCATTGATAACCAATTCAACATCTAATTTTTAAAAGTTAGGGCTATCTTGCACTTGGTAACATAGATTCATAACAGAATTTTTGACAGTTTCCCTTCATGAAATACAAATCTTATAGTTTTGGATGGAACATACCCTCTAAGAGTTTAATTCAAATTAAGCTTTTTGCAAATTTCATTCTCAGCTGCCAATGCAGTAAATGTTTTCAACCTATCTTCTTTGAACTTGCTCCTCAACTGATGTTTTACTAATTACTGAGAATTCCTTTTAGATATATTTTTTTCATTTCTTTTTTTGTTTTAGAGGGGGGAAGGCAAGGTGAGGCAGTTGAGGTTAAGTGACTTGCCCAAGGTCATGCAGCTAGTTAAGTGTGTCAAGTGTCTAAGGCTGGGTTTGAACTCAGGTACTCCTGACTCCAGGGCCAGTGCTCTATTCACTACTTCACTTAGCTGCCCTAGATATCTTTCTAAAAAACTTTTAATTACCATTTGTAGTTTCATGACTTATGTTCAACGTAAAAATATAAACTTTTAAAAAGTGAAGTTGTGATAACTTTTATAAAGTATGTCATTGGAAATAGTTTTGAAGAGAACAACTATATCAGAGCTAAATAAACCAATGAAGGTTGCAGTTTTAGTCCCTTAGTTAAGTTTTTACTTTATACTTTTCAGTTTTCAAATATTTTTTAAAAATGCTTCATATACAGTCACCATTGCTTTACTTCATTTTTTTTTTTTGGTTAAATTTATTTACTTTTAGTTTATAACATTCAATTCCACAATTCCTTGAGTTTCAAATTTTCTCTCCCTCCCTGTCCTCCTCCTTCCCCTCAGCCCCCAAGACGGCATGCAATCCAATGTAGGTTCTACAAATACCTTCACATTCAACATTAGTCATTTACTTTAGTTTTGTCTTTAAATTTAAAATACTTTTTCTTCCATCATATTACACTGAGGTTATCTTTCACTTATTGTATTTATTTATATCAGTCCTCTATCCATGGATAGTTATATTTATTGTTTATATTTATCTTACTTTGCATTTTAAATCATAGCTATTATATCTTGAAAAGTATTCCTAACAATCAGTATATGAATTTTTAAAAACTAACTATTAAAAGTATAGATACTTCTTATGCTGTTAGATGTGATTAATATGTTGGTTTATACTGCTTAACTTCTACTTTAAAAACTTTGGTTATAAGGGGGTACTCTATTGGTGGCAGGAGGGGAATGTTTTATTGCAGAATAAAAGTGATATAAAACAATAGATATCAATTTTTTAAAAAAGAAAATATATCTGTTAAACTGGTTCAGAAGGATTATTTTTAAAGACATCTTTTATGTCATATGGACTTTAGGTGAATCTGATTAAAAAAAAAAACCATGAGCATTGTAACAGTTGCTTATATTAAATAGTAAAAAGAGTATTTGTTTACATGATCCTTTGATGATTTATTCTTTAAGCTGTAAGTAATTCTTTTCATGCTGACAAGTTGATAGGGAGGTCTGTACTTGTGTGAGAGTAAAGCTAGAGCTTCCTGAATTTCATTCTGGGTGGTGGTAGAGCTAGTAACATGAGTGAGAGGCTTAAGTACTGGGCTTAGAAACAGTTAATCATTTTTACCACCCTTGCATTGAAATAGCCTGAGCAAAGGTAGTGTAGACTAAAGCAGGCCACTTGTTTCTGTTGACTTAAGTACAAACAGCGGTCGAAGTGTTTAGCCCTTGGGGAGGTTCTGTGATTGAACAAGAACTCTGTAGTTATTTTGATAAGGCTGAGAGAGCAGTAGTGTGGCCAAGCTATGATCATCATCCCTGTGCTTTGAGGCAGGCCAAGGATGGAGGCCTCGAGTGTTTGGCTCTTCCTGATGAATAAAGATAAATTCAACTAGGAAAATAAACTCAGTATTTTGGTCAATTTGCAACAATTGGTGAAAGAATTAAACTGTGTATTTTAGAACTTGGCATTAGGAGGTGTGGGAAAATAGTTCAGCGTCTCTGATTCTGGCTTGATCTGGCTGTAGATTTGGAAACAGAGCAGAAAATTAATGCATAAACATATTTAACAATACCACACCGAATGTTGTGAATCCAAAATGAAAATTGAAACTGCTTGAGGAAGGAAAGCAAAAATTCTTCTTGTTGACAGCTTATGTTTTAAATCTGAGGCCATACTTTCTTAAAACTCTTACTCAATATAACTAATAGTATTAAAAATTGAGGTCTCATTCATTTGAGATGTGACTACCCCACAGATTTCTGTTTTGAGAATTTTGTGTTGTTCTTATTGCTGTTGGGAGGATTTAATTTATGCATGCTTGGGATCTGAGAAACTCTGCAAAGGAAGACATGTTAACCACAGTTTCTGTTCCTATTGTTTTCTATTGGACTTGACTTTTGCAACATTTATCTTGTTCTGGTATTAGTTTGTGTTTTATTAGATGCTGTGTTGCTTTAAAAAAACTAACAAAAGAACCTACATTCTTTTTGTGGTTTCTGGATCTCTTAGGAATTTCAACTATGGCAGAGTTAGAACTTCTTTGGAGAAGCATTTACATGAAAATCTCTAGCAGAGAACTGTTTGTTCTGCTTAGTCTAGTTAGATCAATAGGCTACTCTGTTTCTTAAAGCTGAGGTCTATAATCAGAGGTCACAATAAATTATTGGACAGTGGTGTTATTTGGTCTTCAAACATTCCCACACAAAACACTTTACAACTTTATATATGACTTCTGTACATTTGCCAATTTAATATCCTGGGGGACTAAGAAAAATGAAGTTATTAAAGGGAGCTGTTGAAACACTTTGGCAATAGTGAAAACTTCCTAAAGAAGTTTAATACATCCACTTCTTAGATAAATCTGAGAAGCCTAGATTTTGAACTTGAAAAGACCATAGAGGACATCTGGTCAGCCATAGGACCACAGAATATGACAGTTGGAAGGGATCTTAGTGGCCGTCTAGACCAGTCCATACATTACTTCCTTTTTTTAGTTCAGTTAACTGGAGCCCAGAGAAAGGGTGTCTCTTGTCCAAATTCATGTAGGCGTATGACTCGGTGACTTCACACTCTGGCCCATGGGCCCACCATTCTCTCTGTTGCACCATGAGGATACATATGAGAATGGAAAAAAAGAGTACTCTGTAAAAATGACCGGATAATAATGGATAATGGATAATTGTGGTTCCAGTACAATATAATTTATTGATTGAGTTCCCAGGATATTTTGAAATTTATATTTATAGAATAGAGATTTTTCTTCTGCCAGTCTATGAAAGACATTGGGCTACTAATGAATAATTCTAGCCATCAAATAATGTTTTAGGTGCTAAAGTGTTACAACCTGCAGTCTTAATATTTCAGTTTTTGCCATTTTCTTGCATAACTTACATTGATCACTAAGTCTGAGCTACCTAATGATAACCCCTCTATAATATCTGCTGGTGATAATGAGCTTATTCTGAAGTACCATTGTAAATTCCCCCTTTTCTAGAAACATCCACATTACTCAGCTGTTTTGCTACTTATGTTTTCATTCTTTAAATAATTCTTGTGGATTTTGCCAGTGATGTGACTTTTGATTCTGTTCTGTCTTAGCTTCTTCACCATCCTGAAGTAAACCACTTTGAATTATACTTAATAAAACCAATCATGTATCCCTATTATTGGGCAGCTAGGTTAGATGAGCACCAGGCCTGGTGTTAGGCCTGAGTTTAATCTGACCTCAGATTTGATTTTCTGGTGTCTGAATAACTGTTTTGCTTCTGTCTTCTCAATGGAGAATCTGTTATATTTTGCAATTGAGCACTATTCCAACATATTTACAGTGGCTGTTGGCACTGTGAATATTGCTTTGGTGCTACAGGATGTCTCAAGATGAAAGAAGTGTTCATTGTGTTTTCTGGGAAAAGCCATATAGTTTTATGTCATCCATATATATCAAATGCTTAATAATGTTTTGGTTTGACTCCTTTTTAATTTTGAAGGCATGACTAAGCAAATTATGGTATATCAATGTAAAGGAATATTATTGTGCTAAAAGAAATATGGAACGACTTGTATGAAATGATAAAGAGTGAAGTAAGCAAGACCTGCAGAACAATTTATGCAGTAAGAAAAGCATTATAAAGAAAAACAGCATTGAAATGCTTAAAATCTGTGCTCAGTACAATAACCAACCACAGTTCTGGAGGACTAACATTGACAAATACATCCCAGCTTCTGAGAGAGAGGTGATGGATTAAGGGTACAGAATGAGAAATACCTTATCAAATACAAACAATATAGGAATCAATTTTGCTTCACTAGACATGTATGTGAAAAGGTATATATTGAATTTATTATACATATAAAAGGAAAAGTGAGTTATATGTATTTTTTCTCCTCATTTTTTACTTATTTAGTATTTTATTTTTTCACAGTTACATGTAAAAACAATTTTAACATTTATTTTTAAAATACTGAGTTCCGAACTCTCTCCCTTCCTCCCTCCTGACCTCCTTCATTAAAAAGGCAAGCAATTTGCTATAGATTGTACATGTGTAGTCATGTAAAATACTTCCATAATAGTCATGTTGTGAGAGACTAACTGTGTTTTCCTCCATCCTGCTCCCCCTCCTATTTATTCTGTTCTATTACTCCTTTCACCCTGTCCTTCCTCTGAAGTGTTTTGCTTCTGACTACCCCCTCCCCCAGTCTGCCTTCCCTTCTATCACCCCTCTTCTCTTATCCTCTTCCCCCCTACTTTCCTGTAGGGTAAGAATGATTTCTATGCCCAGTTGAGTATGTATGTTATTCTTCAAGCTATATATTATAAAGATTCATTATTTCATTTGCAGTTCTCATTTTTCTGTTCTACTTTTTATATGAAAGTGCTTATATTTTGGTTATTGTTTGTTTAGTTCAGAATAAAAACATAGTGCTTTGCCAGTAATTCTTGTAGCACTCATAGGTGTTATAATTATTTTGATTCTTATATGACCCTCCTGCTTTCCAGGTCTCTAGGTATTCTAGCATTGCAGTCACCTCCTTTGACCCAACTGTTATTTTCAGCACGTGTGCATGCACACACACACATACACACACACACACAATTGTGTTTGTGGAAATCTTAAAATGTTTTATTCTTTCTGTCAAATACTTACTGTTAGAGAATAAATTCAGTCATGATAATTAAAGCAGATAACCAACTTTTTAAAATTACTCTGTTTTGGTATAATTGGTCTGCTAGTTGGATTCATTCTGAATTCCAGTCTAAGTGTGTGTATCTCCTTCTCTCAAAATAACTTGAGATATCATTGCTGGTTTTGTCTTCTGTTTCATTATTGGGAATCATTTCTAGAGTTTTCATTAAGTTAGGATTTTTCTATAACCTCAGAATCTTTAGCTTTTCTATATACATTATAGTCACTCCAGATTCATTTCTTTTTATAGTTAATCTAGGTTTAGAGATTAAGTTATTTTTTATAATTGCTCTGTGATAGTTGACAGTATATTGTTGCTGAGGGCACCATTGACAGAAACTTGTGTAAAGCTCTTCCCTATACCTGGTTGGATCTCTTTCCAGTCATGTCTTTAGTCTGTTTCATACACTCCTTTGGTTTACCTGCCTTGCTCTGCTGCTGGGTATTGGTATTTCTGCTTTGTTCTGTTGTGTCTTGTTTTCTTGGGACTCCACAATGCCAAGGAATACCCCATGATCCACTATACTCCCTGTCAAGCTGACCATCATAATGGTTTCAGTTAGTGTTCACCTGCATGCATCTACATTGTCTGTTTCGTGCATTCATTGGAATGGGTTTATCATACTAGCTGGGATGTAAACCCAAACAGTAGTTTTAACAGAAGCCAATTAGACAGCATTTCAGAGTTCCTTTACAGACACCAAAGCCATCTCTGTACACAGGCTCCCTGCTTTCATGCCTTGGCTATCGTTCTTTTACTTTCTCATTCTCCCCAGATGAATTGAGCTTTGAGAGGGTTATTATTATTATTAAATGTCATTTCAGCCAGTGACTCACACCTTGTTGAACATAGCAAAAAAAAAATTTTTTTTATTGGAACCTCTCTGCAAAATGAACTTTTCTCTATTCTGGCTCCTTTTATTTTTTCTCCTTACCCTTGGGTATAGGTGTTTAGTGAGCAGTTAAATAACTTAATTTTGGCAGTAAATAGGAATGCAAAGAGGAAGAAAGGGGCATACTTTATCCCCAAATTGAACCAGACACTGAACAATGCAGAGTTGGCAGTATTTTAGATTCTGAATTAAAAGTATGAGTTCCTTGTGCTATTGAGATTGTGAGAATATCGATGCTTTCAAAGCCTACCATGCCAAGTCCTAACAGCATTTTCTGAAAAACACTTCCTTAGGGAAGCTCTTACTGTGCTGAACTTGGAGACTAGAAAAGAGGCATCAGTTGTCACTTCAAGATGTTGTTTCTGGCCAATATGATTGGAACGATTCCTTATTATAGAAAATTAGTTGTGAAGCAACTTTGGGTCTTTTAAAAAACAAACAAACCATATTTGTTAATGAAGACTCTTTATGCCTAAAATAGAGAGATCACAAATGGTAAAATAGGGTATAGTGAGAGATCAGATTACATAAGACTTTGGGAATTAAACCAATACTCAGAATTTTTGTTCATTTGATAAATGTTAGTTGAAGGTTTAGATACCTTTTCAATAAGATCACAAACTTTGTTGCAGATGAGACTTTAGAAATGGTCTCCTATAACCCTCTCCTTTTTGATGTGGTATTTCTGATAGCAGTCTTCAGCAGGAATCTGCTAGATCAATCATTGTTCCTCAAATTATAGGTTAGGACTTCCAGGATTTCATTTGAGATTTCTAAGGGGTCAGCAAAACTGGAGCCTTCACATTTCTAAACACTTCCAGGGTAATGATGAAAAATCTGTGGGATATTACAGAGAAGTGTACAAGGAAGTAACTCTCTTCTTTTAGAACTTAATGGGATCCTGAGTTGTATAGCTTGTGGGACATAGACAGATCTGAAGAAATTGCAAAATGAAAAAATTTATGACCCACTAAACCAAGCAAGGTATACAGTACGGTGAGCCAGACAAGACTTGAGCAGTAATTGTCTTCTCCTATTTTTAGTTATCCCTCTTTATAGATATGAAATGTAACAAATTATTTGTTTCCTTTTTTAACTTCAATGTGAATCTTGATTAAAATTTAAAGAATCATAAATTTAGAACTGAAAAGGACTTTTGATGCCATCTTGCCATTGAAGGAAGTGCTTTGGTTTTTGTCTTCCTGTCCTAAGCTCTGCAGTACCTAAAACAGGTACTTCATAAGGACAAATTAAATTGAATTGAATTTTCTCACTCAGATACAAATTGGTAGTAACAGTAGTAAGATTTCTTTAAAAATTGGGGAATAGGAAATTAATTCAGCCAACCTATATTAAGTGTCTAATATGTGTCAGATACTACTTTTACAGCTACAAAAACAAAATAGCCCTCCTCATCAAGGAGATTACACAATCCACTGTAATGATAAGACCTGTACATAGATAAATATTACATAAGGTCATGGTAAGAAAAAATAGGGTCAAAAAATTCTATCCCCGGTGCTTTGAAAAATTTCAAGGAAGTAAACTGTGCTTTTCAGCAGCAGACAGAGATGAGGCAGAAGCAAATATGGCCCAGAAGACCAAGTCCAGTATCCTTATTTTACAGAATGAGGCACATCATAAATGGGTTCATCCTCAGTATTCCTAGCTCTCCTGTTGTAACCTGGTATTTATAAGTGTTGATCTCTTGGAGGAATATTATGAAGGAGAGAGTAAAGCTAGGATTTTAGAAGTTCTTAAAAATTAATTTTAAAATGAAAAAAAATAGTTCAGTAGTGTCATGTCCCTAATTATGGTCTTATATTTGTCACCAGAGAATACAAAAGGTGAAAGGACAGTGGTCCCTGATCTCTAGAGGCTAATTCACTTCCTGGTTTTTTGTGAGGGCCTGGACATCCCATAGACCCCATGGGATGTCATAAAACTGGAATTGAGAAATCAGTGATATATAAAAGTCCACTAAAACTTTGGGTTTCAGAACTTGTGAAGGCCTAGATGCATGTAACCACTGTCCTTGAGGTTAGTCTTCACAATGACCTCTAAGCCTCAGTAGTTTTCCAGGCCTTCCTGCCTCCCCAGCCTGACCTTTTGATGAATCCTTTTAACCACCAAATTCTGAATTATTCCCTCCATTTCCCTCCTTTTCTCCTATTCAAGTGCTGATAAATAGAACTAGAGGAAAGCACATAACTATATTAGTAGGCTACACTTCTAATTCATCTAATCTCTGCTATTGATTAACATCAACTGGTACATCATTTCTGCTTGACTATAATTCTTTTCCTTCCTATTCAGTTCACTATCCCATTTACCACAATGGCTATTTCAAAAAAAAACTTCCTATCTCGTCCTCTGGCCTCTTCCCGCAGCCCCTCCTCTTTCCCCCTCAGCCAAGCACCTTCGCTTCCTCCTCTTTTCCTCATCTCACATCTCTCTGGCATCATCCCACTATCTTCTGCTTCATCCCTATCTCCCATGAAGAAGTAGCCCTATTGCCATAGGTAACCACTAATACTCACTTCTTCTGTCTCTAGCAATACCATCTCCAAAATATATTTATATATACATATAGATATATATTCAATCTATTATACTCATTATTTTATGTATTATATATAAAATACATTATATTATATTCAATCTATTCCTGTCTACCAGCTTTTTTTCCTATTACCTTGAAAAATATCCCTGTCTCCTTAAAAACTTGTCGCTTGATGTTATGATTTCTGCTATAGATCCTATAGATCTTCTCCCCTTTGCAAACGAATGCCTTAAGAAACATACAGCTTGGAACCTTTCATCTCACTGTCTTCTAAACTCTCTGCAATCTAACTTCCAACTTCATCATTCAACTAAGACTGTTCTCTCCAAAGCCACACTGACCTCTTGTCAAATCTCATGACTTTTTCTTAATTTTATCTTTTTTGAGCTCTACATTATTTGGCAATGTTGATCTTCTCCTTCTGGCTCCAGGAGATACTCCTCCCTCTTATGACTTCTTTCTTACTGTGAAGGGCACCGTCATTCTCTCAGTCACCCAGACTCCACACATACACAATCTATGGTCAAATATTATTGTTCTGACCTTTATAACAGCTCCTGTAGTTATCTTTTTTCCACTTATACCACCACAACACTAGTTAAGGTTTTCTTCACCTGTTGCTTGGATTTTTGCCATCTTTTACTAAGTGATTTCCCTATATCATCTCTTTCCACCCCAATTTATCTTTCATTCAGCTGCCAAATTGATCCCCTTAAAGCGTAGGTCTAACCATGACTTTCCTACTGAATCAACTCCAGTGGTTCCCTATTTCTGCCAGTATTAAAAATAAAGTCCTTTGGGGCGGCTGGGGAGCGCAGTGAATAGAACACAGGCCCTGGAGTCAGGAGGACCTGAGTTAAAATCCAGCCTTAGACACTTAAAACACTTACTAGCTGTGTGACCTTGGGCAAGTCACTTAACTCCAATTGCCCTGCCTCTCCCCCTCAAAAAAAAAATACAAAAAGCAAAAAAAATTATCAAAAAAAAAAAAAGGAAAAAGACTTCGTAGTCTTAAAGAAAATAAAGTCCCTTCTATGACATTTCCTTTCCTCCATTAATTCTGTAGTCCAGCCATACTAGCCTCCTTTCTGTTCCTCAAACACGAAAGTCCATTATTTACCTCAGTGCATTTTTACTGTGTCCCAGGCCCAGAATGTGGTCTTTCCCCTCCTCTGCCTCTTAGCATCTGAGACTTCCTGTCAAACTCAGTTCAAACCTCACTTTCTTCACAAGTTCTTTCCCAATCCCATCAGCTTCTAGTATTTTCCTTTCTGAAATTGACCTCAGTCTATTATCTCAAATATGCTCTCAGGTATATCTTATTTCATTACAGATTGTCTCACCCTGTAAGAAGGCAGTGACTCTTTTAAGGCAGGGACTGTTCTTGTCATTCTTTGTCTCCCCAGAACTGAACACAATGCCTAGCACGTAGGAGCACTTAAGAAATGATTGTTGATTCATTTAAAAGTTATCATGTACAGAAAAGCAAAATAAGGCTTCATTTTCAGAATTTGACTTGTGCCCAAACTTTCTAGAGTTCATAGGTAGTGTTCCTTCATAGAACCAGTAGATAGAGCACTGGGCCTAGAGTTGGAAAGACCTGTGTACAAATCCAGCCTCAAATACTTACTACCTCTGTGACCCTGGGCAAGGCATTGAACCTCCCTTTGCCTCAGTTTCCTCAGCTGTAAGATGGGGATCAGAAAGAATCTATCTCCCTAGGTTATTGTAAGGATCAAATGTGATTACATTTATAAATGCTTGTTTCCTTTCTTCCTTGCTGTATTTTAATTTCTTGTATATCATATATGTGCTTCATAATTAGTGAAATTGTAAAGTAGGAGATAGCTTTGGGTCATCCAATACAACACTGATGATTTTGAGATAAGAAAACTGTAACATATTAATGAAATGACTTAATTACAATCACATAGCTAGGGAAAGAACTAGGATTTCAATTGCATCAACCCATTGGGACTTTGCAGGTGCTTTGATGCAGTCTATGGAGAAATTAATTGACTAATTAAACAAACGTTTATTAAGCACCTATGTTCTAGATATTGGAGTTATGAAGACAAAAGCAAGACATTTTCTGACCTCAAATAACTTATACTCTTTAAAGTAGTGATTCTCAACCTTCCTAATGCTGCAGTCCTTTAATACTCGTATGTGGGCGTATTTGTATGTCAGTGGAGTTGCCTGGAGACAGATAGAGAAGTGGTGTCTTGGTTCCTAAGAGCATCAGAAATATGTGTTTTCTTATGGTCTTTAGGTGACCCCTGTGACCCCTGTGAAAGGGTCGTTCGACCCCAAAGGGGTCGCAACCTACAGGTTGAGAACTGCTGCTTTAAAGGGAGACAAAATATACACATAAAAGTCTAGGAAAAAATGCAGGCAAAATTAGAAGAAAACTAATTAGAAAATTACAAAAATTAGAAAAGCAAGACACTGGAGGGGGGAATCTTTATAGCAAGTTTCTCTGATAAATATCACATTTCTCAAATATATAGGGACCTTTGCCAAAATTATAAAAATAAGTACCATTCCTCAGTTGTTAAATGGTCAAGAGATATGAATAGACATTTTTCAGAGGAAGAAATTAAAGCTAGCAATAGTCATATGAAAACATGCTCTAAATCACCAGCAATTAGATAAATACAAATTAAAACAACTCTTGGGTACCACCTTACACCCATCAGATTGGCTAACAAGACAGAGAATAACAGATGTTGGAGGGGATGTGGGAAAATAGACCTACTGATATACTGTTAGTAGAGCTGAGAACTGCTCCAACCATTCTGGAAAACAATGTGGAATTATGCCCAAAAAACTATTAAATTGTGCATGCTCCTTAACCCAGCAATACAATTACTAGGTCTATACCTTAAAGAGATCAAAGAAAGGGGAAAAGGACCCACATGTACAGAAATATTTATAATGGCTCCTTTTGTGTTGGCAAAGAATTGGAAACTGAGGGGATACCCATCAGTTGAAGAATGACTGAACAAATTATGGTATATGATTGCGATGGAATTCTTTTGTTCTATAAGAAATGATGAAGTGAATGGGAAGACCTGTATGAACTAATGCAAAATGAAGTGAACAGAACCAGGAGAAAAAATTATGTAGTAACCACAATATTATAAAAATAATCAACTGTGAAAAAGTTAGTAAGTCTGATCAGCATAATGATCCACCACAATTCCAAAGGACTTATGATGAAAAATGTTTTCTACTTCCTGGTAGAGAACTGGTAGACTCAGAATGCAGATTAAAACATATTTTTCCCTTTCTTTTCTTTTTTATTTGGGGGGTGGGGGTGGGAGAGGAGCATGGCTAATGCAGAAATATGTTTTGTATGACTTCATATTTGAAATAGGTATTATATTACTGCCTTTTCAGTGGGTGAGGGAGTGGCAGGGAAAAGAAAATTTGAAACTAAAAATAAAATTACATTGAATTTTTAAAAGTCTATACAAAATAAATGGAGCATAATTGGGAGACAGACTAAAATCTAAGGGAATGAGGAAAGATTTCATTTAGAAGGTATGGTTTTTGAGCTGAGCTTTAAAGGAAACCAAGGATTCTAAGAGTCAGAACTGTGTATAGAATCAGTTCAAAATCTACACCCTGGTGGATATTAGGTTGGTTGATTTTTTTTAACACTGTTTACCTTCATTAACCATAAAAAAGACTTCAAAAAGTTTCCTTACAGATTCATATCTCATAGCATGTTTCAGTTTAGATTAAATTTTCTTATTAAATAATCATCCACAGAAATGAATTTCTAGTGATAAATGTTGATTAGCAGAATCCTTTTAAATTTTCAGGAAAACTGTATTCTTAAAACAAGGAAATGAAAAGAGAAAAAGAATGTCAGAAAACAGTCACTTTAGTTCTGAACAGCACAGTTATCTGTAACTCAAGCCACTAAATGGAAACAGCTTCCTGGACGAAGTTTCATAAGGCAAGATTGAATACTAAAGTGTTTATCTGTATGCTTAAAAGCAAAGCAAAAAAAAGATTGTGCTTTGCTTCATAAAATACAGGCCAAGTGATACTGCATATTATCTGTGAAATGTGAGTTTAATGTGATTTCCTATATTTCTTGCTTTTAAAATTGTATCTTAAAGCAGAGTTTAGGAAAAAATGAGCTGAACTGGGGGTGGGGTGGAGCTATTATACTTTCATATGGAAGGAATTCTGAATCCGATCTAGGAAGAAGGTGTCCATGTGTCAGCTGCCTTCCCCTTCTAAGCCCTTTGTTCCTATATTTCTGGATTGCACTAAGAGATATCCTAACCCAAAATATAATGATATTTTAAAAAGAAAAAAATAAGAAACTCGAATGGGGTTTGTAGAGAACAAAAATATATGACTCATTTCAGAAATAGTCATTTCATAAAAATGTCTTTAATGAGCAAAAATTTCGCTTCTTAATGAAAATAAATAAATGTTACTCTCGTCTTTCCTTTTTCCAGTAGCTTTCTTTTTGCTTATATCAAATCCAGCACATGGTTTCAGTAGTTCTGACAGTTTTTCCTTTCCTGGATCTTAGAATCACAGATGTTGACTTATAGATTCAAATACTGTCACTTCTGTCCATGATGATCAAAAACATACTTCATTCTTGTGAGTATTCTCACTCTAACTCTAGGTCTTCTATGATTAAAACAGAGCAGTCTGAGTAATATTTGTACAGTTAAAGGAATTACCTGACTTATTAATATAGAAATATAAAATTAGGAATTCAATCATAAAATAGCATTATTAAGTATCTATTAGGTGTGCAAATGACAAAAATAGTTATGATTGGGGTGGCTAGGTGGCACAGTGAATCTGAGCACTGGCCCTGGAGTCAGGAGAACCTGAGTTCAAATCCAACTCAGATACTTGACACACCTACTACTTTGCGACCTTGGGCAAGTCATTTAACCTCAATTGCCTTGCCTTCCCCCCTCCAAATTTTAAAAAAAATAGTTCTGATCAAGTCTTTGTTCTCAGGGATCAGGCTTTCATCCCGTTAGCTTCCAGTTCTATACTCTTTTTTTCTTTCTTTCTTTTAACTCCTTCCCCAACTTCCAGGATCATGAGGTTTGTTTTGCTGCCATATATAACCTCCCAGATATCATACTCCACCATAACCCGTCTCTTCTTTTCAAGTCACATCAACAAGTATTGAATAGCACTTATTACTCTGTGCCAGATATTGCACTGAGCATTTGGGAATACAAATACAAACAGAAGGAAAAGACAGCCCTTGACCTCAAGGAGTTTACATTCTAAAAATTATAATCTAACTATTATATTTTAAACTCTTAATAGGAAACTGGAAGGGAGACACAATAAGGACACTCAGTGCCAGGAAAGTCAGGAGTGAGGCCTAAAGAGTAATGAAGGAATTCCCACTTATTTCTCTGTTAAGTTTAAAATGTTTATTTCCATGCTTAATTTTGGGGTGGGGGTAAGGGGGTTTAATCTTCCTTTTTATACCTGATGTTTATTTCCTATACTTTTCCATGTTTGTGTTCTCTTCTCATACAACCCAAATTTAATTTCATAGCAAGGTCTACCCCTTTCTTTCTCCATTCTACACTAATGTATTGTTTTTACTTTCACTTCTCATTCCCCTCTTAAAACATTCAGAACAGAACCAGTCTATTCATAGGATCTTTTTTTTTTTTAAACTCCAAAATGCCCTATGAAGACATTAAGTTTCTATAAAGGAGTTCTTATCCATTTTGTGTCATGGACCACTTTAGCAGTCTGGTGAAAATTATGGACCCCTTTTCAGAATAATATTTTTAAATACATTAAATAAAATACGCATGATTACAGAAGAAACCCATCCATTTTGAGAAAGAACAAGAACTCTAGCATGAACTTATGGTCAGAAGTAAAAATAACAGTCTTAGTTTTCTTAATATAAGGATGAGGTTATGCTTAAATATGTATAATTAATTCCTGTGCTTATTGAGACTTTTAACTGCACCAACATGACTTTTGGATATTTCTTTATTCTAAGTGACTAATGCCTTTTCTCTGTATAGGCTCTGAAAAAGTCATAAATTTTTTAAAATGACACTTCAGAAAGTCAAGACCCATCTGCTTAGGAATTGAAATGAAATGTTGACATTTGGGTGCAAAAATGCTGTCTACAATTCTAGCAAAATATTGCCCATGGTACTAACTATTTGGCTCTCTTTTTCTTGTGTAGCTTTGTATTGGTTGTCAAGGCATTAGTTTCACTTCTCTCTTCCTCCCCAACTTGAGCTTTTGCTGTAGCTGTGGAAGTATTGAATTTACTATTCATCAGTGTATTGTAATTGCTATATCACTATACCACCCCTGTGGAATATACATTCACTTTAAAATAGACCACACAACTCTGAAAAGTGTCAGTTTTTCTGTAGTTTTTTTTTTCTCCTTCTGACAAATCTCGTGCTCATTATTGGTGCTAGTTAAAAGTCATTGGTGATAGAAATGAAACCTTTCACTGTGATGCCCTTCACCCTCATCTTAAAAGAGCTGACTCAAGGATTTTTTTCATTATTTCAAATTGTGGGAATATTACAGATTCATAAAAAACCTTAAGCTTCATAAGAAGTTGATACAACTTTTCATAAAATAATCTAGTATTAGGTAACATTCCTGATCGCTTTTGGCAACATGAAATTTTAAAAAATATTTAATCTAGGGGCAGCTAGGTGTTGCAGTAAATAGGGCACTGGCCCTAGAGTCAGGAGGATCTGAGGTCAAATTCAGCCTCAGACACTTAACTAGCTAGCTGTGTGATTCTGGGCAAGTCACTTAACTCTGATTGCCTTAAAAAAAAAAAAAAAAGGTTAATCAAGACCAAACAATAGAAGATAAAATTAATTCCATAAAATGTTGTCAGAACCTGGTTCTCTGGAATTATATGAAGAAGAAAAATTATTTGCTAAAAAATTAATGAAAATTCAGATCTTAAAGCAGGATTACCAGGATGTTACTTAGGCTTTCAGTGGACAAAGAGAGAGATTTTCTCACTATATAGATAGAAGATTTCTATGTGTTAACATCTTCATTTCACTTGTGAGTGAATTAATTGGTGATACCTAGTATACTGTAGAGATAGAAATAAGACACACTAAAAAAGGCAGCATGTTATGGCAGAAAGAACACTGAATTAGGAATAAGCAGACCTGTTGGTGAATTTCAGCTGTGTTACTCTTACTACCTTTATGACCTTGGGCATCTCACTCAGACTTTCTCATCCTCAACTTACCTATTTTTTAAATTGAAGAGACATTTGGATTGTTTTCTTTATAATCCTTTCCCATCCTAACTTCAAGTTGACAGCTGTGTAGTGTGATTTGAGGGGCACAGGACAGATGCACTTCCAAAAAATATCTTCATTGCTTATCATCCTGATATTGCTTAAATTTTTCCTTTCTCTCCATCTCTCTTTATCTCTCTCTGTGTCTCTCTCTCTCTGTCTCTGTCTCTCTCTCTCTCTGTCTCCTTTCCCTTCTTGGTGTCTCACACCCATTGTTTTGCCTCATGCCGAAATTATTTGGAATGATTTTCTAATGATTGTCTTTGTCTCCAGTCTTGTCCACTTCAGTCCATTTTATCGTTTACTTCCAGATTCCTCTCCTAAAATACCTTGTGTAACTTTCACTTTGTTTAAGAAAAGGAATTGAAAAATTCTTTACAGAAATTACAATACCATGTAAGAAAATGCTCTTCCCCTGCACCCCTTCTGGGCTTACTCTTTCAAATTCCTCCTTACACTAGCAGGTTGGTTTCCAGAGGGCTTTCAGACTTCTACAGATAACCCTGTGCATGCTGTCCTCCTAACACTAGACAAGGCTCTCTACCAGTGTGCTTTCTCTTAGGAATCAGCCAGTAGAGTAAGTTCTTTAGTGAATCTGTTTACTCAAATGGCATATCACGAGAACAATAGTTATAAAATATTTTTTCCCTAAACCCTGGGATATTCTTTCCTATAAATACTTTAAAAGTCCGTAGGAATGAACTTAAAGTACGGTGATAGTGAGGCATATGAATAGTGAAAACTCATGGCTAAAGAAACTCATAACTCCAGAATGGAGGATAAAAGTCTTTTCTCTTGTGGAAAGGTCTTCATGAAGTTTGCTGTAGTACACAGTGTCAGTGACGGATGAGTGACTTCCTTTCTCAGCTGCCTCCTTATGGGGTGCTTTGCCTTGGCTGATATGTCAATCTACTGTGTTGGACTGGGGCAGACAGGTTACTCAGCTACTGATCTGGCTCTTCATTAGACTCAGCTACCATTGCTACTAGCAGTTTGAGACTTGTTTGAGACTTCTTTGATGCCTCTGATAAATTTTCTAGACTTACTTGTCATTTGGGCACTTCTCTCTCATAATACCCCTTCATCTAAGATTGGGAAAGAGTGAACACAAAAGAGACAAAAGTAACAAAAGCAGCATACATTCATTGAGACATAGCAGCTGGGCAGGACATAAGGCAGCTGTTGCCTTTCCTCCATACAGCAGCTCTCAGCAGGACTTATTTCTCTAGATGCACAAAAAGAGAGAGAGAAAGTTATATGGATCCTTTTGCACGTAAACTCCCTTCCTGCTCTGTGTCTCCTGTTTCGTCTACCCTTCCTGTTCCAAAACCAGTTAGAAGGATTTTTGTCATTAGATCATGGAGGCAGACATTTATGCCCACTCATTCCTGGCCAAAAGTAGACTCACCCAGTCTCCATGTGTTGGATTAGAACAGGGAATATTGCATTTAGCCTAGAAGGAGGTGTATATCTGGTGATACTCAAAGGCCAACGAGGCCCTCATTGGCCAGTCCTCTCATAACATTGCTTCATTTCTTACTTTTGAAGCTATTATAATATGATGAGGTTAAAAGAATTCATCTGTCAAGTCCTAAAATAAATCAAAGCCGCGAGTTGAGAAATAAAGGATCTTTAATTGAGATAACAGTGTAGCAAATGTGCCACCCTGGGGGACACCCAATGGATTTTCCAACCAAAGAGACCCATGAAAAAGTTTTTCTGGTTTTAGAAGGAGAGGGGAAGGAAATAGGGGAGGAGGTATAACATGAGGTAGCAAGGCCTGGTCATGAGATCCCAGCTGCCCCTTGCAATCCAAGCTAGGGGAATCACTTCATTCTGACTTTTTTGCCCTTTGTACCATGAATCCCAGTGAAAGGGGGCAGGGACATGAGAGGCCTAGATCCAGTTTGAGCCTGGTTCTCCCACAAGGCAAGATCTCAGGATGGGTCTTAAGGTCTGACTCAGCTCAACCTAATTGACACTATCTTATTGGAAACTCTACTGACATTCTGACATTACTAGGATCATTTAGGGCATGGCAGGTTACATTACATTTGGTATTAACAATTTCTGTCAGTATACTGACAATCATATTAACAATTTTCTGTCAATTCCAATACCCTGTTTTTACAGATGATATCACATAACTAATTAGTTATTGTTGTTTAACTTTAAATGTGTACACATCATTTCTTCCTAATTTCCCAATGAAGTTGTTGTAAAGTTGCAAACTAGTTAAGGACAGAAACTATATTGTGTTTCGCCTCCCTTATCTTTACCTATCATATAGAAGGTGGAATGCACTGCTGATGTATTCATGTTCCTAGAAACTCTTTGGGTCTATATGTATTCAAATCTGCTGCTCATAGGTTCCCGTTTTTCTCTGCATATATTTCTAACCTAGCCTGAATTAAATATGTAACATCACTGTAAGAAAAAAAGAAATGTAAGTTGAATAATGAGAAATTAAAATAAGAGGCAGATCCTTCATCCCTAGATTCTCCAAACTGTCTTTTCCCTTGTACCTAGTTTCAGGATATTACAAGTATATCATCCCTGCCCTGGTTACATTATTAACACAACACTGAAAGCTAGAGAACAAAAAAGGTATAATGGACTCTTCCAGGCAGATAAATTTAATAACCTCAAAGTCTGATGTTCATTGCTCTCAGTTAGATGTAGCCAGGACAACCTCCTTGCTGGGATATTATAGGGATTTGATTGGAACTATAGGTAATAGATTTGACTGGTTCTTTCTAGGAACTGTGGCAGTACTGAAAAGAAAGGAAGAAGCATTTATTAAGCATTTAAAAAGTGCCAAGCATTATGCTAAGTGCTGGGGATACAAGCACAAAAAAAAAAAAATAGTCCTTACTCTCCAAAGCTTGCATTTTAATGGGGGAAGATTACATATAAAAGGGAGCCTAAAGGTGGGGTAAGAGAGGAGTGATGGAGGTATCCTGTTGGTGGGTGTGTCTTTGAAGTTTCCAACATTATCTTCCCAAATTACCCTACTCTTTATCCCTTCCTTTACTTTACTTCCTAGGGGCAATTTCCTAAGACTCTCTTATATACTTTATCATCTCTTCCTATTATATGTAAGATTCTGAAATTTGTGGGGTTTCCAAAGATATCTTTTATTAAAATAGGTATCCACCTGCTTAAAAGGGTACATGTTAAATGATGATACTCTCAGAAATTTACAAAATTGTGTTGGAGGTATTGCTATTCTTCTTAAAGCAGAGAAAACGGGTTACATTCTGTAGCCTCTCAAAAAATTGTAAGCAGAAAATATTAACTGACTTTTTGAGATATGAAAATGAAGCCTGTGCTAATAGTTACCTTTAGAAGTGAAATGCATCTGAATGTTATCTACCAGGTCAAGATCCTAGAATGTAATGTCCTCTGATTCTCTAGTTTTTTAAATAAATAAGTTTACAATAAGAAAAAGCTCACCCTGATAATCAATGAACCAATACCCAAGTGGTATAGAAAGGTGACTCCCTACTGCTCTGAGTTCTGAGTCCTTGTAAATCATGTGATTTCCAGGGAAGGGGTACTTGGGCTTGTTTCCCATGAAAAGCCTTACTAGATTTTAGAGTATAGTCTGAGAAGTTTTCACTTCTCTCACAGTGACACAAAAGTCTGATGAATTTTTTAACATAACTTATTATATGGATGTTTCCTTTGTCTAGGGTGATTCTGTACAAGCCGGTGATGACTCTCCATTTTCTGATTCTGTTACCTTGGAACAAACTACAAGCAGCATCGGTGGGTCAAGTGGACGTGTTAGCCTCTGGATGCAATGGGTGCTACCAAAAATTACCATCAAGCTATTTGCTCCAGATCCTGGACACAAAGGAAGAGGTATTGATCTCATTTTTACCTTTCTTCAAAAACTTTAAAATTAAATATACAATATTTAAAACCTGGTTACAATCCAGCTTTTGATGCTTATCAATCTTGTGACTGTAAGCAAATCATTTACCCCCTCTGACCTTCAGTCTCCTCATTTATGAAATGAAGAGGCTGGACTAAAATGAGCTCTGATGCCCCTTTGAGTTCTAGAGCTAAGATTGAGTTTTAAAAAAACATGTTTGGTAAATAATCATTCAAAGGATATATGAACTAATTTAAGATGTATTAAATAAAAATCCTTATTAGTATTAAGGAATTGCGTATGCATAAACATTTTCTACATGATACATACAACCGTCATGTATCCTTAGAGAACAAGTGATAGCTTTTTCTTATTGTTTTTGAGCCAATAAAATGCCATTAATTAACTCTTTATTATATGATTTAGATAATATTGGACCACATGAAAACTTATACATTTCTTCATTTGAATTATATTTAAAAATAAATAGTAACATTATTTTTATGTTATAATCTCTACTTTTATTTGTTAGTCCATCACAGTTTGATTTCTGTCATACTGATGAGGTGCAGGCTTTGGGAGCCCTCTTGAGCCCTCCTTGAATCTTTGAGGTACAGTCCCACCTTGAACTCTCCTTGAATCTTCCCAAGGGAAGGCATTTGCCTAAGGTCATAGGCCTTAAGTTGTGACTCTGCCCAAGTTTTTAGCTAGCCCTTTTGTTCCAAAAATTTCCCACCCTAGATGCTCCAGTTCCCACCCTTGAACTGGCCTGGCCCACCATTGTCTGCGGTCTCCAGGTAGCCTCCAGCAACTTCCCACCCTTAATCACTCCGACCCCATCTTGAACCCTGAAGACCCTCCCCAAACTCCTTCTCTAGACCACCCCTAGATTCCTCCCACAACCTTTCTGTATATAGCATCCCATCTTCTCTCCATGGGGTGTGAGAGCCCCATAGAATGCCCTAGCACAGACTTACTGTGTGAGAGCACCACAGAATGGCCTAGCACAGACTTATTCTGGACTGCTTGCCCAATGCAAGCATCACAGATACCTAGGCTCCTTAAGAGTCTACCCAATATGGCAAATTACTAATAAACTTTACTTTTCTTTGGCTGAGAAGACTTGAGTCAAATTCTTTCGGCAGGGCCCGGCTTGTTGGTATTTTGGGGTCTCAGGCAACCCTAACCCTCTTTGTGGGTACCCTCTTCAATACTTACATATTTTATTTCAATGATGAAATAGAAGCCATTATGCTAGCTTTATCCTACTAAACACAAAGCCATTATCCAGAATTATAAACTTTAAAAATTCTCAGTGATTGGATTTAATTAATTTTAAGTAAAATTCAACTTACTATCTATCTGGAAGAAACTAGAATTAATACCCTACTGCCACAAAGGATACACATTCCTTCTTTCTCCTTCCATTCCTGCTACCCACATGATTTTGTTTCCTCTGCTGTTGTGTCAAAGACATATCGCCCTTTGCGATAGCAGGTCATTAAGTCCATGGAAGAAATACATTTCTCCCAAAAAGCTTCCTTCAGAGAAGGCCTGCTCAGCCACAATAGGAAGATTCTTTTTCTTCTCTTTCTTTTCTCTTTATATGATATAATTAAGTTTAACTCAAGAAACAATTAACTACCATATACAGAGCACTCTGCTGAGTACTAGCTGAGATAAAAATTTAGAAAAGACATAGTCCCCACAGTAATGGAGATTAAATTAGCATAGGTGAGCAAATTACAAACAAACATGGACAACTGTAGTGTAAAATAATCCATAATAATTTCAATAGAGAGGTACAGAGTTTTAAAATCCTGTTTGAATAGACAATGGGTCAAAAGGTTATTTCTGACTCATGAGACTTAGCAGTATAGGGGAAAGAACATTGGATTTGGAATCTAGAAGGACTTGGGTTTGAATCACTTCACTGACTCTTAGTACCTATATGGTCATTAATATCTCTTAACCCCTGTTTGAACCCCAGTTTTTTCACCTGTAAAATGTCAGTAAAACAACTGTGACTTTACCTCTGAAAGTTGTGGCAAGAATCAAATGAAATAATGCATGTAAAATGCTTTGCAAACCTTAAATTACTATATAAATGTCAACTCTTATTATATGAGGTGATATTTGAGCCAAACTTACAGGATGGTGATGAGTTAAGCACTTGAAAGTTGAAGAAAGAACCTATCCTATGGAAAACAATTATAATATTTAATCTATTATTTTGACCAAGACTGAGTTAACTTACATGCTTATACAATCTAATTAGATTTTTTTTGGTAAAAATCTATTTTTAAAAATAATATTTAAATTTTCCCCAATTACATGCTAAAAATTCTCTTTAACAATTTTTTTTTAAGTTTTGAGTTCTAATTTCTCTCTCTCCCTCTCTCCCCTCTTCTTCTTCTCCCCCCTCCCTGAGGTGAGAAGCAATCTGATATGTTTTACACGTGCATTCATGTAAAACATTTTCATATCAGTCATTTTGTACAAGAAGACAAAGGAAGGAAGGAAGGAAGGGAAAAGAAAAGAAAAGAATAAAAAAGAAAAGAAAAGGAAAAAAGAAAAGACAAGAATAGTATGCTTCAGTCTGTTTTCAGATAATATCAGTTCTTTCTCCGAAAGTAGATGACGCGTCATACCGTTAGTCCTTCTAGATTTTCTTGGATCATTGTTTTACATTGTACAATATTGCTGTTATTGTTTACTGCATTCTGTGCAAAACTTTTTATATTATTTGGTCACTTTGCAAAGAACTTTGATGCATTATAAACATTGAGATTTCCTCTCTTAATATTGTTGATATGCCTTGATTTGAAAAATAGATTTTAATCTTAACGTTTGCTTATCATTGCAGAGGTCTGTGTAGTTAGTGAATTAGAAGATCTCAGTGCCTCAGTAGATGTCCAAGATGTTTATACCAAAGTCAAGTGTAAAATAGAAAGTTTCAATATTGACCACTACAGAAGCAGGTAAATATAAAGTCACATCATTTTGTTTATATTATTATTAATTGAATATGATCTCCTTGAGAACAGGAACTGCATTGCTTTTTTCTGTTTGTATCTCCAATGCTTAACACAGTGCTTAGCCCACAGTAATAAATCCTTTTTTCATTCATTCATTTTTATCCAAAAGAATCAAATAAAAAATAGGGGAAAAAATTTTTCATGGAGACAATTTAAGAATTTTTATATTTTATCTTATTTAGTTACAAATCAGATATTTTTCAAAGTACATTTATTACTATAAAGAAATTTTAAAATAAGTGGATTCATTAATTTTTCTCAATTATATGTATGTACATATATATATGTGTGTTTAACAAAAACCAGAATTATTTAGTAAATACAATTTTTAAATGTTTTATATATTTGTTCCTTGATAAAACAATTTGTTTATGTGTGCAATATAAGGGTGCTTGGACTTACAGTCAAAAAAACTTGATTTCAAGGCTGTTTCTGATACATCTTGGCTATGACTGAGGGCAAGTCACTAAATTTCTCAATACCTTTATGCAACTCTAAGACTTTAAATTTCTGAGGAGGAATTACAGATCTTATCACTCAAGGCGCTATAAAATCATATATGTGAATTAAAAGCAATACCGATTCAATATATGAATATAGAAAAGATGGGCTGTTTATAAACCATCTCATTGTCATATTGCATCATAACTTGTAACGTTGCTTTTAAATACATTTGCCTACGCATTGTGTTAGGTATGTTCCTTTTAAAAAAGAATTCATGTGAGGGAGTTCTTATTTACAAATATTGAATTATTGTTGCTTTGTTTGCATTGTTGTTGTTTGTTGTTTATATTCTTTCTTGCCAAGTCCCCTTGCTATTTATTGATAGAGTAAGTTTTACTTAAGGAAATCACACTTCTTATCCCTCAGCAGTTTAAAGGAATTTTATTTATGCACCAAAAACAACTCCAGCCCTTTTGATATTTACAAGTTAACAGTTCCTCATTGTCACAGTTCTAGGGGATTGTAGCTCCATATTTCATTGCTGATGATGCTATTTTCATTCTGTTTCCCTTGACCTTAAGAATTCTGTATTATCCAAGAGTTGAAGTTTTCTTTATTGACAGGCACATTTTTCTGTTTCTTTTCCTCACCTTCTTCCATTTTTTTTTACTCTATTTTTCCTCTTTTCCTCCTCTCCCATAAATATACCAAATATGACTTCCCTTCTCTGTTTCAGTGTGATCTAAATGGTATAAATATTTATTCACTGAAAGAATAACTTGAGCTTTCCATAATAAATGCCCCATCAAAACTCTGACTAAATTCAAGAGTTCTTTGTTTGAGTATGGCAGTTGGCTATTTGAATGAAACTTCTTTCCCCTTGCCCAATACACTTTTTTTTAAATGAATGAAAGACTTTTGTTTTAAATAGTCCTGCATCTCATTTCCAATAGATTTTAATTTGTTTTTTACTTTAAAAGTATTTTTTTTGTATATGTTTAAGTAGCATGAATATGTATCATATGGCAAAAAGTCAGCCTTTATTTTAAAAATATCCGATTCTATCAGAAAGGTATATGAATTTTATTATTCTTCATGTATATTAAACATACTCCTATTCTAAAAGTAAGATGTCATGTCTTTTAAAATATGTAATAATAAAATAAATTTATTTTAATAGGAATATTTTAAAAATACATATAGATGTTGTATTATGATGGGTTATAATAGGATTATGGAATAGGTAATGTGCAGATTATCGATTTTTTTACAATCCAGTATTTGGTAGTGGAATTTATTCCTAACCAATTGTATCTTCATCAAAATACTTTTTACACATTTTTTTTCATTATAATTCACTGTTTTTTATACCTAGGCCTTAGATTTTTTTTCTTGAAGCATTGAGTATAACATTAATGGTGGTTTGTTCATGTTACTGCTGTGAAGTTTATATAGAATTTTAAGTATCTGTCCTACATAATTACTTGGTTGATTGTTTTGTCTAATTGATTTTTCACTTCAGGATGGCAGTTATTAATGTTATAACTACTTGAATTATAATTTTTATGGTTAAATTCTGTGAACTCAGAAAAAAATTACAGAGAATAGATAAGGTTAACCTCTGTTTTCCAGGCCAGGTGAAGGCTGGCAGTCAGGACATTTTGAAGGAATATTTCTTCAGTGCAAAGAAAAACCAGTGGTGAGACTCATTTAGTAAATATAATTTTTAAGAATAGTGATTTATCATAAAACTGTATATATTTGTTCTTCAGTGAAACAGGAATGATTCCAGAACTAGAACCATTACCTCAAAATAATTTTATACATTTGAAATCCATTTTGTATTGCTTCAAGCTGCTAAGTTTGTCAACATCTTCCTCATTTAACAAATTTGCAATCATTTGATGAAAATCAAGATAGGGTTGCTTTCATTAATTAATATACTATTGACTTCTATCATATAGGCTCCTTGGAATTATTTATTCTCACCATTTCATATGCTTAATCTCATGCTGGATTGTTTCTTACTCTCAATTGAAAGTGGAAATTTTATACTAAAATCTTTTCTTTTTAATTCCATTAACTGTATATTTACAGAAGATGGTCCCGATTGAGGCCATATCAGAGGCATGCAGCTATGCAGACTTAAGCAGAATTTTAAATCTATGTGAATTTTTTGCTTATGGCTTTTTATTGCTTTTTGTCTCTCCACCCTCTTTCCTCCCGTACATCACCTCAAGCCTTGGGGAAGAGTGTTGGTCTCTGGGGCAATATGGAGGTGTCTTCCTTTCCTGTACTGACAAGCTGAACAGACGCACCTTGTTGGTTCGACCCGTCTGCAAGCAGGACCCTTTCAGTAATTTCTCTGGCTTCTTTCCTTCTGTAAGAAATCATTTAAAAATTATTCTACAGAACTTCCATTAACAGTGACCCATAAAATAGATTTACAAAATATGGTCATTTCTCAGTTTTAATCTGTATTATGTCAACTACTGTGAATTATCTGCAACAAACTTACATATTTTGAATTGACTTCTCTTTGCAATCCAGTCTCCGTCTGTTCTGGGTTATCTCTTCATAAACTCCATCCTCAGAGAGCACAAAATTCATTTTGACCTGAACCTTAAGAAAAATAATTAGAAAGATAAATATGTTGCAAAAACATGTGTTGTACTTTCCAATACCAGGTATAAATTATAAACTGATGAGCAGCAATCACTCAAGTGATTTTTTTGTCATTGCCATTTGCATATCTGATTCAAAAGCTGACCATTTCATCCCTATGTTGTGTTTTTGCCCTTACTACCATTATCCAACGGCATTTTACTCAGTGCTGTCTTAAATACAAACAAATATACACATATCATTGTTACTAAATGGAAAGAAGGATTATCCTCGAATAAGAACCAGTAACTTCCAAAGGCTGATATAACAGTTACTTGAGTAGTAGAAACTCGGTATAGCAATCTAGCTAGATGGATCATTTTGATTTGAAGTGCAGTTTGGTTTAATTAACATTGTTAAAAAAATAGAATACCCATATATATTTTGGTATTGTATACAAATTATTTGTAAGGAAATATTTTTCCTTAAAAATAGTGTAGGGACATCTACACTATCTTTTCTGTCAGCAGATGTGACCTACTTTTTTTTCTTATTGTATTTACCCCAATATTACAGACACATACACATACATGCATAATTATGTGAAATATATAAAATGTATATCCCAGTAATGTAGTGAGTGATATATAATAGTAATATATAATATGCATATATATCAATGTATTTAAGGAATGACCTTTAAATAACATAGCAAAGATCTACTAAAAATAGCCAAATGTTAAAATTTTGTTAGTCTTGGATTCAGAGGAACAATAATGCATTTGTATGAAAATGCAGTGTTATTTTAAATGTCTGGATGCCTGCTTATGTAGTATATTCTTCTGGGTCAATGACAAAAAAAGTAATTTCATTTTTGAGAGTTTTACAGAAAACCATAAGGTGTGAATGTTTGTTTTTCTTTAATTATGAAATATTGATTATAAAATGGCTTACATGTTAGTGGAAGTTCTGTTTAGATTTATTTTCTTCCATGTCTGTATCCGTATGAAACATTGTTATATATACTTACATAAAATACATTTACATTTGTAGTACAAATAATCAGTATGTTTAAGTGATAGTTTTACCAAATTAAAATATTCATATGTTAAAAGAACATTTAATTCTATTTCAAGCATGCAAAATCTGCCATTAATGAAGCTTCAGTCATTTATGTAAGAGCATCTAATTGGTAATGCTAAATTTTGCCAATCAAATAGGTCCTGATATTCCTTGCAGTAACACTCAACAAGTACAATTTTGTGTTAATATCATATGCAAGGTAGAAAATAATTCAATCTGTGGTCCATAAAATGGTTTTGAAATTTTGAAATTTCCTTTGCCTGAAGCACCATTTTGGCCCTTTTCCTGACCTAGTTTTACACAGACACTGTACTGCTAAAAACTGCATAATCAATTTAAGAAGAAGCAATTTTTTGAGATACTTGGACATGGAAAATCTTCCTCGTCTGTCTTCATACCACACACACATTGACTACAGCACACACTTTGTGTCCCTCCTCCTCCAGGCACTGCTTCTTACCACCTTCTGAGAGGTCATTGTGACCTAGCCTGCTCCTGATGCTCCCCTGCTTTTCTGTCATTTACAGGGGCTTCTGTCTATTAGACATAGAGCAGAAGAAGAAATGTGAGGCAAAGCTAGAATGAGAAAGTAGAAGAGAGGGCCAGCTCAACCCAGAATTAGAGGAGCACTATTCTGAGGAGACACCAACAGCATTGGGATGGGGACAAGAGTGATATTTTTTTCATGAAATTACACAATTGTTTCTCTACCAAGTCTCAAAATGGCACCATTCATGGCCATACTTTTTATTAGAAGAAAAAAAAGGACTTTGTCCATATGCCAATGGAGGCAGAGAAGGAAGTGGCAATGGCCACAGTGCTAAATGTGGTTCTGTCACTGGGTCACAGGGTAACAGGCAGCAGTCTGAGGAGGAAAAGTGGATACAGAACAGGTATGCAAGTGATGAGTTGACAGTGGTACAGACTCTTTTCCTGCTTTGCTGCTTGTCTTGCTTTCTTTCTACATCCTTCCCCTAATCCAACTGACATCATTTTTTTCTGGCAGGAAAAAAATGTTTTCAGTCAAATTGCAACTCTGGTTTTATATTGGAAGTCAGTGGGGGAAAATAGGTTTCATTATATAGGAATTGGCATACAGGAACTTTTTGGAGCAGCTCTTTCATGTATTGAAGCATCCCCTACCTCAAATTTTATCTCGTAAATATTTTGCTATCTTTTATTATATACATTTTGGAAATAGTTATTTGAATTTTTATTCCTGAGAAATATTAAAGTAGTTACAAATGCATGCTTTTTCATTCTGAACCAAATGTTTTTGTGTATTTGAAGGTAATAATTACTATACCTGAGGAGTATATAGTTTATTAAAGTAAGATAAGAGATTTTGCAAACAATTTGATCACTACTGAAAATTACTTTTAAAATGCATATGTTTTGTTACTATGCAAAGCAGCTATTTTAGTATATCACTGGTAGAAAATGTAGCATCATAATATTTCAGAGTTGGAAGGGATCTCAGGGGCCTTTCTAGTTTAGTTTATATCTGAAAAAGAATTCCCTCTATAATAGTGGTTCTTTTTTTGTGTGTGTGTGTTTTAGACCCCTTTGACAGTCTGGTAAAGTCTATGGATTCCTTCTCAGAATAATGTGTTTAAACACATAAAATAAAATATGTATGAAAACCAATTATATTGAAGTACGTTTATCACCATCTTAGGGGTGAGAAAGTTCGTAGTTTCCAGGTCAAGAACCTTTCTCTGCTTTTCCTTATACGCTGTTAGTGGCTGAGAGTTTTTGCTTGAAAACCTTCAGTAAGAGGAAGCGCTCTACCTACTGCAGAAGGCCATTGCATTTTGAATAGCTCTAATTGTTGAGATGTTGGGTTTTTTTTTTTTCTGAAATCAAGCTTAAAGTTGCCTCTGAAATTCTCATTCATTATTCCTGGTTCTTCCTTTTCAACCCAAGAACAAGCCAAATCCTCCTTCCCTGTGACAACTCTTCAAATTCTTGAAAAAGGATATCATACTCCCCTAAATTTCATATCATATACAATATCATATACATACAATCAAATACATATCATAGTTCCCCTAAATTTGTTTTATTCTGAAGGCTAAGTATTCTCATTTCTTTTTACCTGATCCTCACATAACATAATCTTGAAACTCTTTGCCATTATCTTTGGTAAGACTGTCATTCAGTGAGATGCCTAAATTAAACAGAGTGCTCTAGTGGCCTACTCTGACCAGGACAAAGTACACAAAGGTCCTATGACCTTTCTATTCCTAGGCTTCGTTATCTCTTCTAATAAAATGTCTAGGCTTTACCTAGAGGAAAATCTTTTTTTTTTTTCTGTAACCTCAGTCAGCGTCCTTTGCCCAGTCATCTACCTTGTAAATACATGCTTTTTTAAAAAGAAAGCAGGCAAGGTAATTCGACATAATTTAATTGCCATAACTGGAAAGAAAAATCACTTTTCCATGCCTTACAGATATGATTCATTAGTGAACTTAATATATATATGACAGCTACTACAATAGAGAACAGTCATTGTGAAGGATAAAATTTAAAAATTAAGAATACTTTATTAATTCTGTCACATGGCACCCAAGAAAGAGTCTTTATCCAGAATTTAAATGACAGAGAGAAAGATATAGAATTTTCCTCCCTGTGGCAACCAGGAATGTTCCATGACTCTCTACTTACCACAGAAGATAGGAGAGCGCAGCTCTAGTGTTTTGGATCTTTTGAGAACTCACTCTGTTTACCAGTAATGATACTGCTTTTTACAACACCCAGTCTTCACCATATAATTCAAAGATTTCTGCCAGTTGTGTGACCTTCACCAAGTCACTTAACCTCTCCATGCCTCACATTTTCTCACCTGTAAAATGAGGGAGATGGACTAGAGAATGTCTGAGGTTACTTCCAACTCTAAGTACTATGATAGCACCTATTTTTGAAGACCTTATTCTTTTTATCCTAAATATCCTTACTTGATATTTAAGGAAATAGAATCCTAAAGATCACTGATCCATTGGCATATTTAAATAAGATCATACATATTCAGTAGTGCGCTAGACTATGGTCAGAAACCGTTTCTAGTGGGACTCATTAAATAATGGGACTCAGTAAAAGGATGTTCAGCATGACTTGGGGATAAAAATGATAGAGCAGAAAGCTAATAGTAATTGTTCTCTATTTGGAAATGTTCAAGCTTTTCTTCTAACAGAATTTTCATTGTGATTTCCTTTTTTTGAGACAGACAACTTCAAAACTTTTAGATGGCTCACATCAGCAGCATGGATTTCTCTCTCTTACATATACAAAAGCAGTAACCAAAAATGTCCGGCATAAGTTAACATCAAGGAGTGATCGAAAAAGTTTCCATAAGTTATGTGAAGGCTTAACAGATGGCTCACCTCACTTTCTTCATGAGATTCTCCTTTCTGCACAAGCATTTGATGTTGTTCTCTGTTTTCCTTTACTTAATGCAATTGCAAGCATTTTTCAAGCAAAACTACCAAGAACTCAACAGGTGAAAAGAAAATCTCCAGGTCAGCCTATGAGGACTCATACTCTGACCTCCCGCAACCTGCCTTTGATCTATATCAACACTAGTATAATAAGAGTTTTTTTCCCAAAAACTGAGGAAATGCAGCCTGCTGTTGGAGGTAATGTATACAGAATTTTATGAGTCTGTATGAATTTTATTTTAACCTTTTCCCTTTCACAGCTTTTTTTTGTTTCTTATGTTTTCTAATTTTTCTGTTAATTTTCTTGCCCGTTGTGTGGTATGATCTGGTATACTCAGCATCCTGCTCTGGCGATAGTTGAATTCTTTCTTCTTTATCTGCGCGTTTTTAAAAAATTTGTAGTAGCTTTATTTTTGTAATCACCTCTAGCCCTGGGATATGGGGGATGGAGTCTCTGACCCCAGATCCTCCTTCAGTTCTTCCCTCTGATCTGAAACCAAACCCAAGAACTTCAGCCTCCAGTAAGTGCCTACAGCTCACTGAGTCCCCACCCCACTGCTTCTACACTCACTGGGCCTGTGGTGGTTCCTTCTCACCCAACGACAAGTCTCCACAACACAGCAGGCTCTGGCATTCCTTGTCAGCAGGGATTTCTTCAGTCTTCCCAGGCTTAGACACCTGACTCCCCTCACTGTCCTGGAGGTAAAAGTTCCTATGACAGGAATGAGGCAGGCTCCCCACCCAGCTAACCCCGGGACTCACAGCTTGTTGTTTTAAGTGGAACTTTCCTGTAGGTGTTCATTCTTCATAGGACCAGATCTCATTCTGAGGTTTTTCTGTTCTGTTAGCCCCCAGGCACTGTTTCATCTCATTTGGCGGATAAATCTGGAGAACTTGGAATTTTCTGACCTCCTCCCCCATCTTCGCAGAAGCACTTGTCTCAATTCTTTTTCTTGATTCCAGAAGTTAGATTTTACACACACACACACACACACACACACACACACACACACACACACACACACACACACACACTCACGCATGTATGAGTTGACCAAAAATGGCAATACAAATTAGTAATAGTAAAAATGAGAAAAATAAAAATGTCAGAATTTTTATATGCAAAATTAAGTAATTTGCCATTCATTCAGCAAAGCAGTGTTTATTTTGTACAAACACTTGTCTAGGCATGAGGACACTTCAGTGTTTACAACTTCATCTCACTTTCCCCCTGGATTCCTAAAGTTTCTGTTACCTTAAATTGATGATTCCCATTAGTAGTGATAATAATAGCTAACATTTAAACAGCACTCTGTAATCAGGTACTGTGCTTAAGGGCTTTACATTTAGTATCTCATTTGATCCCAACAGCCTTGGGAGTTAGGTATCACTCTCACACACACACACACACGCACACAGATAATATATTTATATATGTATAATAATCTATTATCCTCATTTTCAGATGAGGAAACTGAGGCAAATAGAAGTTAAGTGACTTGCCCAGGATCACGCAGCTAGTAAGTACCAGAAGCTGAATTTGAACTCATCTCTTCCTGACTCCAGGACCTGAGTTCTGTCTACAGTACCAGCTAACTGCCCCATCATCTCCCAGCTGTTCATTTCTACCTCTCTAGCTTATCAGTAAAAGGACCTGAAAGAGCTGAGGAGAGGAGAACTATGAGAGGCAACATGCTCTGGTGGAAAGAACACCACTGGGAGAGGCTTAGCTGCAAGTCCCAGCCATACCATTGAGTAGCCAAGTCACTTGCACTCCCTTAGTTTCAGTTTACTTATATGTTAAACACAGTGATGTGACAGGATCACCTCATAGGATCATAAATTTAGAGCAAATTTAAAAGGAATCTTAGGGGCCATGTAGTTTAACCCCCTTGTATTTATAGATGAGGAAACTAGGGCTTAAGTGATTTGCCCAAGGCCACACCTCTAGTATTGTCTAAGGAGGGATTTAAATTCAACTTCCTAACTATAATCCCACAATTTTAGATGCTGTGCCACTCTATTATCCCCTTCATGATCTAAAATATTATGATTGTATTATTCTTTTGTAATACACCAGCCCAAAGATAGAATGAAACTGCCTGAGGTAATAAGAAGTGTGTTTTGGTTTTTTGACAGAGGGGTGTGTGTGTGTGTGTGTGTGTGTGTGTGTGTGTGTGTGTGTGATTTGAAGGTGAGTTTAAAGCTAGCAAACAGACCTACCCATAGGCATTATCTGATAATAAGTGTCAGGGCAGCACTGGCACACCCTCCTTTTTCCTGCTGTTCTCAGTGTCTTTCTGTTGCATCTGTCACAAAAAAAATATCAGTGAGGTTTATGGTAATGATTTTCAAACCAATTATTTTAAAAATATATAGCTCTTTATTATGTGTAGGAGGCTTTCTATCTAATTTCATCATTCCTGAATTATGTGTTTAGATTTGAATTGTTGGTCTGTATGTTGTGCATTAAATTTGGACACTGGCATATATTTGCAGCCTTCGTTTTTAAAAATAGGGGTCTCTTGTAGATCATGTGTTAAAGTAAGATAGATCATTGTCAGGTGAAATTCAGATTGCCCACAGCTTTTGCCCATATGAAGTTGTAGGCCTTTGTTAAATGATGACGAGTTCCTCAGTGAATTGTGGGCATTGCCTGTATCTTGCAGATACAATGACCCTCACTCTCTGCATGTTTATTAGTCTCTAGAATGTGCAAATTTAATGAATTGTTGATGTTACATTAATGTACAATACAATTACATAGGTAAAGATTTTTATATATGGCAACACACAATGTAGTCCCATAAGGAAACAATTTGAAAATCATAGAAACATTTTCTCATAATCCAAGTGGAGATAGATGCAAACAGGCAGAGTTCATTCGCTTTACTTTGTAGCCAGTAACTTCTACAATTTTCCAGCTGGGAATAGAAAAAAGACAGCAAGAAAACAGAAGTAGTTTGGTGTTTTTGGCAAGGAAGATTTATTGTTCTTTGGGGAAAAGAGTGAGGTATCCCATTAAAGCATGAAATAGCATGATGTTACATTGTTTGTAGCTGTATTTCTTTAAAACTAAGGCAGAGAAATTCACCATTTGAATGGAAATTAGAATTAAATAGACCTCTTGCTAGCCACATTTTAAAGAACCTAGTTAAGATTTTAATCAATCTAGAAGTTAAGGATGTCATTTCCAGGAAGTTACCTATACGAAGCATTCTGAAATCACCTACTTTGCAAAATATAAAACAAAGTTTTATATTTGAAAGCAAAAAAGAGAAGTTTCAGATTTTTGCATCTTAAATTGAAGCATTCAGATTTCTCAGATGTTCTGGCATGTACCCAGTATAACACAATAGGTATTTTCCAAAAATTGTACTAGAGAATAAATTGCCAGCAATGTCTTAGAGAATTGCATTGAAATATAGGGAAGAAAACATGAGGAGAAATTAGCTCATTGAAAGCATTTGAATACTGTTGCCTAGGAGATGCTGGGTATTTAGTAAGCACATCTCAGAGCGGATTATTGCACATAATTCCAAATAAATATTTGTTCAGTCAATGAATGCATGTAGCAACCAACCAAAAAGCTATTGATGGACATTCTTCATAGCATCTAGTAGTCAGTAGTGAAATGCTTTAACTGTGATCCAGAAATACCCATAAATTTTCTTAGTCAAAAATCAAGTGAGATAATATTTGTAAAAAGTGTTTTGCACACAGTAGGTGCTATATAAATGTTTATTCTCCACCACTATTACCCTGCCCCTGCTTCTCCTTCCTAAATATGAAAAAAACTTTTAATTCAGTGTAATGATAATATTTTCTCATCATCTACTGTATGTTCTTCACTAAGTGGGGAGCTTAGTCTTAACATTGATGACACTTGTATGACAATGCAGGAAATAGAGAACTACTTTGCAGTAAACTTCAGTTTTGTTCTTAAACAATGAGTATCTGAAGTTATGCTACATCATTTTGTTTTCATCCTAAATTACAAGACAAAAATAATCTGCATATCTTATTTTTATCCATGTTGTCTCTTCATTTCCTGATTTAAATTGGTATTTATACAGGTCTGCTTAACCATAATAATTACAAAAACACTGATTCATGCGCCATATTGCAAAATTATTGGTATCCCTTTTCAGTTTTATTGTTATCTACAATAATGAGTAAAATTCCTCAGCAAAATAAGTTTTAATTGCAGAATCAAATCTTAATATTAGTTGTGTTATTTTTAAAAGCTATTCTTTCCTCAAGCCTTTTAGAATAATTGACAAATTCAGGTACCTGAGTGCTTCCTAAGCAGTTATTGGGGAGTTTCTGGGACTGCATACTAGGTGCTATTCACATGCCCAAGTACTTAATTTTGGCAGCAAGACTTTATTTCACATGTGGATCAAATTTTCCTTCTTGAGTGACTCAGCTGTACTAAAAACCTGTTGGGACCCCCATTAGCAGGAAATTTGGCCATCTATGGAGCTCTTAATAGAGATTGATCTGGGGATGAAAGGATGCATATTTTTTCCCCCTCTGTATGTATGGCTTATGGGGTCAGTCTCTATTTTATAGTTACTATTTATAAGTTACCATCAAGTCACCACATTTACCACTTTCAGTAGTTGTTTAAGGTTCTGCTGTGCCCATACTTTACTTAAACTGTTAACTTGTTCTGAAGAGAAAAAGGTGTTCTCCCAACCTGTTTACCAAAATCTGATCACTTGAGACAGAAGTGAGCAAATAATTTATTGGGGCCCCCTCTGGCTCTTTGAAAATGTCCAAAGCTTTCTACAAATTGTTTAAAGTTGTAGATACAATTTCAGAGTTGTAAGAAATAATCTAGTCCAATCCATATCTAAGGAAGTGCCTCCTCTATAACATGCCTGACAAAGGGATCATCCAGCCTTTCCTTGAAGACTTGTGGTAAAAAGGATCCCATTCCCTCTGGAGACAGCACACTCCACTCAAATAAAGAATTGTTTACTTACATAAACTATTAATTTTTCTTTTTTGAAGTTTCCACACATTAAGTCCTACTCCTGCCCTTTTGGACCAAGTAGAATAATCATGAGCCCATAAGTGTTTTCTTCTCTGGGGTAAACATCCCTATTTCCTTCATCCACTCCTCAAAAGGGCATTATGTAGAGGCCTTTCACAAGCTTGGATGCCCTTTTCTGGACACTCTCTATTGTATCAGCATTGCATCAACCCAACAAGTAAAGTTAAATCAACAAGTACTAAGTGTCTACAATTCAAAATTGAACACAGTATTCCAGAAATAATCTCAACAGGGTAGAGTACATCAGAACTAAAACTTCCTTTGCCTTAGACACTATGATTCTCATAATACAGCCTGAGATCACATGAACTTTGGGGACTGTTAGTGTCGTTATTCTGTAATTTCCTTGTATTTAATCACGTTATATTTACTTTTATTTTGTCAGTACTTTTATGTGTACATGTTGTTTCTTTCATTAGAATATAAATTCTTGAGGGCAGGGACTTCTTTGTTTTTGTTTCTGTATCCTCAGCACCTAGCGTAGTCCTTATCATATAGTAAGTGCTTAATAAATGCTTTTCCATTGATCCACATGAGACTTTTCCTTCTGTCTTTGGTCCCCTTAGGGTATATCCCCAATAACTGACTGAGGGGAAATGTTAATTTTAATGAATTTTATATTGTAGCTCCAAATGTTTTTGGCATTTATTTTTTTTTGTTTATTTACTTACTTATTTATTTATTTAACTGCTTGTTCATTCATTTACTTATTTATTTATTCATCTATTTGTTTGTTTGTTTTTAGTTTTCAACATTCATTTCCACAAAATTTTGAGTTCCAAATTTTCTTCCCATCTCTCTCCTACCCTCACACCCCAAGATGGCAAGCAATACTGATTATCCTTTTCCTGCAGTATGCCCTCTCTTCTATTCCACCCCTGCCCCCATACTCCCTGTTATCCCTTACTTTCTTGTAAGGCAAGATGGATTTCTATACCCCATGAACTTATATATCTTATTTCCTGGTTACATGTAAAAACAATTTTTTAATATTTGTTTTTAAAACTTTGAGTTGCATATTCTCTCCCTTCTTCCCTCCTTGCCTACCTCCATGGAGAAGACAAGCAATTCAATGTAGGTTATACATATGTAGTTAAGCAAAACATTTCCATAGTAGTCATATTGTGAAAGACTGACTATATTTCCCTCCATCCTATCCCGCCCCCCATTTATTCCATTTTCTCCTTTGTCCCTGTCCCTTTTCAAAAGTTTTTGCTTCTGACCTCCCAGTTAGCCCTCCCTGCTATCATCCTCCCTCTTATCCCCTTCCCTGCTACTTTTCTGAAGGGCAAAATACCCAATTGAGTGTGTATGTTATTCCCTCCTTAAGTCAGATCCAATGAGAGTTAAGGTTGACTCATTCCCTTTCACCTCCCTGCTCTTCCCTTCCATTGTAACAACTTTCTCTTGCCTCTTTTATGTATGATAATTTACCCTATTCTATCTGTCCCTTTCTTCTTCTCCCAATATATTTCTCGTTCACCTCCCCGTTTTATTTTTTAGATATAATCCCTTCATATGCAACTCACCCTGTGACCTCTGTGTATATACACACATAAAGACATACACATACATAAATACATATGTGTGTATATGTATATATTCACTTCAGCTATCCTAATACTGACAAAAGTCTCATGAGTTACAGATATCATCTTTCCATATAGGAATGTAAACAGTTCAACTTTAATAAATTCCTTATGATTTCTCTTTCCTGTTTACCTTTTCATGCTTCTATTGATTCTTGTATTTGAAGTCAGATTTTCTGTTCAGCTCTCGTCTTTTCATCAAGAATGCTTGAAAGTCCTCTGTTTCATTAAATATCCATATTTCCTCTGAAGTATTATACTCAGTTTTGCTAGGTAGGTGATTCTTGGTTTTAATCCTAGTTCCTTTGACCTCCAGAATATCATATTCCAAGTCTTTCAATCCCTTAATGTAGAAGCTGATAGATCTTGTGATATCCTGATTGTGTTTCCACAATACTCAAATTGTTTCTTCTTGACTGCTTGTAATATATTCTCCTTGACCTGGGGACTCTGGAATTTGACTATAATATTCCTAGGAGTTTTCTTTTTGGAATATTTTTCAAGAAGTAATCAGTAGATTGTTTCCATTTCTGTTTTACCCCCTGGTTCTAGAATATCAGGAGAGTTATCCTTGATAATTTCTTGAAAGATGATGTCTAGGCTCTTTTTTTGATCATGGCTTTCAGGTAGTCCAATAATTTTTAAATTCTCTCTCCTGGATCTATTTTCCAGGTCAGTGGTTTTTCCAGTGAGATATTTCACATTGTCTTCTATTTTTTCATTCTTTTGAATTTGTTTTATAATATCTTGATTTCTCATAAATTTATTAGCTTCCATTTGCTCCATTCTAATTTTGAAGGAATTATTTTCTTCAGTGAACTTTTGGGCTTCCTTTTCCATCTGGCCAATTCTGCTTCTTAAGGCATTCTTCTCCTCATTGACTTTTTGAACCTCTTTTGCCATTTGAGTTAGTCTATTTTTTAAGGTGTTATTTTCTTCAGTATTTTTTTGGGTCTCCTTTAGCAGGCTGTTGACTTGCTTTTCATGATTTTCTTGCATCATTTTCATTTCTCTTGCCAGTTTTTCTTTGGCAACTTTTCTCTTACTTGATTTTCAAAACCCTTTTTGAACTCCTCCATGGCCTGCAACCAATTTATATTTTTCTTGGAGGCTTTGATGCAGGAGCTTTGACTTTGTTGTCTTCTTCTACTTCTATGGTCTGATTGAGCTCCCTCTGCTTACTCATTTTGCCAGCCAATTACTTGACTTTTGAATTCTTTGAGATGGCAGAATTCTGCTTCCAGAGTGGAGTGTGTTGTATCCCAAATTTCTGGGGTTTTACACAGCCATTGTCAGAGCTTTTTTAGGTACCTGCCTCAGAACTGTGAGGAGGACTGCCTCGCCACACCCCACAAGCTCTGCTATGCCAATGCTCTTCACCCCAGGACCACCACCCAAAACTACAACCTAGATCCAAGCAGGGCAAAGCAAGAGAATACTCCTTCAGTGCCAGCAAAGAGATTGCTGCCATTGCCCTCTGGTCAGCCACTTGGTCCCTCTACCATCTGTGGGCCTAGAGTTCCAGAAGTAGCCACCATTGCTGCTGCCTCTGCCACCACAACCTCTGCTGCCACCACCTTCACCACCCCAGGGGCAGGGTCCAGACCTCACTCCTCTCTTACCCATGTCCACCAGGGTTTCCCCACTGGTCTTTTACTTTCTCTCTGGCATTTGTGGTTTGAGAAGTCTAGAAACCACTACAGTTGCCAGGGATTCAGTCCTGCATCCCCTTCTCCCCCCCTTCCTGTCATCTGTGCCAAAGGTCTGTGCTGAATACAGCCTACATGCTCTGCTCCCATCCTGGTATGATAGACCTTTTCTTTAGGCCTGCCAGGCTCTCCTCAGCTGGAGATGTATTTCACTCTGTCACTTTGTGTGTTCTGCAGCTCCAAAATTTGTTTAGAGTCATTTTCCACAGGTCTTGGAGGTGATTAAGGACCACCTCAAGCAAGTTCCTACTTTCACTCTGCCATCTTGGCTCTGCCCAAATTTTATTTTAAATCACATTTTATTTTATTTTTCAAACAGATATCAGCCATCTCCTCTTCCTACTTTCCTTCATTTGCCCCCACAAGAAAAAATGAAACCCCCACTACAAATCCAAACGGTGAAGCAAAACAAAACCTCTCATTTGCCGTGTCCAGAAAAATATGTTTCAATCTACATTGATAGTTTATTACTACTCTATCAGGAGATGGGCAACATATGTTTTATCATGTGTCTTCAGGAATTAGGATTTTCATTGTGTTGACCACAGTTCCCAAGTGTTCTTTTGAGTATATCTGTGTAGTGTGTGCATACAAATAGTATATATTTCGTTTTAGTCAGCTAATAACCTCTTTCTCACCTCCCTCTCTTAATATTCTCCTCCCTCTCTCACTCACAAAGAGTGCATGTGCACACACACACACACACACACACACACACACATACACACATAAATAAATATGAAAATGTGTGGTCGATCAAAACAAATTTCCACATTGTCCATGTGCAAAATAAATTGTCCCCTTCTATATTTTGAGTTCTTCACCTCTATATCAGGAAGTAAATAGCATGTTTCTTCATTAATTCTCTGGAATCCTGGTTGTTCATTATACTGATGAGGTTTCAGTACAATAGTAATTCATCACATTTGTATACCATACTGGTTCATCCATTCCCTAGTTTATGGACACCTCTTCAGATTCTCTTTCTTTGCCACTTCTAGAAGAGGTATAGATATTTTTGTACATCCTTAGAATTTGTTTTGCTTAGAAGTAATCTCTCCCTTAAGCTACTTTTCTTCTAAATTCCCCCTCCTTCCATCTACCCTTTCCCTCCTGTTTTCCTATTGAGTGAAAGTACTTCTGTACCCAGGAGTGTAAGGGGTGGGGTTTCTGTGTGTGTGTGTTTCCTTCTTTTGACCATTTTAGATGAGAATGAAATTTAAGTGTCAACCACTTCTCTCCAGTGCCCTCCTCTTTGTTTTTAAAGATGTCTATTTATGTGTCCTGATGATGTGAGATAATTTTCCTTAACCTTCCTTTCCTTCATGCCTCCCCACCAATGAATTCCTCTTCCTCCTTCTTTCAGTTCTCTTATGATCATCAAGACATAATAGATTCACTCCCAGACCATGTCTAATTAGACTCTCTTTATGAATCCTAATGGTGATAGGGGACACATGTATCATCTCCCCATATTTTATCCTCATTTCGTCTTCTATCGTTTTTCATTAATGTTTGCCTTTTATTGCTTCTCTTCAATATTGTGTTTGAACTTCAGAGCTTCTTCACAACTTTGACTTTTCATGAGGAATACTTAAAAGTCTTCTATTTTCTTTAAAAATCCACTTTTTTCTTGTGCAACATTATTATGTTACTACGTAAGTTATTCTTGGCTCTAAACTCTAAACTTTGCCTTCTGGAATATCATATGCCAAATTCACTAGTCCTTTATAGTGGTGGCTGCTAAATACTGTGTGATCCTGATCGTGGCTCCATGGCACTTTAATTCTTTCTGTTTTTTTTCCATTATTTTTTCTTTGCCTTAGAAGCTCTGGATTTGGGATATGATGTTCCTGGGAGTTTTCATTTGGAGGTTTCTTTCAGGAGGTGGCCAATAGATTCTGTGTATACTTTACCCTCAGATTCTAAGAGATCTGGGCAGTTTTCTTTTTAGATTTCTTGAAATGTGATGTCTAGGATCTTTTTGTAGTCATGGTCTTCAAGTAGTTCAATGATTCTTAAATTGTTTTCTCCTAAGTATGCTTTCTTGGTCATTTGTTTTTGCTATAAGATACTTTACTTTATTTCTACTTTTTTATTTTTTATTTTTTTTATGTTTCTTCTTCTCTGATGGAGTTTTTGGCTTCTATTTGGGCCATTCAGATTTTCAAGGAGTTCGTTACTTAGGCAAGGTTTTATACCTCTTTTGTCAAACTCTTAATTCTCTTTTCAATTCTTTCTTCCATTGCTCTCATTTCTTTTCCAGTCTTTTCTTCAAGTACTCTCATTCCATTTATAAAAATATTTTAAAACATTTTACAACTTTTTTAAAAACTGCTTTATTTCTTCCAAAATTCTAGATTGAATTTGTGCCCAAACTGTTTTTCTGAGGGGCATTGCTTTTAGATGTTTTAGAATTCTTGTTGTCTTCTGCATTTGTGTCTTGAGTATCACCGCTACTATACTAACCTATTATGGTGGGATACTTTTTTTTTTTGTTTGCCCATTCTTCCAGACCATTTCCTAATTTCAGACTCGATGTTAAGGCTGAGCTCTGTGGCACTTCTGGAGGGAAAATTTGTGCTGGTCTTATTGCTTTCCTTTGGTATTGAGTGTTGTATCATTTTAGGATCTCAGGGCCAGGTGGGGCACCTGCAATTTCAGTGTTCCCAGACTGGTTTGGTCTAGGGCAAAGTCTGATTGCTGCCCCGTTGACCTGAAATCTGCAATGTGCTGACCTGGGTTTTATAACAGAAGACTATTGCTGTAGCCCATGTCAGCCTTGGAAAACTGCCAGTTCAGAGCAGCAGAATTGTAGGCTCCCCTTTGGTCTAAGATTATTTCTCCGGTTATTTCTCTGCAGGCTGAATTAGATGTTGAAAATGAGACCCTGCTTTTAGCCTGAGGTCTGACCATTCTGAGCTTCTTCCTTTCTGTACTGCCAAGAGCCTCTTTCACTGGGAACACCTCTCCTCTGTTTAAGTCCTTTTCTCAGTCTGCCCTCTTCTGTAACTTGGAACTGAGAAGTGGATAAAAAAACCTTATAGCTTGCACCCATCCTTGTCTCAGAATAAAAGGATTAGTTCTGTGAAATTTGGTTTCAGTCAAAGAGCTGCACTTGAGGATCTAGAGGACTCCATGTAGACTTGAGGCTGCAAGTTCCCCACCTCTAGTCTCCTGGTACCCTGGTCTGAGTTTAGGATCTCCTTTTTCTCCTGGTATATAGCCATTCCCTGGATACTGTAGTGCTCTGCATGCAGCATGCTCCTGGCCTGATGTGTCTTTATTGTCCATGGAACTTCTTGTAATTCTTCATTTGTTAAGCAGGACTGGAAAACAGACGCACTCTGACTTTATCTAGATTTCCCCATCAGGATTCAGGCTGGTGCATTTTCCAGATATCTTTGGAGAAGTTTGTGGAGAAGAGCCCATTATAGGGCTTCTTATCATTCCTCTATCTTGGCTATTTCCCAAATTATTTCTCAGTATAGTTGGACCAATTCATAGATCCACCAAGAGTGCATTAATGTACCTTTCTTCCCATAACTCCTAAAAGTTTGCCATTTTTATCTTTTGTCATCTTTAACAATCTAATATGTGGGAACAAAACCTCAAAATTGTTATAATTTACATTTCTCTCATTATTAGTCATTTGGAGCATTCTTTCTTATAATTGTTCCTCCCCAACTCTTCTCTGTACCCTTATAAATAAGGTTTCCCAGATGCCAGGTAAACTATTAAACTATTGCCAACTTTACTCATTTAATGGGTTTCTATACTTCTGATCATGTCAGGTTTTATACATATATTCATATATACATTATACATATAGATGCACAGATATGTATATCTGTGTATGTGAATACTATATACACACATATCAATACACATGTATAGTTCATTTTGTGTGTGTGTGTGTGTGTGTGTGTGTGAGTATATATACATAGTATCCCCCTCTCTCCTCTCACAGCCACCACACTAACTTAGATCATCATTACCTCCTACCTGGACCATTGCAATGGCTTATAAATGGGCTTCTTACCTTGAGTTTTTTTATAGTTCCAATCTTTCTATTCAGCTGCCAAGATGAGCTTCCTGGAGTATAGATTTGACCACGTTGCCCCCTCTTCAGTAAACTCCCGTGGCTTCCTTTTCTGCCATTTACAACCCTTTGCATTGCATGTGGCCTTTTTCTGTCCTTCCTGTCTTTGTACACTTTATTTTCACTTCTTCTATGCTCCAGCTACACTGGCCTACCTTGAACAGGATATTCTGTCTCCCATCTCTGTCTTTAAGAAATCATCTCTCTCTTCTCTTCTGTTTCTTAGTTTCCCTGACTTCCTTTAAGCCTCAGCTTAAATCCTGTCTTCCAGAAGTCTCACCAAATCCTCCACAGTCAGGGGTGGGGAACCTGTGGCCTTCTAGGTGCTTGGGTGCGGCCTTTTGACTGAGTCAGTTTTACTGAATAAATCTTTTTATTAAGAGAATTTGTTCTGTGAAGTTTGAATTCTGTCAAAGGGCAGCACCTATTGCTCCTTTCCCCCCCACCCCCACCCAGCAAGGTGGCATTGCTTTCCATTTTGGGATTACAGCTACTCTGTGTGTGTGTGTGTCTTGTGCACCTCATCGCTGCATGTTGAGCTTCTTGAGAACAGGAACTGTTTTACCATTCTTTTTATCCCTAGATTTTAGCACAGCATAGTAAACATTCTGACACATAATAAACATTCAGTAAATGGCTTTTGATTGACTGATCGATCCATCCTTTTTTCTTACTTGAAGAAAATTTTCTTAATAACAGTTGAGAAATAGGACCCCTGGTTCTATCATTTTATTTCCCCTTCCCTCTCTCTTGTCCCTTCCTGAACTAAAAGGATAGTTCCACCTTTTCCTTTCCCTACTCTTTTTCTGTCTGTCTTCTTGTGTCTCTTTAGTCATTTTTCTCTTCACCTCCTCCTACTCTTAGTTTCTTCTCCTGATTTATCATAGCCAAACTATGCTGACTTGACCTCAGTCACAGCTGGAATTAATTGAATGATCACTGCATTCTTTGAGTATGACAGTTGGTAAATACAGGGCATGTGCTTATGTAGGCATACTCTACTTAAGACATCCGTCTCATCTTTTATTGTCAGTTCTTTATAGCTCTATTTTTGAAGAATGGGTTTCTGATCTTAGAGACAAATTTTACACCATTCATATATGTTCTGTATAGAATCTTAAAGGCTGAGATATTAACAGTTTTGGTTAAATTAATGTTTTAGCAACTACAGTAGGAAAACATGTCTTCTCTTCTTGACACTGGAAACAAACACAAATTCAACTAAAATTAAAAGGCCCACCAAGAAACCCGCACACATTCCACAGAGCCTTTAAAAAAGAAAGACCTTTTGAATTATGCCAGTGAATTAGAGATAATGCTTCAACCTTCATATGGAAAGTACTAGTGGTTAAATTATCTCTTGTTCAGGCCCTATTTAGGACAGATCACTGGAGCTGGTTGATCTCCTTCTTTGTGTTGTCTCATCAGATTATTATCCTACTTTCTCCTCAGATTATTATCTTGCTTTCTGACGCTGTCAGGATCTGGCCTGTTAACATAGAGTATACTCATTTTAAAACTCTTTCAATATAAAAGCTGTCAATTTTTTTTACAAAGATGTCATTAAAATTTTTCCTAATTCTCTGCCATAAGTAATTATTAATTATAACCATAAGTTATAGAAATGTGCAGACAAAGCATTTTGAAAGCAAAGAAAATAAAAGCAGGATTCTTCTTGTCCTACCCACCTTCACTGGTGCTGCCTAACCTCTTTGGAGTTGGAAATAACTTCTAAGTTTACCTTGTATGACATTTCCTCACCCTGTTTGTGCTATGGACCCCTTTGATGGTCTGGTGAAACCTATGGACCCCTTTGAATAGTATATTTAAGTGCAGAGGATTTCAAAGGAAAAGAAACCAAATTAATGTCACCAAGTACCTTATAGAAAGAACTTGAAGAATTCTTTCAAAAAATTTCTTTTATCTGGAAATTTCCCGAGCCTTATATGAGCTGGTCAGAATCCAAGTAATCTGTCCCTTCCTCCTTTTTGAACCCAGAGCACAAAGGCGAAGACTTAACCTTAAGCCCTAGCTATGATAGTAGTGCCCAAGATATCCGTATAAAACTGCCATATTGGGCTCCACAGATGTTAGTACTAGTGGTACTGAACAGTGGTAATAAATTATTTTCAAGTTGTTGTAATAAAACACAAATGCCTGTGAGCAGGAAGAATGAATTATACTTTCATAGTTTTGTTTTAAAATGTACTAAAATACTAGTCACCACTTTGAAATCACTAGATATTACAATGGTTTATCTCGTAGGATTTGTCTAGCACTATAAAGGACTATTCTTTGTTATGTTATTTTTTTCTCTACTTATTTTGCATTTTTCTTTCAAAGAACACCCTCCTTGGCATGTCTTGTTGCATAAAAACAGCATTATAGAGCTGACTTGACTTGTCTTTTTTTTTTTGTTTCAGTTACTGAGGCCACAAGAGAAGACACCCTGGTTTTGAAGATCGGCTCTGTCGCCATGGCTCCTCAGGCTGACAACCCACTTAGCAGAACCGTCCTTAGGAAAGACATTTACCAGTAAGTGTGTTCTCTTTGTGTCTAGCCTAGCCGCAATTGCATTTTGCGAGGACAGGCACTGATCTATAAAAGTACAGCATGGTGGGGCCTCTAGAGATACTTTTTGTTTAGGATCTTTTGATATTCAAAACCAGGTTTTTCTGATTTTCTTCAATTGTGGCTTTAAAAATTCATTCAGACAAATCAAGTCTTTCTGTGAAGTGTTGATGAATAACAGAATCTAAGCATCAAGTCACCATGAAACTGAAGGAGTGCAACTGAAAATGTTTTAATGCATTTTCTTAATTTGATGAAATCTCCAGTCAAATAAGAATATAAAGAATGTTCTAGGACTACCATTTCCAGTTGTAGTCAAATTGTATCTAGGAGTAGGTTTTCATAATGGAAATGAAAGCAATTATTTGAAATGTAGGACTATGGATGTCATGTGGATCAAAGCTGTAAAGAAAAGCACACTTCTGAGGAGAAATTTCACAGTAAACACATTTTCTGTGAAAATGTCGTGCTCTGGAGTTTGTCACTAAGCGTGTGTCAACCACAGTAAGCATCTTTGGACAGCAAAACTGGTGAACACATGTAATCAGTACGATAAAAATAATATATGATTCTTACTGAAGTTGGCACAACCCCCAGACATGAAAGTGGAGTTGCAAATAATACCAAGTGAAAAAAGTCACAGAAATACAGATGAACAAGTGTCTTCTGCTTCCTGCTCGTCTGTTTCTCAGATGTGGCAGTCTCTCTTCTCTCTCACTCTCTCTCACCTCCCTCCCTTCTCCCTCTTCCTTTTTCTCCCTGCCCTCTCCTCCCCTTTCCTTCTCTGTGTCACTTACCCCCCACGCCCCCCAGCCATCTCTTTCTCTGTAAAAGAATCTCCTACAGTACTTCGAGATGTTATTGCTGAGAAAGGCCTCTGATTACTGTGAAGCAGTGACTGTCACAGTGGTTCTCAACCTGTGGGTTATGTTCAATTTGTAACAATGAAACTACATCCTACATATCATATATTTACATTACGATTCATAACAGTAGCAAAATTACAGTTATGAAGTAGCAACGAAAATAATTTTATGGTTGGGGGTCACCACAACATGAGGAACTGTATTAAAGGGTTGTGGCATTAGGAAGGTTGAGAACCACTGGAAAAGATGACAGTTATTTTACTCTTTCCAGGCAGGAAATTTTAGGAAGGCAAGCTTTACCTTAAAGCTCATCTTAACAATATTTTTTTTTCTTTCATTTCTTTATAAGATTCTTCACCTGACATCATTAGTTGCATTTTTGTTTTGTAGTTTGATAAATTTAAATACAAAGTATTATTCCTTTAAATGAGTAAAATAGTTTCCCTTATGAATTTTTCATAGAATCATACAAATTTTTAACAGAAAGTACTGTAGAGACAAGATAGTCTAATTTCCTCATTTTACTGATGAGGAAACTAAGATTAGGAAAGCTTAAGCATGTATCCCACCCCTACCCCTCTTCAGTAACCTCCTACACTTCCTTGTTGCCTCTTGAATCCAATATAAAATTCTCCAGTTGGCATTTGGAACCGATTCCTATTTACTGTGCAGTCTTCTTACACCTCCCACATCTCACTGGATGTTCCCCCTGCCTGGAATGCTCTCTTTCCTCATCCCTGTCTCCTGATATTCCTGTTTTTTTGCCTTTCTTAGTATCCCCCACTCTTAGCACAGTGCCTAGCACGTAGTAGACAATTAATAAATGCTAATCTGCTGAGTGACTAAAATTCCATCTTTTTTTACAGGAAGCTTTCCCCAGTTCCCCTTAATACTAATGCTTTCCTTCTTTACAAATTGTCCCCTCCCCTCTCCTCACCTCCCAGTAGACTGGGAGCTCCTTGAGAGCAAGGGTGGTTTTTTTTGCCCTTTTTTTTTATTTGGATATCCCCAGAACTTAAAACAGTCCCTGGCATATAGTAGGCACTGAATACATGCTTGCTGACTGACTGATAGCAATGGTCATAAAACTGACTAATGGTAAAATAAGACATGGAACATTTGAAAATGGACCTTAAATATCGTTTGCTCACCACTCTAATGGATGAAAGAAATTGCTTTAAAACATTCCTGACAAATAGTCTTCTGTTCTCTTACCTGAATATCTCCAAGGATAGTGAACTCTCTCTTGAAAAATTCCATTGTATTTTTAAATAATTTTAGCTGTTAGAAGGTCGTTCTTTATGTTAAAAAGAAATATTCCTCCCAATGAATTCTATTTACTAGTCCTAATTCTGCCCTCTGAAACCATACTGAATAAGACTCATCTTATGACTGCTTTTACGTATTTTGAAGATGGCCATTATGTTCATTTTTATAATCCAGATCTTTTGGCTCCTTTACCATGAGGCAGAAATAACAGGAAAAATACCCTTAGAGGATAAAGGAGAAAAATATGTATCTTAAATTTTCTATATTTTGTTTAAATTACTCTCTTGAAATACTTCCTACTATATTTATCTCTTCGCTTTTCCTCTAAGTCTGGCTGTTCTTCAGGGAGGGCCCTGTCTGGTCTTTGGTGGAAGAAGACTCTAACCAAAAAAGGGAAGGCTTTATTCCCACCCATGAACTGGAATACAGACAGCCCCTCTCATATGCACAGATGGCTCATTAATTCCCATGTGCAGAGCAAAAGAAATGCTATCTAAGCATTGGGTAAGGAGGGCAAATACAGGAGTCCTTCACAGATGACTACTGAATTGAATGCCATCTGAATACCTTAAGTTGAATAAATGTTTCACACAGATTGATAAAATATTCATAATATGTGTTACCATTACCATGATATTTTTGTACTTTAATAGATTACAGTCTGGTAGCAACATCATCCTAACATTTGTTGTTTGTTTTTTTTTTGTTTTGTTTTTTTTTTTTCATCCTAACATTTGTTAAGCCAGTACCTGCCATATAGATACTAGGATGCAATTGCATAGATAGTGTCCATGAGACTCTTGGTTCCTTTTGCCTCTAACTCTTGAGAATTTAGAGCTGTTCTAGCTTAAGGTAGGTTCCAGCCACCCATTTCCATTTGGATTTACCTCTGGAAGATTAGCATAGTTTAGGGCTTAGTCTTAAGAAGACTGTGGCTCAGTTTCAGTTCTCATCATTGTAATCTTCTCAAAGACCCATCTCTGGAGCCACATCAAATCCAAAACCTTTCCATGAAGCAAAAGTATTTTCCTGGTGTGCCTTGGTACTAAGTTGATTTCTAGAGCCTCCCTCAGAAGCTGAGGCCAGCCTAGAATGGGATAGGAACATGTCACATTTATGTAAACCCACTAATGAGATGATTGTGGGGCTCCAAAATATGAACATGGGTGTGAAGAAAGACTTCCTCATGGCCAGTTGTATTTGAATAGCATTTTGGAAAGGACCTGTGTTGTATGTGACTCTACTTTACTGATGTAGAGAATGTTCCACACTATAGAATGTCCTTGATACTGGGCAAACACACAGTGACAACTTTTAGAAAACTTAATTCTAAAGCAGTTTCTGAATAATAAACACAAGTAGAATACATATGAGGAAATGCCAAAAATGTTTCAAGATCTCACTAAACACTATTTAAAGTAATGTATCAGCAGCATCAAAGGATGCAGAATGGCAGAAGTAGAGATGGCATTGAAATGTGGTGATCTGTGTGGGAATGACCCAGTTTAAGCAAAAATATACCCCCACTAACAAAAGCTGGCCCCTTTTTCTGATGGTTCTATTAGGTGCATAGTCATGGTGAAGGGAATGATATACGTGCCTTAGTCTTTCAGTCCATTTCTATATTAAATGGATAGTCTTCTGTCTCTTCTTGGAAATTGAGTGTATTATCAATCTAAGCATCTCTCCAGAAGCAAGTCTTTACTGGTGGTACATTTACAGTGTAAGAATTATCTCTGTGTAGCTGTTTGCAGATAACAAGACAATTACTTTCCACACCTCCTTATTCTTTCATCTTTCTCATACAGAATTTCCTAACTCATTATGTGTTAAGTTTGTCTTTGGTACAAATTGCTAAATTTACCTTATGTGTATATGTGTCTATATCACGTAAAATTTGGAGATTCATATGTGTGTATGTATATATATATATATATATATATATATATATAAAACACATATATGGACATTTTTTCTTTACTATTCATTGTAGGTCTGGACCAACTAGACATTTAAGGGTGTGCTTAGATGGGGGGCAAGCAGAAACATGGGATGGAATTTGGAGGAACAGAGAAGGGAAGTAGGAAAAGATATCAGGGAAGAGTAGGGAAAACATACTATCCAAGAGAAAAGGTAGTTTAATAGTATTAGTCAGACCACATACAGTGTACTAGACTCCATTTCAGGTACGACATTTTAAGGAAGATATAAACAAGCAGGATTGTATGTACATCAGGGAGGCCAGGATAGTGACAGGGCCTAGAGAACTTGTCTTGTCAGGATTATTTGAAGGAATGAGTGATGTTTAGCCTAGAAACAAGAAGACTTGGGAGATATGATAGCAGTCTTCAAGTGTCTGAAGGACTATCATGGGGAAAAGGAATTGGATTTGTTTTGTTTAGGGGCAGAGGGTAGACCAAGGAGCAAAAAGGAGAAACTGCAAAATGACTGATATGGGCCTTCCTGAGGAAAAGCTTCATATCCCTTGAGATTTACAAACATGTAATGAGCTTCCCCTAGAAGTGATGGTTTCTCCTTCATTGGAAATATTCAGAAAGAGGCTTGAGAACCATTGGCATATGTTGTGGAGTTTCAGGATAAACTAGAGAACTTCAGAGTCCTTTGCAACTCACAGATTGCATGATTCTGAATTGGAAAGTTAATTGGCAACATTGACAGCAGTGTTAAACACTCTTCTACCTGTAATAAGTGTAAAGATAAGGACAGAGGCCTGGACCTTTGGTTTTATTGGTGGAACATGCCCACCACATTCTCTTGGGGAACTGGTCAAAGTGCTGAGAGGTGAGTTAATGACTTGCTTAGAGCAGTGGTTCTCAACCTGTGGGTTGCGACCCCTTTAGGGGTTGCCTAAGACCATCAGAAAACACATATTTCCAATGGTCTTAGGAACCAAGACACTGCTCCTCTATCTGTCTCCAGGTGGGTCTGCCCACATGCAGATATGCCCACATATGAGTATTAAAGGGTCATGGCATTAGGAAGGTTAAGAACCACTGGCTTAGAGTCTCATGGCCAGTATATGTCAGATGTGGAATTTAAATCCCAGTTTTCCCGGCTACCAGACCAAGCTTTCTATCCACTATACCATGTTGTCTCTCATAATATAGTCAAGATTCTTAAGAGGTTGTATAGTTTAGGAGAAAGAGCCATAGATTTGGAGTCAGAGGAAATGCATTCATATTCCAGCTTTCCTGCAAATTACTTCATTTCTGTGGGGTTAAGTCTCAAGGATATCAAGAGGAGAGCCATTCTTTTTTTTTTTTTGGAGGGGGGAGGGCAAGGCAGTTGGAGTTAAGTGACTTGCCCAAGGTCACATAGTTAGTAAGTGTTAAGTGTCTGAGGCCACATTTGAACTCAGGTCCTCCTGACTCCATAGCCCATGCTCTATTCACTGCACCACCTAGCTGCCCCAAGGAGAGCCATTCTTACAACATCTCCCATTTTGTTACTGGAAAGAAAGCTTTAATTGATTAAAAAAGAAAAATTATTGTGTTGGTTTGTATCCATTATTGTGTTGATCCATGTAATTTCAGCATAGTGGTCTATAGCTTAGGCTTTGGGGCCTAGTAGAACAAGTGTCTCCAGTATGACATATCTTTAAGTACTTGAAAGTACAGCTCATACCCTCTCTAAGTTTTCTTTTATCTAGGATAAACATCCCCTCAATCAGTTTTCAAAGTCACACCTGCAGGTGAGACATGCCAACAGATCAAGCTGCTGAATACCACATGTAGTCCCATACAAAGCTATAAAGTATATAACTTGGTTTTCTTATGAAACTCATAAACTATGAAAGCAGCTACAGAAAAGGAGTTCCAGAACCATTTCAAATAATGTCAATGTGGTCGAAGTTAGAAGTATATGTAGTCAACTAAGGGGATAACTATGAAGGGGGCATCCCTCCCCTGGAGCATGACAGCTGATATGTATGTAACACTTTTTAGAAGATTGTTTGCTTGTTTTTTAATGGGCATTGTCTCACTTAGTTCTCCAATTTGATGAGGTCTAAAATCATCTTCTGTAAAATGGAGGAGTTGGACTAGATGGCCAATACAATCCTAGTGCTGAATCTGTGATTCTTGGTTGACAAAACCAAGGCCAGATGAGGTTAATTAAGCAGCATGTCTACTGTCAAACAGGTAGTAAGTAACAGCAAAGAAATTTTAAAGTAGGTCTTCTTAATTCATATCCAATATTCTTATTCCTACTCTTGTGATTACCTCCTTTTGCATTAATATGCTCTGGTATGATTTTTTTTAAAGGCACATTACCTTATTATCCTACCTTATATATGACTGCTGTAGTATTTTAGTACATTCCTCTACAATGAAAGTCCTTCTAAAGCAATTTTCATTACAAGTTGCAGTTTTATTTTTTCCAGGATACTTTTCAGTGGAGGAAATACTCAAAAGAAGAAAGTATAGCTCTCGTCTTCCACTTTTTACTGTGCTGTTGTATCTCTTTTTTTTCCCTTGAAATGTGGTGTCTTCTTAGAGAGGATTATCTGGCCATGGCTTTATTTAATATAATCAACTCAGATTTCACTTTAGTTATTGGAGCAAGGTTTAAACTGACAAAGTAAAAGAGCCACATATCTCCATTTTCTTTCCTGGCTTCCAGCCACACACTCTATTTCCCCTTGTTTGTTAATGGAAGACAATAAAACAAGCTAGTATCTGAATCTTTTTGCTTGTGATGGGTTGGAGACTAAGCTATTGCCTTGTTATCTGGGGTTCCTCTCATTCTGGCTTTGTTGGCCTTTACCATTTTTCTGATCTTAATAACCACTTGAATGAACAACACTTTATATATCTTATTAACAGTTTTTTGAGCATATTTTCTCATTACATCAGGGACGCTTGATATAGAACAAAACCTCCATTGTTTTTACATTGAGATCATCTGTTCACAGTAAACCTTCCTGAAAGAAAGGGTTATTGTTTTTCATCAGAGTAATAAAAAGCAATCCCATTTCTAAAGGTTGGTATAATTAATGTTATTCTGCCATCCAAACACCACAGGTAAACATTAGCAAGTCCATAATATGTTCAGAAAGTTATCACACATTACAATAAGAGCATAATCTTCTCAAAACCAAACTGTTTCCAATCTGAATATGTGGCCTTTGTTCTATTCACTTTTGAACAATCACAGAGGCAGTGTACTGTATTGAATAGAGAGCTAGCTGGTCTCAGAGCCAGGAAGGCCTGAGTTCAAGTGTGTCACATAGTGGCTGTGTTGGGGTGGGTAGGTGGTGCAGTGAATAGAGCACTGGCCCTGGAGTCAGGAGGACTTGAGTTCAAATCTGGCCTCAGACACTAAACGCTTACTAGCTGTGTGACCTTGGGCAAGTCATTTGATCCCAATTGCCCTGCCTTCCCCCCTCCAAAAAGAAAAAAGCACATAGTGGCTATGTGATCCTTTACAAATTAGTACTCTTTCCAACTCTCTTAAATGACAAATTGTAGAGAAAGTACTGACTTACATTAATAATTTCCTTACCAGGGAATCACAGCTCTAACCCCTATGCCAGTCCCAATCTTTAAATAATTAAAATGGAATAGAATTTGACCAAAAATGGTAAACTACATCCCAGCATTTATGTTTTATATTGAACTAAGTTTATCCTAAAGTGCTGAAATTTACACTTCCTAATCAATCCAGTTTATTTCACAAATATTAGAATGTAAATCCAAGTATGATGATTTCAAGACATAAAGTTTTAAAGGATTTTATTAGTATTTTCCATCACAAATGAGAAAGTAATCTTAATGATCTAAAACTGAAAGGCAAATAAATACTGACTTATACAGCTTGACTAGATATAAAATGTTCATTTTCTCTAAAATCCATAATGAGTTAAGTATTGGGAGTATGGTCACAGTATTCATACTGTTTACTTTGTAGGCAAGTGAGACTGTCCATAAAGCCTTATTTGATGAAGGGAAAGTTTGTCTGGCACAGACTAAAGGACTAAATAAATAAAATAGGGTAAGAATTCATTATAGAAGTTGGCACACTAGTGAACATCATATAATTAACTAGATAATGTAGGGGAAAACAAAGCCAGTAAGAGATTTTGCTCTGTATACAAAAAAGAACAAGGAGGGACGAAGAAAGGAAAGTAGCTAGCTAGGAAGGTTAAATTGTCCTTTTCAAGTTAGCTTGTAAAAAGGAAAGAACTAAATTTGATTTACCTGTTTGGGATTAATAAATATTTTTTCCTTAAAATATAGAATTCAGTAATAGTCATTACCACCTGAAACACTACAGAAAAAGTTATTGTTGAACAAGATCTCTTCTATTGATTCCTTATTTGTTAAGTTCTGTTAACCACAGACCTTAGGAAAATGGTATCATAATAATTTTCACTTCTTAACCTAGCTCCTTCAATTCCGATTATCAGAAGACCAATGGGCCCTTTCCACTTCAGGATTCACAGATTTATAATTTCAAATGAATTGAATTGCTTATTGGAATGTAACAGGAGAATTGAGCTCATGTGGTTTTGTAATTAAGAAAAGAGAAATGCATTACTTTAGACAATATTTTTATCAAGTTATACTGTTTTCTTTATATCTTCCCATTTCTTCTCCAAGACGCTCAATTATAATAGAAACCTCTCTTCTATTTTATTTATTCTAAGGAGATGATTTTTTTCAAGAAATGAGTCTTGTGTTACATTTAGAATATATACTATTTTAGTTAATGAACAAGCTAATGATTTTTATATTTTGAGGAAGGGAGGTGGAAAGCTTATGTGAGATAGCAGTTCTTTTCTTCTATATGCTTTTCTTAACTTTATTACAGAAAGAAGTTTGGAAGAAAGGATGCAGCAAAA
>CM053587.1:243677993-243707248 GCA_028646515.1 Pseudochirops corinnae | reverse complement strand
TGACTTTAGTGGGAAGTATCCTTGTGTGCGTTTTGGAGTTCTAGGATTGGTTTAGAGTCCTATTTTGTGGGTATTTTTCGGTGGCTATGTGAGAGCTGCGATATGTTGCTGCTGCTACGCTGCCATCTTGGCTCCGCCCCCTCTCTTTCAAATGTGTTTTGGAATATGAAGTACATTTCTAAAAATTTTCAAGTCTACACTTTATTTGGAATTTACCATTGGACTTTTAGTTGCTCATTTTAGATAATTATATGGTTGACCTACTCGTTATAGACATGTCAGTAAAATATTAACTCTTGTAGAGTTTACAATATATGTACCTTCATGTAAATCCTAATAATACTTTATTTTTACATATTTTTTTAAAATGCAACTTGCCTAGATAGCTGAAACTCCAATATAATGGTGTGGAAGACCAGAGAATAACAGTATAAACTAGGCATGTCATGTCAAGATTTTGCTTTTTTCAGTTGTTCAATTGTGTAGGGCAGCATGATTGGCTTTGGGGTATATTCAAATACATGAAATAGCACTCCTTTTTATAATAAGATTCTCCTGTAATTGGCATGTAGCCTATGGGATACAGTTCATGTATCCTCTCTTTGTTGTGGTCACATTGTCTATAAAAATTCACAGACCCCATTTTCCATTGAAATTTAATTTTGGGAATGTTTAATTGAAAGCTTCTTGTAGGCAAACAAAGACTTAACTAATCAAACACTTTAAAGGACTAAAGAAACAAACGCTCACGCTGCTGGTGAAAGAATATGAAACCTGAACCAGGCTAACAAAGGCATAATTGTTTATTCTTATAAGCCTTGACTTAGTGTAGCTTTCCAGTGCTGCTTTAACAATAAGCACCACTAAGCACTATCCATTTTAAAAGCTGTTTCAATTATGTAAGGCTTACATTTTTCACTTTGGTAATTTTACTACTGGAAAATGTATGCTTTTGCCACACTTTGACCAAGTTACTCCCTATCTCTATCCTCCATTGCTTGGTATTCCATATATTTGTATGTATTCTGACTCAATTCACAAACCCTCAAAACTTAATTTAAAAAATCAGTCCTAGTTAATATATTGTTATTGGCCCACAAGTTTGTCCATTGTGACTTCCACCAGCAGCATTATGCAATTTCAGCTGCATTAGCCATGTAAAGGGGAGTGAATAAAAAAGAATGGAAGCCCAGCATAGAGAGAAGAAGGACAGAACACAAGCAAGGGAAGGAGCTGCAGGAGGGAAATGGCAGCCAGAGAAGTAAGCCACCAGAGGTGAGTGAAAATAAAGACAAAGAGGGAGTTCAAAGAAGAAATAAAAGAAAGAAATGAAGCCCGACAGAAAAGAATGAGAGGGATGCAGTTGTCCATTCCTTTAGGGTGCATACATTTTCATGGGCCTTTCTGCATGTAATGCATACCCTTTTTAGTATCATTTTTATAACTTTTCTCTTTGTGTCAGATGATGCCCTTACATTAGTTCCAGCTCTTTAGCTGATAGAGTCAGTGGTAACACTGGTATTTAAGACCTCAAGAATCTTCCCCTGCACACTGACACAAATTCTTAATTTCAAATAGGGCATTTTAGACCTATGACATGTATTCTTCTCTTAATGCTATGTAGATCAAGTCCTTTCTCCTCAACTTGAGAATTTCTGACAGTACCTGCGTTATATATATTTAGCAATAAACTTGAATAATTCTTCCTGGTCAAATATTGAGGAATATAAGCTGAAGTTCTCCAATTCTTTGAAAACAGATTTTTGTGCATGTTAAGTGCCAAATAAATATCTATTGATTTGATATTGTTTTCTCCATGTTTTGAAAATTTTTATTTTACTTTATCTTAAAAAGTTTTCTTATGGTCATGAAATTCACTATATAATAATAGCAAGATATGTTTAATTATCTGAAAATTTTATAAACAAGAAAAACTTCAGCATTAAGACTGATTACCTACAGGGCTTGATGGAGAAAATTCTGGGAAAGAACAATGAAAGAAAATAATAAAGTAAAATAAATACAAAAAAAGGAGTAAATTAAAAATGAAAGGGAAGTAGAAAATAAGGAAAAGAAATAAAGGAGGGATGGAAGTAGATAGGAAGAAAAGGAAGCAAAGACAAAAAGGAGGAGGGGAGAAGAGGAGAAGTGAGAAGAAAAGAACAAAGAAAGAAATGGATGAGAAACAGGATAAAAAAGCACTAAAAGAAAGAAAGATTGGGAGGTTGGGAGACTAAATTTCTCTTTCTAGTGAATGACTACTGAGGACCCAATGTCTATGCACACTCAAAAAAGTGTTCAATTTTAATAACTTGCTTGTTTTACATTTTGATTTTTAAAAGATAAGTAAAGAACAATTCAAAGACAAAGAAAAGTTTTTCCTTCACTTTGCCTTCAAGAATGTGACTTGTTAAGACTAGTCAATTGATTGTCACTTCAGCATACTTTATGCTTTCCTGCTTCCATTCCAGTGTTCACCCCTTTCCCTTGAGCTATAAATGTCCTTCCCATTCTTCTAAGTATCTAAATCTTAGCCATCTTCCAAAGGTCATCTTAACTGAGTTAGAACTCCTCAGCCAAGCCTTTCCTAACCATCCCAGCTGAACTCCAGGAGTTACTTATTCTTACCAGTCACTTGCTGGCACTTATCTCACAGAATCACAAGATCTTAGGACTAGAAAGGACCACAGATGTCATCCAGTCCAACCCCACCTGAGTGGGAATTCTCTCTATAACATTCGTGACGAGCCATTATTCAGCCTTTTCTTGAAGATTTCCAATGAGGGGGAACAGGCTACTAGCTTAAGACACTTTGGAAAGCTCTAATTTTGTTTTACATAATAAGCTCATTGGTTGTGGATGGGGAAGGGAGAGCAGGGACTGTACTTTATTTCTTCTCTGTTGTCCCTTCAGTATCAAACACAACACCTTGTAGAAGGCAAACATTCAATAAATATTTTTGACTGATTGATTCAGCATTAAGATTCTACATAATTTATTAGAACTTTATAAATAGAACACAGGCAAGATTAAGAAGTACGTAATAACTGGGGATGCAATTGTGAAGCAGGTACAATCGCTCTGGCCTGGAAATAAAACCTGCATTCTACTCCCAGATTTATGTTCTCATGCAAGTCACATCATACTTATTGGGGCTTGAGCTTTCGTCTTTGTAAAGTGACAGAAGTGGATTAAAAAACATGTAAAGGTCTCTTTCAAATCTAAAATTAAATAATTCTACAATAGTAATAAGGTAATAACAATTGCTATTATCATCACTGTTACCACAGCTAACACTTGTATAGCACATACTATGTGTCAAGCACTGTGCTAAGCTCTTTACTTTAAGTACTATGTCATTTGTAAACCTAACACCAGATTTAAGACAAACAGAATATAAGGAAAATAAAAAGAAAAATTTCTTAAGATGTATAAATGTCCAGAAGTAGAATGGGCTTCCCTAGGAAATAGTGAATTCCTCATCACTGGAAGTCTTCAAGTGGTAAAGGAAGTGATTACTTGTTAGCGATTTTTCAGAAAGATTTGTTTCTGCTCAGGTATGGTTTGGACCAGGCAACTGCTAAGCCTTTTTACTAACTCTTAGATTTCATGGTGATATATAATAAAAAGAATCACTGAAATGACCAATCTCATCTATCCAATTCACATATATTTATCTGATAGAAACTACAGGTGGGAAATGTTGAATACCTCATGGGACTTCAGTAACTTTTAAGATTTCCCCTTACCTTATTATTGTACCTTTATAGTTCATAGCTCTCTGGGCAATACTAATTCTTCCCATTAACATTAGGTATATTGTATTGAAGATTCTTCATGGCAGTTAAGTTGGGCCAAATGGCTGCTGAGGTCTCTTCCTACTCAAAATTCTGGGATTTGTAATTGGTTTCCAAAATGACAATCTCACGTCTTCCAGCTGTTTGTGTCTCTCAGCCATTTGTGACAGTCTTAATGTCCTGGAGGCGTTCTCACAGTGAGGAAAGAAGCCTAGAAAGATTAAGTGACTGAAGTCATGCACTGGACAAATGACAGTGGTGAGACTTGAAACCAGGTCCTCTGATTTCAGAGTAGTAGGGGAGATTGTTGTGGCTGCAGTCTAAGATGAAGGTGAAGACACTGGCCCTATAAATACAGATTCTTCATGGCAGTTAAGTTGGGCCAAATGGCTGCTGAGGTCTCTTCCTACTCAAAATTCTGGGATTTGTAATTGGTTTCCAAAATGACAATAGGAGTACCATAGAGTCATTAATCAAATTGGATGAATGATGCTTTATGAGTGGTAAGAGAAAAGGGAGAGAGAAGCCTATGAGAGGCCCAGACCAGTGATTTCTTCAGGACAGAGCTTCCAGTGAGGAACTTTCTCTACCCATGCAAATTGGCACCTTCTCTGTGTCTCAGCATCTTAGAAAACTGCCTGGGGCACTGGTAACTTGCATGATTACTCTGTAGCACATGGCAATTCTATGTCAGAGGCTAAGAGAATGTAGAAGTTTCCAGAGGAGGCAGCACTGCAGAGGACCTGTGTGCTCTGTAAAGAGAACTACCTCTGCAATCCATGTTCTTCCTAATCACTTCTTTCCTTGTTAGATACCATTTAAGAGATGTTTAGTGAACATCTAACAGGGAAGGAAGTGATTATGAAGAATCAGGGTCAATTCATCAAAGATAGATCATTCTAGATTTACTTTATTTCTCTTTTTGTCAGGATTACAAAATTGTTAAATTAGAAAAATTCTTTCATTTTTTAGCAAAGAATTTGATAAATTATCCTTTTTTATTGTGGAAAAGGTAGAAACATGGACTAGATACATTTGGAGTTAGTTGAAAGACCTGACTCCAAAAGTAATTGTTAATGGTTCAATGTTAACTTGACAGGAGGTCTGTACTTGAGTACCTCAGGGTACAGGAAGCTCTGTCCTGAAGAAATCACTGGTCTGAGCCTCTCACAGGCTTCTCTCTCCCTTTTCTCTTACCACTCTCTAATTGGCTCAGTAACTATTTAACATTTTTATAAATTACACTAGTAAGGTCAGAGATGGCATACTTATCAGATTTTTAGGTGACAGTTAACACTGGTTGTCAAAATCAGCATCTTCAGAGACCTTGATAGACTTTGAAATGACCCTAATATGATTGAATTAAATAGAAATAAATATAAAATATCTTAGGGATTCAGGAAATCAACTTCACAATCAAAGAGGCATGTTTAGAAAAAGATATGTAGGGGTTTTAGTAGACTGTAAGTATGACATGACAGCAAGAAATGCTCATTTTCATTTTTTACTAAATTAAGAGAGAAATAGCTTCCAGAAATAGGGAGGTGATAGTCTTACTGTACTCTCTGTCCTCATCAGAACTCCTCTTGAGTATTCTTTTGAGTTCTTGGTGTGACATTTTGAGGACTGGGAGACCAAGATGATGACATACCTTGAATCCAGGCTATGTGGGGATCATTTAAAAGGTGGTGTATAAACTGGCTAAGAGGAAAATTAAGATAGATGTGATAAATGTTTTCAGGTATTTGAAGGACTCTAGTAGAAACATTGTATTTGACCAGAGATTATAGAACCAAAGTAGTGGATGGAAGTTGAAAATAAGACAATTTCAAGTTTATACAAGTAAAAAAACAACTTGATAATTAGAGCTGATTCTGAGACAACCTGTCTTGAAAGGGGATAGGTATCTATCATTGGAGGTCTTTAAGCAGAATCTCCATGATCACTTATTGGGATTCCTTTCAGGTGGATTAGGAAGCCACCTCTCAGTTCCCTTCCAACTCTATAAATCTTTCATTCTCAGATTTTTTTTTTAATCATCGATATATCTGAAGAACTATAGATCGCATCCTTTTGAAGGGAATCAGACCAATCTTTCCTTTATAAACCTAGCAACTAATTAATGCGCTCCAACATGGATACGGAAATCCTTGTCCTTCAAGAGTTAATAGAATTCTGGATAGGATGTTAGAGTCAAGATTTGTCCAGTTTATTTTATATTGAAATCTTCATATAAAAACAATCAAGGTGTCAGAAAGTTATTCGAGCTTTAAATATGCTGAAAAAATAAAGTATCTTTCTTAATTTATTAGCCTCTAGTACAGTGGTTCTCAACCATCCTAATGCCGTGACCCTTTAATACAGTTCCTCATGTTGTGGTGACCCCCAACCATAAAATTATTTTCATTGCTACTTCATAACTGTAATTTTGCTACTGTTATGAATTGTAATGTAAATATCTGATATGCAGGATGTATTTTCATTGTTATAAATTGAACATAACCCACAGGTTGAGAACTGCTGCTTTAGCAGATACCTTGAGTAATAAACTTAGCACCAATAGGAAACGGACACTGAACAATGAAGGCAAAAATTACTGAAAATTCAATATAAGTTTTGGTTATTTTGGTGTGGACCTGGGATTTCATTGACATAGGGAAATTCTGGGAGAAAGTTTCCTCCAGGTGAGCAAGTTTCAAGGGTAGCACTCAAACCCAGATCTCTCCTACTCCCAAGACCGGCTTTCAATTCCATATACCAAGTGGTTCTCAAGCATTTAGTTGTATTAGCCATTCTGGTATGAAGTATCTTGCATAGACAACTAATAATTTAACTATAATTACTTCTTTGAAACAACACTTTTGTCTGTTCAGAAGTCTTTCATGACTCCCCATGACCGACAGGATAAAGTACAAACTCCTTAGTCTGTCATTCAGGATGGCTTTCACAGTCAGGTATGAGTCCACTCTCTGCCTGTGTGATCTTAAGAAGTCATTTAATTTTTTTGGTTAACCTACTACCTCCCCCACCTGCAAAATTAAAAAATTAAACTAGATCATCTCTGAGGCCCTTTCTAACACTAGACTTGGGATCCTGGAATCTTAAGCTTCTCCTCCTCTTCATGAACCCTTTGCTTCAGCTCAGTATACCCAACAGCTGTAACAATTCCCTCAGTTGAATTTTCTCTGTGCTAGCATATAACAGGTACTTAATAAATACTTGTTGACTTACTGACTGAAATGTTTGCTCATGCTATTCCTCTTGCCTGGCATATATTTAATAAATGATCATTCATGGATTTGACACCTTGAGCTATATCCTCTCCCCCATTTTCCTAACCAAAATTTTGCCCATCCTTCTAGACCTAGTTAAAAATCTTACTTCCTTAGAGTATATTTACACTCTCATAATATGGTCTTCTTAGAACTCCTATAGCACTTTCTGTCAGTACCACTCAAAAGATACTTGCCACATATTGGATAGTATCATAGGTATGATCTGTCCTCTAAATTCTTTCTCAAAGTCTATGTCAGTAGAATAGAAACTCTGGCAGCTCCTACTTTTAAAAGCTTCCAGTGCAGGTCTAGTGATGAAATCCCTTCTTGTCATATCCATTATTAATATTTTCTGCCTCCTTAAAACAACTTGTATTTACTTCTATTTGTACATTTTGCATCCTTTTCATGACCTCTTACTACTACCATCACCACTGCCACCCTACCCCCAACAAAGTAAAATGCCAGCTCTGCAAGGGCAAAGATTCTTGTTCTTATAGTTGTATCCTCTGGCAACAGCACCGCACCTTGCACATAATAGATGCTTAAAAAATGTTTGTTAAATAGAAATGAAGTGAAAGAATTAACTCTAAATTTTTATACTCCTTATATAACATATTTACCTAGACATGGACTATGTTTTTGCCCTTCTTTGTAGCTCTAGCACTTAGCACAATGACTGGCACATAATAAGAGCTTAATAAATACTTGTGACCTGATGGTATGCATATATGTCTTCACATTCTATTAAAAGGATATTATTTTGCTTTTCTCTGTTTTTGTCAAATTCGCTAACCAGCACAGTTTCAAAAATTATAAAAGAATGAAATGATGCTCTTTTATACCATCTTTATTTTATTATATTTCCATCCTTACCAAAGTAAACTAAAATATCAAAATATTTCTCTTCAAGCTCAATAGAGGAGAACATTGATTAAAAAACATGTCTAAAGTTGTCATCAGTTTACTTACATGTGATGACATTTTGCATATTGAAATTTGCAGTTATTAAAATCATATAGCAAGGTTGTGACAGTTATGTTAAAGTAGGGAGTACACATATAGAAGTGATTTACACATGCCTGTTTCAAGCTGTCTGGGGATTCTGGCAAATGGAGCTTGGTGGCTAACAGTGCACGTAATAGACATAGAACAGAATTTTAAGGGCTTCTATTCCAAGACATTTGGGATTCCAGGTAGGCTCAGTGCAGAGTGCTACTTAGCAATTAGATCAATTGAGGGATTTGGGGGGTTTGCTTTTGGCTTTTAAGAAATTTACCAGTTTAAGGAGAGTTTAAACACCTCCAAAAAGGAAATAATGTACTTCTTCCTCACCAATCTGGTCATATTAACATCTGGTTGCAATTGTTACACTGATACAAATATAGAGAATTAGAATGAAAAATTCATTGAAGGCATTGGAATTTTTGGATACTTTGTGCATAGCTTTTCATGATTATTTAAAAATATTCATGATGGAAAGTTGTTTTTTTTCTTTACTTGGGTAAAATATGGAAGTCAATAAGTAAATCCTTCTTTTCTCATTAATTCTGTGCAATTTAGCTCTAATTAAGCTCTATATCTGGAAATGAGGTTTGTATTACTGGATATACAGAATTGGAATTGCCTGGAGAATACTTTGAAATTTTACCACTTGGCTTCATTTTTTCTCTAAAAATAATTCGCAATAGCTACTATTACACATCTTTACAAACTGAACATTTAATATAAAATAAAATTTACTTCATACTTTCTTTAAATGTTTAAAGTATTGAAAATAATTTTGAAATAATGTTTAAGACATCTTTTTTTTTCCTTTTGAAAAATTTTTAATTGGTAAGTCTCTTAACTTGAATATAATGTGAATGTTGTACATCTGTTACTGGGAGAACTAGAGCCGTCTTGTAATGGGACATTTGTGAACTTCTGTATACAGCTTGTGGTTCATTCCATAAATATTTGTGGGTCCTCTGATGTCCCTTCTGGGATTTTATCTGTGACCAATTTATAACACAGCTCTTGAAAGACTTTGTCAGTTGTTGAATATTTCAGCCATTTCTTTTCTTCAGACATTTTCCAAATCTTTTTTTAGTTCAGTCATACAATTTATTGCAAAATCACAATGTTTGAAAGGGCCCCACCAGCTAATAGCATAAGAAAGAACCTAGTTTTAGGTTTTATTTCTTTTCTTCAGACAAGTGTGTACAATATTATTAAAAAAAAAAATCTCACAATGATGTTAGTGAGCTGTCTTTAAGGCAACTTGGATATACACATTTTGGAGAATACTAATAACAGGTATATGCCCCTGATAAGACAATTTATTTACAATTTGAATTTAGGAAAGTAAAAACTAATTGAAATTTTTCTTCTAGAATAACTGTCAGAATTTTTCTACGAACATATATAAAATGTGTTTTCTAACTGTTTGCTTTCCCCTCCCATGTAAAAATTTTCAAATGGCTGTTGTTCTCCATCTCCCAGTGTGTCTCTATAGTCCTGTTATCAGGACAAAACAAAGGTAGAAACAGAAGTGCTCACACATCTTTCATTGTAGAGTAGATGATGAGGAAATCTAATTTGCCTCACCGAAATTCATTTTAAAACCAATCCCTCATGAATGTTTAATTCCTGAAAATGAGACATAGTTATGATAGTCCTTCAAAAACTGTAACTGTACAAATATGTTATAGCTATTTCTGTAAAGCCAAGTCCTAATTATGACACTTCAGCATTTAACATAGAATCTTTTTTTAAATCATCATAAATTATATGAAGTCTGCAATAGTCTTCAGTTCATAATCACTAAGCAAATTATTTTTCATTAGAATTCATAAAGATGAGTATATTATCGTAGATTTGGAAAGTAATAGTTCAGTATCATGGCCAAAGTTCTGGCACTAAATTCTAGGTAGAATTTTAGGGGAGCACTTTGGCTGATTTTCTGGTGCCCTTGAACTACAAAACAAAGTCATTGTATAAATCACAACCTTAAAAATTTTGAATTCTTCTGAGTTCTAAGTTGACTCCTCATTAACCAGTCATTCAAAAGACTTTTATTAAGTTCCTACTGTGTATCAGGCATTGTGCTAGGCACTAACTATACAGAGACAAAAATGAAATAGGTCCTGCCCTCAGAAGCTTACATTCCATTAGGTATCACGATACAGACATACATGTGCATATGCATCCATATACCCAGATGTATCCACATATAACAAATTATGTATATATTTGTAAACAATAGCAGTCAACACAAAGCATATACTAGTATAATAAAAATCTTAGCCATACTTCTGATTAACAATGTGGTAGCATTTTGTAGTATGAATGCTCCCGACATAGGTCAAATCTAATAAAAATTAAACAAAGCTATTATATTTGTACAAACAATAAAATGTATAGAGGATTCACTTGTATCAAGTTTTTTTTTTCCTATAAGTATATGAATGAATCATAGATTTTATTCCCAGTATATTTAAAACTTCAGTTTTTGTACTGTCTCCTGAATGCACTTTGTAGTTTTTCCTGTGGCTAAGCATATATATTTTAATACTAACCCACAGTTAGATGGAAAGATGGGATGTATATGGTTCCCAAAAGTAGTGTGAAAATTAAATTATCAGACTTAAGCAAAATTGTTTATAGTTCTTCCTCCCTCCCCCTCCTTTAATCTTTGATTCCACACTGAATTTTCCTTTCATATGAAAAATGGAGAACACTAATATGTCTTTAAATAACTGTCATTGTGGTATTTGGCAGGGCATGTTTAGTGTCTGGGGATGTTGTGGTCCTAATCCTGTAATGTGTAGTGTTTGGTTGCAAATAACCTCTTTTTAGCAAGTTGAGAGATATCAGGCCCATTTGTTATTTAGAGTAACTTGCCTAAAAACTCAATTGGAAAGCACCGTTGGCAGAATGAGTCCCTGTCATGTTCTTCAGCTGATCTAGTGTGAAGGCTTGGGGTTTAGATTTGGCACTCACAGAGTTATGGTGTATTCTGTGGCTTCCTGTGGCAGGATGTAGGTTTCTAAGAATATGTTTCTACTTGCTGCCAAAAGCTACCTCAATAACAGTGCTGAAAATGACTCTAAGTCCTACTGGCATGGATTTTGGAATGTTTTATCAACTATATTTAACCCTTTTTAATGATTGCTATTTTCCTCTAGAAATTCATGGTACTATAGAAGAGATTGCAAATGAATAAAGTGTCAACATGCCATGATACTATTAATGAATTCTAGAAAAACGCGTTTTATACATCTTTAAGATATATTGTGTCATTAAGTGCATTTGTTGTGTAATTATTGTTAGGAGAATTGATGTATAATGAATTACTGTTATATATGACAATAAAATGTAATCACAGGGAATTTTATTATTATTATCTTTGTTATTTAATCCCATCATTTCGTGAGAAGTCTAACAGAGTAATAGGAAAAGTAGAGTATTATCAGAAGTCCTCTCAGGAATTTGTCTAGAGAACTAAGGTAAAAGCCTTGCAGACATCCAAGTTGTGCCAGAAATACTGGACCATTTGTGGAATCAAAATCATAGGGCTTTTTACAAAGAGTTGCCTTGAGATAGAGGAAAAGGCAGGAGTTTCTGTTGTCAGCAACAACACTGACTCATCATTAAAACTAAACTCATAAAATCACCAATTATATTTAGTCTGAAATAAAAATGTGGTCAAAGAATGTGTTCTATTTAATAAGACTTTTCCAGAGGAATAAAGTAATTATTAATTTAAAATTTCAAAATTATTTATCTTTGCATCACTTATTAGAAATACATTGATTAAAGCATTTAAGTACACTGGAAAAAAACAGATTCCCACCCATCCCCTCTTTATATAACTACAACATATATTTGTATATGACAGTATAGAATGAATACAGAAGAAAGTTATGAAATAGAAGGCTTTATTGGGCAATCCACATACTGACCTTGTCACTCCACAGTTTCTCATTAAGAAATGTGAGGTATCTAAAGAATTCCTTCCACATATTCTGCACACCACTTTTCTTTCTAAAAATAAGAAAAGAAAAATATTTATAATGTCACTGAACATCTTATAAAGATGTAGAATTAATAAAGTAATCATTCGATGTAGTGGTACCAGTTTAAATCCTAATTCCTCAAACTAAAATTTGAGAGCAATTTCTTTATTCTCTGTTATCTAGAACTCTTTCTGAATTTCACTGCTCCAACTTAAAATAAAGAATATTCTTAAGATAATTGATTGCGAATCACATCATTGATATAAAGCCATAAGAGATCTCAGAGACCACACATTTCATCCCTGTCTTTTTCTAGAAGAAGGAGCTGAGGCTCAGAGGGGTTTAGTGACTTGCTTATGATCACACAGCTTCCAAATGCCAGGAGTGTTATTAGAACCCATTTCCTTCTAACCCTGGGTCCAGTACACTAGCCACTAAGCAATACTGCCTTGGAAATATATTCCCACTACCTATAAAAACACTCAGCATATTCACATAAAACTTATTCTAGCATTTTAAATTCAAATTACCCAATTGACAATATATGGCAGTAAAAAGTAACTCTTAAATATGTAGCTAAACTCTAAAATATTTCTTTTGATGAAATTTCTTGACCAAGACTACAGGATTCCTAAGTGTCTTTCGATTCTCTCAGACTGTCTTTTTTCTCCCTGTAAAGTTGGTCAATCTGGTGCTTATGCCACATTTCACAATTTAAGAAGTATATATTTTAAGGAAATGCTAAAGCTTTCTTTCTTTTTAACAAAATTACTTTGACAATTTGGATGAAGATTTTTTTTTAATTAAAAAAATTCTATCTGACAATAGGACTCTTGTTGATTTATAAATTTGTTAATCATAACTTTATATTGTCTTTTGATGTGGCATTTTCAATGTAAAATTCTAAATGCAGTTATTTAGGAAAAATAATCTAAGCTCTCTATAAGAAGCTTTGTTCTTGTAAGTTTTTAAGATACTAGCTGATAAACAGCTCCAGAATATGATGTGTAACTCCTCACTGCATTGTGAGCCCTTAGCTAAGTTTGTAATAGGTTTAGTTATCATTTGACAGATATGTGAAGCTGTGTTTTCATGGATGTCTCCATGACAGTGTAGCTGTGGATGAGATAGACATGCAGGGTAAAGAATGTGTCCATGATGATGCATTTTCCAGAGAGCTGCTACTCCTTAACTCTATTGGTGTCCAGGTATGGGTTTGATAAACTGACACAACAGTGAAAAGAACCCCTGTCCCATGTCAGCTTATCAAACACACTCTGGACAGTTTATGCTTTCCACTGAATCCTCCCCTACTTAGTTGAAGTCTAAAGTTGCTGCTCTGTTGTCTTGAGGCTCCTGAGTTCAGTGAAACGCAACCTCAGCATTTCCAGGTGATTTTAAAGAACACCTGATAAGACTGAGGTATTGTACCACAGAACTGTTTGCATCTTCCAATAACTAGAGAAAAATGTGAAAACCTCAAACAATTACAAAGGAAACATTGTTCAGTTTGGTAACTAGATATGAAATATCTTGGAAAGTAAAACATTTTATGTTATGTCCTAACACTAAATCAACAATTTAGCGAAATCATGCTACGCTGTTTCTAATATACAAAAACAACAACAATGTAAAAGTACCAGGTATGTTTTTTGATCTTTTCTTAGTTCATTATTTTATCCCACAAAAAAATCAATCTCTATCTAGCATTCACTGTGAGCTTGCCCCCAAAACCGATTCAGTCAACTCTGTTTAAATATTTGTCACATAAGTTTTCCTTGCCAGAAATATCAATCAGCCTTACTTTAATTCATGCAGATACGTCTTTTGTACATCGATTCTAGTGATGATAGCAAATGTATTTTAAGTAAAATATTAACTCAGTTAGACTTTTTGGACCCATTAGATCCAAATATTTTCTTTGTACTTTTTGTTCAGTTTGTTTGCATTCATTCATTCATTAATAAATAAATGTTTTAGTCCTTCTACAAAAGCAAGTGAATCTGCTATAGATACTACCATAACCCCACTTGGCAGTAGACATTTCCACAGTATTCTCTTTTTTAAACAACGTCAGCAAAGAATTACATTATGCAGCTACATTACCTTATCTCTGAAGGACCATTTCTGTGTTGGAAATAAGGACGTAGTATGTTAGTGCTGTGTAGAAGTGGTGCAGCTTAATTTGGGAAATTTTCTGTATGCAAGAGCTTTTTGAGCCAAGGACCACTTTTAAATGTGTCTGGTCACCTCACAGGATATGTAGAGCATTTCCTGCCAGTAGGATTAGAGGAAGGAAGCACAAGGCCAAAGCGTTTGATGTGTGATGTACTGTAATTCCTTTCATGTGTTCAGTGGCTTTTATATGATGATCAGTACACTGCTACCAATTGTGACCATAGTGTGGTCCAGTCCATTCAGACTGACCTTCCATGATGTGGTGCCATTAACCATACCTAGCAGCACTAATGTAATTAGGGATAAAGCTCCCTTTGAAATTCACCATCTTTCACGTTTCTTTTTTTAGTAATAATAATGATAAAGTAATAATCTTGATAATATTGGTACCCATGGAAGTTATCAGATTTGACAGGGTGCTTATGTCTGCACTAATAGGAGCAGATGGACTTTTCCCCCCATTTTATGTTGTATACCTCATTTCTGGAAATATTATCTCCTGCCCACAGCCCTCAGTGGTAATTTGAAGGTCGAGAAGAAAGACTAGCTCTGAAATATAGTTATTCCTGGATGCAAGAGTTTGGCAGGAAATGTGTTATTGATGAAACAAACCATGTCAGCAATAGTAGGTAAAAATAATACCTTAACTTCTATAGAACAAAATGTGAACTTTGGATAAATGCCTCAGTAATTTTTTTGTTTATTAGAAGGTGGGAAATAATAAACTGCTTGGGAGTTAGAAGGTTTTTTCCAAGTATAGAATTTTAATTTTAGGAAAATTGTACTGTTATAGCAATCATATCCTTCATGCTTCTGTTACATGACATTTTCCTTCTTTGGTTTCCTTTAGTCTTCCTTTCCTTTAGAGAATTAGTTCTTTTATCTGGGTTTAAAATTATATATTTAATAATGTATTTCATAAATATTACATATCCTTTATACTTTTGCATCTACATTGCAAGGTTGTTGTTGGGGTGAATAATTCTGTAAAAGTGCTTAGCACAGTGCCTGACACATAGTAGGTGCTCTGTAAATGTTTCCCTTACCCTCTATACTCATCTGTTTTCTTAGATCTTTAAAAAATTTTCAGCTTTGAGATGATTTAAGCAGGCCATTTGATCCTTTAGAACTTGGCAGTAATAGATCTGGAGGAGAAACTTGTGAAGTAATTTAGGTATATTGGCTGAAGGAAAGAAACACTTTAACTTTTGCTTATTTACAATTTATGAATACATGTAGATTTTTGAAATTGTATTTTTCCTTCATAATACTGGTACAGAATATGCAATGTTATATATTGTGTATATATGTGCATGTTATCATCACACACACAATATTTTACATATTGATAGGCAAATCTATATACATGTAACACAGGTTTTGATCTGATATTTCATCTCTCTGTGGAGATCCCTGTATGTAAATTCCCTTCCGTGATACAGATGGCACTCATCTGTATGTACCAGATAATATTATACCAGAATTGTATAGGACACTGAGAGACTAAGTATTCTAACTATGAAGGTAAGACTTGAATGCAGAATTTCCTAATTCCATGGTGAACCATCTAAATACTGTGATGTCTCCCTATATATAAATAGCGCTATTGAAGCAACTGGGTAGCACATGGTGAATGAGGTATAGAGTGCAAGACCTGGAATCGGGAAGATTCATCTTCTTGAGTTAAAATCTGGCCTTAGACACTTACTCGTTGTGTGACTCTGGGTAAGTCACTTAACCCTGTTTGCCTCAGTTTCCTCATCTGTAAAATGAGCTGAAGAAGGGAATAACAAACCACTATAGTATCTTTGCCGAGAAAACCCCAAATGGGGTCATGAAGAGTTGTACATAACTGAAACAACTGAACAACAACATGCTTATATAGATGTATTTGCCATTATTCATAAGAACAAATTCTTTGAATTTTGTTTGAAATAAGGTTAAATAGCTTATATTTCTTTCTGGCACAGTTTTTATTAACATAGAAAATGAGTGTAAAATAATGCATTTTTCCATCATTTGCAGGTCTTTTTGCTCTTTTTTAAGAAAAAAAGTACTAAAAATTTTTGATTATAATGAAAAAAACTTTACATTGTAAAATATTAAAGAATTTATTACTATTATTCATTCATATCCTTTGCATTTTCACAATATTTATTATATCTGCTTTGTTTCATCTTATAAAAATGTGTTTCACAGAATATGAAAGTTTGGTTCTCATCACCACAGCCTAACTCACATGGCAAGTCATGACATATGTTATTAATATTGAATATCCGAATAGCCATAATAAGGAATCCATTACTGTGTAACTTTTAATGTATTAACATACTGCTAGTTGAAAAGTAAAATTATACTTTTTAAGTGACATTGCACATTGGGAATTATTCCTGATGCTCCTACTCAGTGACCTTTTTTTTTTTTTGAGCCAAATTAACTGTCGCATTTTTGCTTCATTTAGTAACATTTGTTAGCAAGAAGATTTTAAAATATGTAACTTCATTTAAAAATATAATTTATGTATTTCATCTCACCCTAATTCAATATAATATAAATGTGTTAATAAACCAGGAAAAAATTATGAATAACAGATATTTTAGATCTATTTGACTTTTTTCTCCATTAGGAAAGCAATGTTAGATGTGGGGTTGGGGGAGAGACTGGTAACACAGTTGCATTTTTTAAAAGATACAGAGTAATGACTCTGATACACTTGTAGTTCCAGAAATTGATGAAAGGAAAAAGACATAAGAGTAGGTATGATGTTTGTATAATCCTTTTTTTTTTTTTACTTCAACTCACATCCCATCCCCCCACAAAAAAAAGTAAGTCACCTTTTATCTTTGTAAATGTTTTTATTTTAAAGGGATACCTTCCAGTATTATTGGAAAGGAAAAAACAATATTAGAATTCCCCAGGAGCTAGAGCAGGAGTAATTTTAGCAATATCCCTTTTAAAAACTATTTAACGTCCTCATTTCTCATAAATTTTTATTTGAAATCTGGGGCCCTATACCATATGCTAAGGTGTGAAGAATCTTCCACCCCACCTTACCACTACCCTTGCTGCAGGATCCCATGGCCCCCTCCTTCCAAATGTTCTTTTATGAGCACATGAATCAGTAGGATATTTCTTTAGTGTCTCTTTTCTCCTCAAACTCCTGCTTTAAAACCAGTCCTAAAATTCTAAAGAATGCCTGCTTATCTTTGGAAATAATTTTCTAAACCAGTTGTGTATATATACATACAGGCGCGCGTGCGTGTGTGTGTGTGTGTGTGTGTGTGTGTGTGTGTGTGCGTGTGTGTGTGTGTGTGTGTGTGTGTTTTCTGAGGCAGCTAGATGTCTTATTTGCTTTTGGATTTGTTTTGTATCCCAAATTCAAAATATTTAAGTGTCCTGAATTTTGCGTGTGGTCTCAAATCCTTAGTTAGAGTAACTTTAATGTCTTAACTGTTTGCTTTCTTTTTATTGCTTGGGATTTTCTTTTTTATTACAGGGTAATTTGTTTAGAGTATGCAGGGTTATGGCGTGGAAGCAAAAGTACTAAAGGTTAAACATTTTCTCTATCATTTTGTTTATAAAAATGGCAAAGTATATGTTGTTAAATTGTTTATATGTTGTTTTTTAAGTCTCCTTGGTGTTCTTTATAGCCTCTGTTGTTTATAGCTTAGGAAAAAATTCAGTAGAAATTTGTTTATACACTGCATTGTACACTAATAAAATTTTGCCATAGATATGTGGATCTTCATAATTATTTATTATTTAGCTATTTTTGGAGTTAAGATTACAAATGGCTGTTATTTTATAAAATTAATAGAATTGGTGACTAAGACTGATAAACTTATAAAATTCTGCTAGAAAAATTTCATGCAATAGTTAGCTCATGATGTTCCTCCTTCATGAGACCCAACTTAATTTAGTACCTATCTATATAGAAAAATATCTTTTGCTTATTTACTGTACCTCTAAAGCTTCATATGGTATTTGCATACTAACATCTCTATTATAAGTATTTTTAGATACTCTAGCAAATTCTGATATTGTCTGGTTATGAAATTGTTAGATGTTTTTCTAGTATTTCCTTTTAAAACCTAAGAAGGAGGTTCTGCCAGTGCAGTAAATACTTGGAAAAATAAGACTTTCATGCCAATTAGATTTATTTTTGAGAATGATATTCTTTATTGTAACCCTCAAATTTTCAATTCTTTAGAAATAGAATTTATGAATTCTAAATTCTACGATATAATATCTTGACTTATGGATACTTCATAAAAGAAGTGATAATTCTTTTTTATCATCTTAGTCCCATTTCAGTTCTTTATATATCAGTATGAAGTCAAAGGTCTGTATCCATATGCTAAGGTATGAAGAATACTCTTCCTTCTATCACTGGTGGATACCATGAATTACTTCATAGGGTACTTTATTGGCACCTAAGTTATTATGATACTTTTGGTTGCTTTTTCCTTTTGACCCTCTAACTTTCAGCTCAGTCCTTTGAACATAAAGAATGTATGTATGTGTGCACACCCGTGTGTATACATATACATATACACATACACACACACATACACACACACATACACACACATATGTATATATACACACACATACACATATATATACACACACATACACTAGTGGTTCTCAACCTGTGGGTTATGTTCAATTTGTAACAATGAAAATACATCCTGCATGTCAGATATTTACATTACTATTCATAACAGTAGCAAAATTACATTTATGAAGTAACAACGAAAATAATTTTATGGTTGGGGGTCACCACAACATGAGGAACTGTATTAAAGGGTCATGGCATTAGGAAGGTTGATACACAAACATATATTCAGCATTTTTTAGCCCCATCCATGTGTATGTGCTATTAGAGATCCAAAGAGGAATACATTTATCAATTCAATGACAAAGGAAAAGGACATAAGCCTGAAAAGATAGCTTATAATGCTAGGCAGTGTATGACTGTAAAATTCATGATAAACATAAGTACCATACATGCTGAACAAGAGTGAGTAAGTACTTAGAGTTAGAGTTGATGCAGAAAGAAGTCACAGAAGAGATAGTTCTAGACTAGAGTGAGGCCCTTAAAGGATCATAGATTCATAGAGTCAGGCCTGAGTAGGAATTCCTCTACCTCTTATGTAAAAATATCCATATTCTACTTGAAGAATCCTCAGTGATAAGAATCTGACTTTATCCTGAACCAACTAATTGTTTTGCATTTGGACATCTCTGATTGTGGGAAGTCTGTCCTTATAGCAAACCTAAATCTTGATCTTGGCAACTTCTACCTAGTGCTTTTTGTTTTGTCATCAGGGGCAAAGCAGAACAAGATTAATTCATCTTCAGCGTGATAGCCCTTTAAGTACTTGAAGAAAGCTGTATCACATTCTCTTCTAAGTCTTTGGTTCCCTAGGCTAAATATCTCTAGCTCTCCCTGCTTCAAGTCTCTTTTCTGTATAATTTATCCTCCACATAGCTGCCAAAGTGATTTTCTTAAAGCACTGGCATGACAATTATACCAGCCCAACAATGTCAGTAAACTCCAGTGTCTCTCTTTTAATAAGAATAGCTAACTTGTATATGGCATTTAGATTGGTATTCTTATCTCTATATCCAACTCCTTTACCCTAGTGTCATAGGGTATGATTTTAAGAATCTCACTGTCCCCATCACCTGGCCCTAGATGGACACCACTTTGTCAATGTATTTCTTTAAAGCTGTTAACCAGAATGGAACAGGATATGGAAGTGTGAAATAACCAGGGTAGAGAAGAGCAAGTCCATCACTCCTCTAATTCTGGACACTATACTTAATATTATTTCAGGTGACTTCTTTGTGCAGAAAAGGAAGTTGGAGAAAGGTACTTTATATCAGATTTTGGATTCTCATTGAACATGTAATCTTTCCACATTTCCTGTTCTTTTTTTCCTCACATAAAATGTTTAGCTAGTTTCTATCCTTTCTGTAACTGTGTACTTGATTTTTTTATACCAAATATAGAATTTTATATTCATAACGATTATTATTAATTTAAATTAGCATCTCCTTCTAGCCTGTTGAAATATTTTTTTTGTTCTGACACTGAATGTATTAACTGTCCTATCAACTTTGCATTTTCTGTAAACTTGATAAAATCATCATCTCTGTGGGTCATGTCCTGTTATATTTTATATTCTTAAAGGGCTGTGGCTGTGTCATTTTTTTTTATCTTTAAATTCCTAGGGCCTAACACAAGGTCTAACAGATAGAAATAGTTTAGTAAATGTTTATTGCATTGAATTAAATTGATAAACATTTTGAACAGAACTGGGCCAAAGACATAAACCTATGGTTCGTACTATAGTCCTTTACCAGATTTACACTCATCAGTTTACCAACAACCCTCTTTGGATCTAGACATTCTACCATCTATCATTCATCTAAAATTTCTGCATCTTATTCATGATACTCATCAGAGTATTTGTCTAATTCCTTGTGAAAATCTAGGTCTAGTATGTCTATGTAACTCTACTGATCTACCCACCAGTCTAGGACCTTATATCAAAAAATAAAATGAAATAGTCTGGAATGACTTGTTCTTGATGAAATAAATCATGTTATTTATGATAATCAGCTTTCTCCCTTTATCTGTTTAACCCATGGTGCAGAACCAAAAATCTGTGTTTATGTGAACTAGATTTAGTCTTGTAGATATCTAAGGGGGCAATTTTGTAGAATTATAAAAGACTTTATGGATCTGTAATGGTAATGAAATTTGAAGTTCTCTTTGTATTGGGAAGCTGACAGGTACTTAGCACCTAGTTTCAAATTAAAGACTTTGTAAAGAAACAGGAGTTATGAACCCCCCTTGTTGATGTAAGAGAAAGGGACTGAACAGGGAACCCTTGTTGCTGACATAAAAAGAAAGGGCTGAACAGGGAGGAGTTATACCATATTTAAGAAAGAGCACAAGGTGGATAGTCAGAACTTCTTGGGATAAGCATCATGGAGGCAGGGCAGCTGCTGCTGGACTGAAGACTGGACTGAGAATTGAGAAGAACTGAGAAAAGACATGAGAATTGAGAACTGAGACAGAATTTCTTGGAGTAAGCCACATGGAGGCTAGATAAAGTGATTTTTTTATTTTGAGAATGGAACTTATGGTGCTGAGGATTTTGGAGAGTTAGCCAGAGCTGCTGAGGATTTACAAGGACCAGCTGGAGCTGCCAAAGACTGAGGAAACATGACTGTGGTATTTTGTACAAATGTTGTTGTGGCTTTGATAATGTGTATGAATGTTATTGTGGCTTTGTTAAGCCTTGTCTTTCCAGGAACAGAGACTGTGAAAGGTTTGAGATGGACTAGACACTGTTGAGTTCCAATGAGGAACTGCACGGAGAGCTGGACAAGGAACTGGGAGCTGTCTGCCTTTGAACCCTGGTAACAGTTTGGTAGATTCAGGTGGGAGCTACCTGCCTCGAGTCAAGATGAAAAAACCTCTCCTTGGATACTGAATAGTAACTGATGAAATTGTCTGAGTAGTGACTGATGAAATAGGGTACTGAGTAGTGACTGATGAAATTGTGATTTACTTGTGATCTAGGGGTAGATAGCTTTTGTCCTTTCCACTACCCCTTAAGAGGGTACTGAAGTAGTGACTGATGAAATTATGATTTAATTGTACCCCATGGGTGGAGGGCTTTGACTTTTGTACTTTGTGTCCCTTAAAGCCTCCTTAAGGATGATTGAATGATTGAGTTACTAAAGGATTGTACTTTGTTTAAAACTATGTGACCACTTTGATGAAAATTATGTGGCCATTTTAGTGATCAGTTGTTGGGTTGTGACATGAATGCTGTATTTTGATTTTCTGTGTTAAGTTGTAGCATTCTGAATGCTGTACCTTGATTTTCTGTGAATGTTTTGCTCTGAGTTGTTATTGAATAAATAGAGAGTTTGCTATACTATGTAATCAGAATCTTGAAAGCTGTTCATAGCAGCAGTCCTCTGGAAAGCTGCTCATGCTTGACTTTACAGGATCTTTTCACAGAGTAAGAAATTATTCATATACATATTTTAAATGGATTTTCTAAGACACATGCAGAACAGAACTCAGATATCCCGACTATCATAGATTTTTCTAATCTATAAGTGATGCGGTTTTATAATTAGTATTCAAGTGAGTAGAATAATAATGATGATGATGGTAATAAAAACTCACGTTTATATGTCACTTTAAGCATCACAAAATACCTTCCTTACAACAATGCTGTCAGTTGGGATGTATATAGATCAATTAAGTCACACAATAAAATTCCTTTAGGTAGACTTATTTATACAAGACATTTGACTAACAAATCTCTAGTGCTTGAGATCTTTTCTGAAGTTCATGCTATGCACTATAGTCAGATCAGCTTTCCTAACAATTTCTGAATATTCAAATAAATGCAACAGAATTTAAACACCTAATTTATGTACAGAATGGTGCCAGATAATGAAAAGAAGATAAGACGTAGTTGTTGCCTTAGTTGGACTTGCAATCTAGCAGGAAAGATAGGACATAAATATAAATTAAGGTAAAAGCATAGTAGATGCAATATAGTGTTATTTGAAGTAAAAGTAAAGGAACATAATTTTTTAAGTGAGGAGTGGAGGGATTAGGGAAAATTCATGGAGAAGTTGTAATTTGAACTCTGTTTTAAAGGATGAGTAGGATTTAAATGGAAAGAAACAGTGTGGAAAAGGGTAAGGACATTCCAGAGCAAAGGTAGGCAGACAAGAGAATGTAAGATATATAGGCAGGAATATAGGGACAATTCTAATTTGGCTAGAGAAATGTGCAGTGTAGTGGAAAGGAGACTGAATTAAGCAGCAGGAAGTTCAGAGTTGAGCCAGATCTTCAACTAAAAGCTGTATGACTTTCGACATGGCATTTGAACTGTCTACCTCAGTATTTACTCTTAAATTGCAGGGACTGGACTGCCTTTCTTAAAGTCCAGTTCCAATTCTAATGCTCAGTGATTTCATAATTCTAAGATTAAATTTGCAGTGATTAGGGTTAGGGAAGGTTGAGAGAAAAAAATCTTGATTCTGCTCAAAATCCTTCAGTGGTTCTCCACTGTCTATTGATTAAAGTGCAAACTTCTTAGCCTGACATTCAAGACTTTTCACAGTCTTCCCTCAGACTGTCCATTTCATATAACTTGGCATCCCATATTGCAGAAGATAGTGTTCAGGAAACATCTCCATGAGACTGTCTCTGATCTTCTCAGTTGCTAGTATTCCCATCCTCCTTAAATTACCTTGTATTTACTTATTTAGAAATGTGCTCCATAGAAATAAGCTTGATCAGGTAATGTTTTATTTTTATGTTTCATCAAATTGAGAAGGGAGTAGTGTGATGAATTTTGCATCAAAGTCCTAATCATGGCAAGCTCTTTAACTTGGAAGTGTGTTCTAGAGTCACAGAGTTACTGGTTTACTGACTTTTCAAGCTGTATACAACAAAATTAGATGGAATCTAGCTTCTGAAAGAACCTGAAAAGTCATTAATTAAGAAGGGAAAGAGACCTTAATAAACAAAGCCAAAATAAAGATCTAAGAAAAGGAAGTTATAGTTGCAAATTAGATGCAAGCAAAAGAACAAGATGGAGTAATGGGATCAAGATATAATAGAACTAGAACTGACCTTTTTATGAACAAAAATGCTTATTAATAACCTCTAGTGGCACCCTCTGTGATGTTTGAAGGAATGCATTTCTGGCTGGCCTTGCCTAATTTGGTCCTGAACCATTGACAAAAGTAGGTTAGAAGGCAGGGCACACTTAAGGAGGCTTTTGGGAGAGAAGGTAAAGGAAAAGCAGGTAACAGTGGGATATCACACTAGAAAATGTCTAATAGGCAGTGAGCAGTGAAAGCATGACACTCATAGTAAATAGGTAGCTCTTCTCCATCATATAATAGAATTAGTACACAAAATAACTGATATCCAATCATCAGTGCCAGATCTTTTGAAATCTTTCCTTTAAAGATCACCTTTGTTTTATATCTCATGCTTTTATCATGCCCTAATTATGCAAATTAGAGCTTGCTACCTAAGATTTGTTCTAAGAACTAATAAGCAAATCCTGCTTACATTTCCATGACTTTGTTATATTAAATGTCATATGCTCTTTCAGATGTCATGCTCCCTCCAGGCTTCTCTGTAATTCACTGTCCAAGACTGGATTATAGAGGAGGTACAATGGACACTGTTTTATATCCGGTTCTGAACTTGACACTTGGCTCATAGCTATAGTTCCATGAGGATTGTGGTTGCACTAGATCCTGCAAACTGCATAGGATTGGCTTAGGTTAGGACTTGAAGGGAAGGCCCCTAGGAAATAAATTGGTGCCATCCACAGTTGGTATATATGATACATGAGGAAGGAGAAAGGGCTCTAAAGACAACACATATGGGAAGAAAAACTAAACCAGACCAAGTATGTGCAGAGAAAGTCCAAAGGAGAACAGTTTTCAGGGTACTGAGGGATTGACTGCCAAGATAGCTGAAAGAAGAAGGTTGGGCATGGAAGGAAATTACAATTTAATATTAAGGGGGAAAAAGGCATTTGAGAGTTAATGAATAACTACTGAACCATGTGTCTACTTTGTCGTCTCTACAGAATACGATAATCATATTTGATGAAAAAGAAATATAAAAGTTAGATAGCCCATCTCCTCAAGAAACTTGCTAGGAAATCACTTGTGAGCAGTAGCATTAATCTAGATGAAATGTGAGGATAGTCTTGGTAGGTGATAGTGATTGTGTGTGAAGAGAGAAAAAGACAAATACAAGAGGTACTGAAGTCATTAGACTAAAAAACTGAGTGGATATGAGGATAAGTGAGAATGAAGAGTCAAGATTGACTCCTAGTTTGGGAGCTTTGTTGACTGGTCATTTTTTTGGTAGGTAGAAGGCTGATTTCATTTCAGTGTAAGGGAGGACATCCCAATCTGTCAAAAAAAAAAAATCTATATTTTGAGGCATTTGGTAAGGTAATATATTCTTTTCCATCTCAAATAATCAAGAAGAGATATTGTTAAAGGGGTGCTTCTTTATGCCTTTTTGAGTTCCTTTCAATACTCAGATCCTCTTCTTCTTCTTTATTAATTAATCATAGTTTAGAGAAGGTGACTTATTAACATTTTGTTGATTATCTTAAGGGCCTGCTTGCCATTTCTTCACAGGATAATCTTAATCTTCTCTCTCCATATGTTTATACTGATAGTCCCCAATTCCTACATTTTATCACTCCTCATTTGAGCTTCTTAGATGTCCTGGATGACATCAAGACACAGATTTGGAAGATGGAATGTCTTGTGAGGAACACCAAGTATTCCACAGTAGTGAGATCAAGGAGAAAGAATATGAATGGGCACAAAGTATAAGACTGAAAAATCAGGAAGGGAGCACATTGTAAGTGTTTTAAATGCCAACCAGTGCTCTTTTATGTTTGATTCTGGAAGTAATAGGGAACTACTGTAGTGTATTGAGAAGAGTGACATAGTCAGATGTAAGCTTTAGGAATAGCAATAAGGCTTCTTGTAGAAAGGGGGCATGACTACAGAGCTGTCTGCCAATTGAATATAGAAGGACTAAAATAAATAAGCCAGATAGTCCTCTGGACTATGTAAGTTTCAAAAGAGAAAATTTGAATTAGACCTATTAGGTAATTGATTAACTGATTACTAGTAAAAATTAAATGTACTGTATTTTATGTTGAATCTGTAGAAGTAATAAAATCAGAGTTGGATTAAAGTGATAAAAGATAATAAATATGAAAGAGGAATAATTTCTGCAGAGTTGGATTCAAGTTTCCGTGATCCATATCTAAAATTGACTTGCAGCCATAACAAATTTAACAAGAGAATCTCAAAGTAGAAATAATGCCAAGTATCTGTGGAAGAATCAGTATAGACAATAGAAGTAGGAGGTCTAACAATCTTTATTAAAGACACATAATTCTAGTCTCCTTTTATTTATATGTTTAAAAAACTTTAAAAGTAAAGTATTTTATTCTGATTTAGAATTAGTCTTCTTTCAAGGTTACCTGTGTGGGAATTCCCATAAATTTCACCACAAAATAAGACCATTCTAAATTCTCTTCTAGTTATGTGAAGCCAACACTCATGCCAAATTTCCTGCATGATCTATAAATCCTTATAGATTTTATGGAAACACCTGTAATATATTATATATAAAACATAATTTCTGAAAATTTTTCTTATCTTACATAGGGAATAAATTATTGAGCACTATTACTTGGCAAGTGACGGCAACAACAACAACAACAACAAAAACAAAAGATAGATAGAATAGTGTGTGTCTATAAATATATGTATGTTGTGTATATATGTGTGTGTGTATTGATATGGTTTTCATTAATGTTAAAAAATTATGAATAAAGGAATTAAATTATTTTTTGTTAGAAAGAAGGAAAGACAATACAACTGTCTTAACTTTTAAAATTTGTATGTTTTTAAAATTAAATCATAAATTAAATTTATTATATATTATATAAATTAATATAATTAAATTAAAATTAAATCATAATCACTTGTTTATCCTTTCCCACTGGGAAAACAAACAAAACCTTGTAAGAAATATGTATAGTTGACTATATGACCTTATAAGAAAATATATATAAAAACTGATATGACTCTGCCAAGTATCTAATTTTGACAGTGTGAAGTGTTTGAGATATGGGACTTCCCTCAACCCATACAAATCACAACTTGTGTATGACTTAGTAGATAAGTCTTAGGGAATTGTTTAAGGTACAGAGAGATATAGTGACTTACTAAGCTTAATGTAGTTTTTGCGAGTCAGAGAGATATTTGAATCTAGATCCTTCTAACTCCAGTTGCAGAACCCTACTCTCTGACCTGTTCTATATTTTCTGTTTGGTTCAGTTCAACATCAGTTAAGTAACTTCTCTGTGCAAGACACTGAGCTAAGCAAGCACTGGGGATACAAAGGCAATACCTGCATACATATTATACTGGGAAGATACAACATATACTACAGATAAGACAAAACAGTCAGAGCCAAGATGGCAGAGTAGAGAAAGCACCTAGTTGAGTTTTCCCAACAAAAGCCAGTCAGTTTTAAAGTAATGCTTCAAATTGAATTCTGGAGAGAAAGAGCCCACAGAAGGTCAGAGTAAGATATTCTTTCAGCCTAAGACAACCTAAGAGGTTGGAAAAATGGGAAAAATGGGGCAGGAGAGTGATCTGGATTGCACGTAGATGAAATAACAGTGGTGGGACTAGGTAGTGGTAACAGAAGCAGCAGCAAGCTCAGGAGCTCTCAAGTTAGAAAGTGAGGTGACCTGGCAGTTGGTCAAAAAGAGAATAAAGAGTACCCATGTGTTTGCATTATATGTAGAACCAGATGCTGTTGGGCATCTCCATTGCCTATACCCACTTCTCAATCACAGTTTAAGGACAGAGAGGAGCATGAAGAGTAAGTGGAGGGACAGAGCCAAGATGGTAGAGTAAAAGCAGGAACTTGCTGAGCTCCCGCTCCAAACACCTTCAATACCTGTAAAATATAACTAAACAAATTTTAGAGCTACAGAACCCACAATGTGACAAAGAGAAACAAATTTCCTGCTGAAGGCAGCTTGGCAGGCCGACAGGAAGGGTCTATCACACCAGGCTGGGAGCCGAGTGCAGTCTTGTATGAGCTTTATGGGCCCAGACCTGGGGCAGACCTGAACAGTGGCACAGACCAGCCAGAGAAAACTTCAGGACAGTGAATCCTGAAGCTATTTCCAGACTTCTCAAATTATTAATGCCAAAGAGAAAGTAAAAGGTCAGTGGGGAGCTCTGTTGGAACTAGGTGACAAAAGAGTGTGGTCCAGCCCCTACCCCTGGAGTGAGGGGTGGCAGAGGCACAGCAACTTCAGCTGCTGCTACATGGCTGCCTCTGGAGCTCCTGCCCTGCAGATCATAGGGGGACCAAACAACCATTTAGAGGGTAATCACTCTTGCTTTGGCCTGCTTGGATCTGGGTTGTAGTCTTGGGTGGTGGTCCTGGGGTGTGTGACCAGTGTGCCAGAACTTGTGGTGATTGTAGAGAGCGTCCCCACCTCATAGCTCTGACAACAGCTCTGACAACAACTGCAAAAACCCCAGTAATTATGGACACAGGTCTCTCCACTCTGGAAGCAGAGTTCTACCATGGCAAAGAGCTCAAAAGTTAAGTAATTGACTGACAAGATGAGCAAGCAGAGGAAGTGCAATCAGAACATAGAATCCTTTTTTGGGGACAGAAAGGATCAAAACATGGAACCAGAAGAAAACAACAAAGTCAAAACTTGTGCATCAAAACCTTCCAAGATAATTATGAATTGGTTACAGGCCATGGAGGAGCTCAAGAAGGATTTTGAAAATTCAGGTAAAACAAGTGGAGAAAAATTTGGAAGAGAAATGAGAATGATGCAAGAAAATCATCAAAGGAGAGTCAACAGTCTGCTAAAGGAGACCCCCCCAAAAATACTGAAGGAAAATAACACCTTAAAAAATAGACTAACTCAAATGGCAAAAAAGGCCCAAAAAGCCAATGAGGAGAAGAATACCTTAAAAGGCTGCATTGCCCAGATGGAAAAGGAATTTCAAAAATTCACTGAAGAGAATAGTTCCTTCAAAATTAGATTGGAGTAAATAGAAGCTAATGACTTTATGAGAAATCAAGATACCATAAAACAGATCCAAACAAATGAATAACTAGAAGGCAATGTGAACCATCTCATTGGAAAATCCACTGACCTGGAAAATAGATCCAGGAGAGATAATTTAAAAATTATTGGACTACCTGAAAGCCATGATCAAAAAAAGAGCCCAGAAATCATCCTTCAAGAAATTCTCAAGGAAAATTGCCCTGATGTTCTAGAACCAGAGGGCAAAATAGAAATTGAAATATTTCACCGATTGCCTCTTGAAAAAGATCCCAAAAAGAAAAC
>CM053587.1:243665794-243677893 GCA_028646515.1 Pseudochirops corinnae | reverse complement strand
GTTGTCAGGAAGAAACAATTTGAGTATTGTGGAAACACAATCAGGATAACACAAGATCTAGCAGCTTCTATGTTAAGGGATTGAAGGTCTTGGAATATGATATTCTGGAGGTCAAAGGAGCTAGGATCAAAACCAAGAATCACCTACACAGAAAAACTGAATGTAATGCTTCAGGGGAAAATTAGTCATTCAATGAAATAGAAGACTTTCAAGCATTCTTGATGAAATTACCACAGCTGAACACAAAGTTTGACTTTCAGATACAAGAAGCAAAAGAAGCATGAGAAAGGTAAACAGGAAAAAGAAATCATAAGGAACTTATTAAAGTTCCTCTATTCTTGATGGAGAAAACATTTTGTTAAAATGAGTTTTGGAAGTCTTTCTCATCTTTCTTATATTTCACGTCTTTCCATTTTCACCCTTGAGAGCCTTTGGGATAATTTTGCTTAGTTGAATATTTTCCCTAGCTTTCTTTAGACAGGTAATATCTTCTACTGCTTCTGTCTGCTTTATGAGACAGTGCTAGTTATGCTCACAAAGAAGCATCTTGTTTCTTTTTAATATTTTACAGACACATATTTTAGCATGATGTTACCTTTAAAAGCCATTTTCTTTTGGCAAATAAGTCAGATGTTTGCCAACTAGAATAGTTTCTAGACTTATTTTTCCCCTTCTTGAGGAAACTGATTTATATGTGTTGAACTTCTGAATGAACTTATAGTCACTAATGAGGTGATTTTTATCATTTACTTCTTATTTTTAATTTTTAATAACTTGTGTAAGTAGTTCAGGTGAGACTTTTCTGCACAATCTACAAATCTTTGCCCTCTCCTTTCTTTTTCCTAAACCATATTTTCTTTCTTTTTTTTTTTTTTTTTGGAAAGGGGAAGGTGAGGCAATTGGGGTTAAGTAATTTGCTCAAGGTCACACAGCTAGTAAGTGTGTCAGGTATCTGAGGCCAGATTTGAACTCATGTCCTTCTGACTCCAGGGCTGGTGCTTTATTCACTGTGCCACCTAACTGCCCCTAAACCATGCTTTCTTATATATTTTCCCCATCCTAACCTTTTCCTACCTTTGCATTGATGTCTTCAATTATAATGGTGTATATTGATTTCATTCAGAGGGTCTTAGGAATTTTTTTTTTAATTTTTTTTTTGGTCTTAGAAATTCTTCATAGATTTTCTACTTCATCATCAAAATCTGATATTGGTACATAAACTGTAATTTTTCATAATGACCTGTTTGCAGATGTGTATCATAAGGACAGCAATATGTAATAAACAAATGGCCCATGAAATATTATTTATTGTCTCAGAGTGTTGAACTGAAGACCATTGACATTTTAAAAACTGATTCTTCTACCCTCTGCCCTTTTTCTCTCTATGCTTTCACTGTTACTACATTAACTCAAGGCTACCAAAATATATGGAAGACTATTTTTTTGTTTGTTTGTTTTCCATAATACATAATACATTGCCATGGCAAAAAAAAGAAAGAAAACTTAACAGTTATAACCAAGTTGCCAGCCTTGTAGTAAGGTACCTCTCTCCTTAATTAGCTAGATTGGTACTAAAACACACTCACTTGATCACCAGGACCATCCTCAATGTTATCTCAGCCATTAAAATGTATTCCTCAGCAGGGGTGAGGTTCTCCAAATGCCCCTATTTCAAGACATAATATACTAATGAGCTCTATAAACTATAAAGTCTTTTCAGTGAAGCTGATAGTCATTCAAAGAGATTATTAGCCTAATTATCTGCATAGAAAAAAGGGAGGTGGATTAAAAATGTATATTTGCCCAGAAAGATTATGAATTGTATTTGAATGATCAGCTCACAATACACATACCTTAGACAGACACTACAGATATGCAATTTAGCTGAACCCAAAATTGAAAAGGAGAAGGAGGTGAACTAGATCATATTTAAGGAGCTGTATAGCACTTTCTTGATCCCAATAATTTGCTGTCACCCAAATCCCATCTCTCATCTTGTCTATAAAATGAAGGGGTTAGAATAGATGGCCTTTGCGTTTCCTTCATGCTTTAAATCTACTGTTATATATAAGCCTGAACATAGTAAGTGCTCAAAAATATTTCTTAAATAAGATAATAAATATTCATTATTTAGTCTCCATAGTGTATGGCATTGAAACGTTTGTCCTGTGCTGCACCTGACTCAGTCCAGTCTGGTGGTTGAGGTCTGACACTGGAGCAAGACCAGAAATTTATAGGTGGTTTGATGCTTAATAAAAAGGCAGTTTACTTAGGAGAAGGTTATTCAACAAGTAAGAGAAGACACTTTCAAGCAGAAGAAGGTCATCAACAATGTCAAAAACTTCAGAGGTAAAGAAGCATGAGATGAGGACTGAGAAAATGCTGCTAGATTTGGCAATATGGGTAACTTTGGAGAGAGCAGTTTCAGTTAAACGATAAAATTGGAAACCACATTGCAGAGTTAAGAAGAGAGTGAGAAGAAAGGGAGTCAAGATATCCATTACAGATGACATTCTCCAGAAATTTAGCCACAAAAGTGAGGTAGGCTATGAGGATGATGGCTAGCAGGGATAGACACTAGAGGATGGTTTTTGAGAATGGAGGAGATATGAGAGTGTTTGTAGGCAACAGAGAAGTGGTCAGTAGACAGGGAAATATTGAAGATTAGTGAGAGAGGGGTAATGATAGAGTATAATTTTTGTTAAGAACAAAGAATGGAATGTGATCACATGAATTTCTATGATTTTATCTTCCATAGAATTCTTATGATATTAACAAATGCATGGAAAACATCTTACTTGAAAAGAGCCTTAGAGGCTACATATAAGTCTACTTAGTCAAATGCTTTTTAAAAAAAATCAACAAACAATAGCCATTGTAAGATCTTATATTCTCTGAACCTCTCAGTTGAGTTACTATGAAACTGGTTTTTGATCGAAAAGTCATTTGCAGGGACTCACCAGTTGTGCTTTGTTTTTAAAGCTTACCAATTCCTAGTGTTTTCACCCAGGTCCTCTTAATCATTAAGACTTAATGTGTACTTAAAATTTTTTTCATAGCAATGAGAAGGAACATGTCTAGATAGTTTTTGGTATTTTAGCATATCCCTCTTTTTTTTGTAAGAGTACTACTAACTGATATTTTCCTTCTTTTTGGAATTCCTACCCTCTCAGAAATATCTTCAGAGTAAATGCCTGAGTGCTTTGAAAATTGTTACCTTCAATAGTTAAGGTCAGTCACTCTTCTCCACCCTGATTTCATCTTCTTAAGTGTCGTCACCACTATATCTTATAATAATTCAGATATTAAGGTGATAAAGTCCTAAGGTGATGATTTAACTGTTATCTCTGATAAGAAAAGATCAGCGTCAGGGGCGGCCATGTCGTGCAGTGAATAGAGAACTGGTTCTGGAGTCAGGAGGACCTGAGTTCAAATTCAGCCTCAGACATTTAACACTTACTTAGCTGTGTGACCTTAGGCAAGTCATTTAACCCCAATTACCCTGTCCTTCCCCCCCGAAAAAAAAAAGATCGTTGTGGAAATACCCATATATATGTGTTCCATTTCATCTAATGTCCCATTTGTTGTCCTGTTTACATTTCTAAGTGTTTTTGCATTTTGCTTAGCTTGTCCACTCTCTGCAGTCTCATTTTCTCAGCAGCTTATTTATGACCTAAAACTTCTTACATCCTCATCCTCCATAATATTTTGTATTTCATTTCATGTTGCTCTTACTTGCCTTGTCTTTTCATGTTGCAAGTGAATTCAGTTGTTTTTCAGCTGACGTGGTTTCTTAGTTCTTTTGACCTCTTTGATGTAAAAAGTATTTTACTTCAGTTAAACTTCTCCATAAAGGTGATTAATTCAGTCATTGTTTTTACTGTTAATCATTTCCCAGTTACTGTTATGACATCTTTTTAAAACAGATTTAGTTGGATGTTTTCTAATCTCATGTATTGTCTCTTCATCTTCAACCTTTCTTTCAGCTTAGTGTCTAATTTAATCTTTGCCTTAACCAGGTGACAGTATTGAAAGAACGCTGATAATTACTTTGAAATGAGTTTTGTCATTAATCAGGCATATGACTGTAGTCATTTTCTTTTTAATGTTGCTGTTCAGTGCTCAACATATCTGGCAATCCTGTCTCTCTTCTTGAAAAAAAAATATAGTGTTACAGGTTTAAAATTTTTGAGTAGCCTACAAGCCTTTTGTCTATTTTGTGTCTAGTCTGTGAACTATGTTCAACTTTTTTTTGGTCTCATCTTCCTGTTAAAGTAACCAAGTATCAAGGTGAATATTGCCTTAAGTTTAGAAATCTTGTCATTTTCTCTGTAAAAATTGTCAATTTCTCCATCTTTCAGCAACAGATGGCACAGAAACTGCAAATTATCTTCATGGTAGCCTCTTTCCATATATTTATCATAAAGGGCAAACTAGGTTGACCAAATATTCCACAAAATAATGCCACTTATTGCTTCTAGGCTTTCAGACAAATCAAATACACCGTTAGAAAACTAGTGAGCTTTATTTCCATTTAACTGTAACTTATATTTGTGTCTTCTGTTTTCAGTTATCATGATAATGCCACTATAAGTATGATTCATTTTTCCAGTAATAGCACAATTCACCAGTTGTTGGACTTTGAGTTCAACAACTAAATTGTGAGAGGATAATCTAAAAACTAAGTGATTCTTAGAAGCCTGAGACCACTACTATGCTACTGTCACTCCAGAACCAGTAGGAAGTAAGACAGTATTTGGATCTACTTCTCTATTTTTCTCCGTTTTGTGCGTGACTTTGGCCAAACAATAACAAAAACAACCATAACAAACAGTAAAAATAGCAGGTTCTGTTTCTTGCTGGGTCCACACTTGAAATCTTTCACCTGGTTTGTACCTGACAGAACTACACTCTGTTGGTGCAACTTTGAACACGGAGTCACCTCCTACCACAGGGAGATATCAGAGGAGGACTTTTGTTGGGGAAAAGACAGATTGTGTTAGGAAAACCCAAGTATTTTTTAAATATTTAAATAGCCCAAATTATTGCTTTATAAAATTGTCATTCTTCACAACTTCCTAGTACTAGAAGGTTAAAGAAGTGAACGTAAAAAGCCAACATTAAATTTTAGAGCAGTGGTTCTCAACCTTCCTAATGCTGCGACCCTTTAATACAGTTCCTCATGTTATGGTGACCCCCAACCATAAAATTATTTTCGTTGCTACTTCGTTACTACAGTCATAACTGTAATTTTGCTACTGTTATGAATTGTAATGTAAATATCTGATATGCAGGATGTATTTAAATTGAACATAACCCACAGGTTGAGAACCACTGTTTTTAGAGAGACAGCTAGTCACATTAGTACAGAAAATATGGTCAGGTTGGGTGACAGAAGTTGAGTAGAGTGGAAGCAGAAGTAGTAGTAGAGTAGAGAATACCTAGAGGTACAAAATAGAAAAGCCATGTGGACACAAAGAAAATCTAGTTTTGATCTGTTCATAATTTACAGTCCATTCCCAAATATGAAAACCTCAAATTTATATATTCTTCAATTTAAAGGAATACTTTTAATACTCTATAGTTTTTACCTAAAATATATCAAGGAAAAATTAATTGTGCTATTATTTTATGTTTAATTTGTGTGAATGTTAAGATTTAAATGTCATGTAGATATTTTTATATCTCTATTAAGAATCCATGACATAGTTGTATTTGGGGGAAAATAAATATGTGTGCTTTGAATTCTTCATAAAATTTTATTTGGATTTGATAGTATGAAGCTATTAGCCATATTTCACATAGATTTCAGTTTCTAAAAGGTATGAAATTACATCCTTGGAAAAGAAATAAATAATTGTACACACTATATTTTGGCCTTTTGATCTTAAAAACACCTGCTTCCTCTGGGGCAGCAAAATTTAAAGAAAGTTTTTTACATTAAATTTGTCATTTAGACTAAAAAGCATAGAGAAACCATTTAAAGTATTCTGTTTAAATTTCATAAATTTGTTAAAGAGTCTATTTATTTAAACTGCCTTCTCTGCATCATCAATCCTCTTTTGGATTATATGGCACAATATTAATGAGGCTAAGGTCAAGGGTTCATTTCTGAAGTGGGTTGGTTAACTTTTCTATCCTCTTTGGCCATTTAGTACATCCTTGACCCCAGACCCTTATCCCAAGCCAGCTGTCTTGCAGATGTCTGACATTGATCACAAAAGGGAATGAGCAAGAAAGTATAGGTAAATCCAGGCATATCTGTCAGCACTACTAGAAAATTAATTCAAAGTACATGTCCTACTAATGGCAGGTCAATAACATCATCTTCATCTACAAAAGACATCAAGTTAAGCATAAAAAAATAAACCACTAACAGTTTTTTAAGTTTGTTTATTTTTAATCTTATAAGTCACTTGTAAGACTAATGGAGTTAAATTAGAATATTATTCCTAGACAGTGAAAAAAAAGAGGAAAATAAAATGATAAAATATCACCGAAGGAGCCTTTGAGGTCTAGTGTACAATACCATTTCTTCACATAGTAGGTACAAAGTTTTTTTTTGCTTGTTTTTTCAGTCAAACTAAACCAAAACTAGCCTTTCCACTTATGCAGGTCTTTTGCTTTTAGCCAGAAATAAATTAATGTATTTATACTTAATTTTCAATTCATTTTATCAATATGCAATGTATTACTTACTATAAACTCTCACCCCTTTCTCAGTATATTTTATTAATTTCTCCAGCCCTGCAAAGCATAGCATCTCACTAGCCAATACCTCCATTTGATTTTCACCTCCTTATTTCCTTGGTTTTACTGTTACTACCCCTCTCTTTCTTCTCTTCCTTTTGTCCTGTATTTCAGTTCTTCAAGACCAAGTTTTCTACGTCTTTGAAGGTAATAATTAGCTAATCTGATACACTTAATGTGGTATTATACAAGTGAGAAAAGGTTATCACAACTTCATAGCAAACATCACCTGGGGGCAACAAAAATATTTAGTGTTCTGGTTTATATTGTATAAATGAAATAATTAAAATCTAGACTACCAATGATAATTGCTTTCATTTACATGATGCTTTAAGGTTTGCCAAAACTTTTCCTCACAACATTCCTATGAGATAGATAGTAAAAGTTTATCAACCCCATTTTATATATGAAGAAACTGAAGATCAAAAAGAAACCTGATGAATTCACTGAAAAATCTCCAGCTTAAATTTAGAAGAGTAGAAATTATAGATTGAGAGCTAGAAGGTAATTTAGAAGTCATCTAAATCAACCCCCTTAACTCTACTGAGGAAGGAACTGAGACCTCGTAAGGTTAAATTACTTATCCAGAGTCATATAGGGAGTGAGTGGCAGAGCCAGAATAGAACCTCAGGTCCTCTGCTTCTATCAGCAGTGTTCTTTCGACAGTACCACACACTGCCTCCTGATTTAAACCTATGTATGTGTAGGTATGTATATATGTTTTGTATATATATTCCATTTTGGACCTATTGAGTTTGGAATGTCAGGTTATACACAGAGTGAAAAGGAAAGAGGTGCCAGGACAGAGGCAGATGGATAGAGAGTTAGATTCAAGACATAGAGATACCTGTGTTTATGTTTATGTATATATGTGTGTATAAATGTTTCAGTACTTTGATTGCCTGGGATTTCAGCATTGTGGGTATTCCCTCCATTAATGCAGAGTACAGGTCAACCATAATGTAATAATTTAATAGAATTTCTTGGAAAGTTGATATAATCAAAAAAGTAATCTCCTTCCGGCTAACTTGGTGATTGACCCTTAGTAAAATTGGTTCTTGAGTAACAGACATAGATTATTGTTAGGCTCAACTCAAAGCCTTTTTAGCCAGGCCTCCCAGAGCTTGGAATAACTGACTAGAATCCAGAAAACCACCTTCATATTCTGATAAGACATTAGTGTAAGACATTATATAAATAAATTATTCATCAGTGTTATATTTTAACTCTTACCAAAAAAAGTTCTTCTTCCTGCCTGAGAAGTTTATCATCTTTGGCACTGCCAAGGACCATAGATGTAAAAGCTTCTTGGCAACAGTCAAGAACCTAAGACTTCTACTAACAAATTCAGTCTTTTCCTTATCATTTCATTCATTATGACCATCGCTCCAAAATGTAGTATAATAAAGTTGGAATACAAAAATGTTTGTTCTTGTACCATGTACTGTTTGCTGTGACCTATAGCAAAAAAATGTATCTAGCAATAGCAACCAGTGTACAACAAGAATGGATAATGCATAGCTATTCTTACTCCATCCTTGTCGTCTTAAGAGCTATCTCCTCTTTCCTTAGGATTCTCTTTACCATGGGCTTGCTGGTCTTCTCTAACCACCCAGGCAGCCAAATTTCACCTGGGTGATATTCTATAAGAGATTAGTTCTTAGAGGCTACCATAGGCAGTACTTCTTTACTCATCTGTGCTTTTCTCTGTCACCTCCCTGGTATAGTGAGGTGAAAGGTTGCTGATGTCTGACTTTATTATATGTTAGACACATTTAATTTAATCAATTTCACTTACTTGGTGAAGCATTTATGAAGTGTTCTCTATGTACCAGGCCTTGTGCTAAGCACTAAGGACACAAAGAAAGGCAAAGACAGTCTCTGCTTTCAAGAAGCTCACATTTTAATGAGAGAGGCAACATGTGAATAACTGTACATTCAAGATAGATGCATAGTAGAAAAAGGTATAACTAGAAAGGGCCTCCTATAGGAAGCAAGACTTGAAGTCATACTTGAAGAAAGGCAGGGGGCAGAGCATTCTAGAAATGAGGGACACTCTGTGCAGAGGAAAGGAGTGTTAGCTACCTGCAAGTAGGCCCCATAGAGGATCATAGAGTAGTGTAGGAGAGGAAGGTGTAAGAAGTCTAGACAGATAGGAAAAGACCAGTTTATTGCAAGTTTTAAAGAGAACTTTATACTTGATTGTGGAAATAATTGGGTGTCACTAGGATTATTTGGGTACCGTGATGACATGGTCATATCTTCACTTTAGGAAAATGATCTTAGTAGATGAATGGCAGATGAATTGCAGAAGGGAAAGATTTGAGGTAGAAAAACCAATTAAAAACCTATTATAATAGACCAGGTGAGAGGTGATGAAGTCTAAATTAAATTTCTTGCAGTATGAATAGAGAGAAAAAGATAGAAGATATATTGGCATGGCTTAAACAGCAAGACTTGGGTCAAAGATTGGATATGTGGAGTGAGTGAAAATAAGGAGTTAAAAATGGTGTTGAGTTTATGAATAACCTAGTTACTGGAAGAATAGTTCAGAGGGGGAGGAGTTTGGGAGGAAAGATAATGAGTTCTGTTTTTGACATTTAGAAATTTGAGATGCTCATGGTATAGAGTGGAAAGAAAATGGAGATAAGGAGAGAACCTTGAGAAGATCCTCAGTTAGAAGGCATAACATTGATGAAGACCAGCAAAGTAACCTGTGGAGTGGTTGGACAGATAGTAGAGGTGTTACGAAAAACTTAGAAGGAGAAGTGATCAACATTGTCAAATGTTGTAGAGACACTAAGGAGGATCAGGATTGAGAGAAGACCATTCAGTTTGACAATTAATTTGACAATTAACTTTGGAAAAGAAATATTCTATTAAGTGATGAGGTTGAAACCTAATTTACTGAGGGTTTAGAATTTTAGAAGAAAGTAAAAGGAGAAGATGAGATAACAGTTGCAGACTGTTTTGTGGAGGGATTTAGTTGAAAAGAGAAAAAAAAAAGATAAACGGTAATATCCAGAAGAGATGATTGGATCACGTTATGTTTGTTGTTTTGTTTTAAGGATAGAGGAGGCAAACATTCCCTGTTTGAAGAAAATGAGGAAGGAGCCAATAGATGGGGAGAGACTAAAGAAAAGAGAATGGAATTAATTGATAACTATTAATTTTTTTTAAGTCTTGTTTTCTGGCTTAACATTTTGTAGATCTCAAGTGAGCTCCATAAGTGAATAGATTTTACTTCTTTACAGTGAGTTCCTAAGTTATGCCTATTCAGCAGTAGGCAGTAAATGGTTCAACATGAGCAGTTTCTTATATAAACATACAAACGGTCTGACCCAGACTAAATCAATTTAAAAAGAAAAACATTAAAGCTATGTTTCCTGTTACATATTTAAAGTCTTCTTTGGTCGCTTATATCATATTATTGACCAGCTCTTGTAGACTTGAGTTGATCCTCCTACACCACCTGCTGAACAGTTCAAATGATTTGGGAGAGAAGTTTTCGGAAGGGCAAAGCAATTACAATTATAACTCCTACATTTCAATGAGTAAAGCAGCTTTTTGTGCTCAGGGTAAGGAAGTCATGGTCGTCTTGGCTTACCTCCTTCCTGATTTGAATTGTTAGAAGGTTTCAAAGGCTACAGTACGGAGGAGGGAGCAAAGTTCATAAAGCTTGGAATCATGTGATTTTGAAACAAGAAAATTGGAGTCTTATTTCAAGTTTAAAAATGCTTCCAGGACAAGGATTTATAATTATTATGAATAATAATTTATAAAGATTTATTTATGTAAGAGGTTTATTCTGTATTTTTTTTGAAGTACATATTTCTAATGTTAGATGTTCCAGTCTTTAGTAAGAACTGATACATTAGGTTTCTTCCCTCAAGACTGATTCCAAGTAAAATGTTCCATTTAGAAGCCATACTTTAATGATTTTGCTATTTTGCAATCATACTTTATATTATTATGCTGTAGAAACTTCATGAATGAAATGAAAACACTTTTATCTTATACATCAGATTTTTAGTTTATAGTCTAGCATGCTTAGCCTATTTTTAAACTATAACATGTTTTGCCTGTAACAACTAACATTCAAAAAATCGTGAGATGGTACCCTAACTTTGGTAACATATTATGTTCTTTGACATTCACACTAAGTCTTTGAGGTAGGTCCTTATTCGAATTTTGCAGATAAAGAAACTGAAGGGCAAAAAGGTTAAGTGAATTATTTAGTAAAATATCATAGTTTCCTATCATTAATTATGTTTTATTTGAAATTTTCTAAATAGTTCAAGTAAAAACATACCTGGTATGATATGAATCTGGGAGAGAGAATGCCAATACATTTGATAATAAAATTGGAATCCACAAAAAGATCTCTAGGAGCTGATACTAATAACATTAAATTTTGTAAACCCTGTTTTGAGGGGGTAAAAAGTCAGTCAAATGCACAAATATAGGGTAGGAAGAAGGGAAACAGGTCTAGAAAGCAGTTCGTTTGAACATGAACTACAGGCTTTTAATAAACTAGTAATTCAGTTTGGCAGCCAAAAGGGATAATTTGGAGGGACAAGATCTGTGATATCATTATAAGTGACTCCTAATGAATAAACTCTCTTTACCAATGTAGATTAATACATACTTTAGAATTTATAGGCTTAAAGAAATGCCTAAGGGGCTGAAAGACTGAGTGAATTACCCAGGAAAACAAAGCCAGTGTGGGTCAGAGACCCAGGGCCTAAACTCAGCTCTTCCTGACTCCATGGCCAGGTCTCTATACACTGCTATACTGCATCTCAATATGATCTTAAGCTATGGTGAATAGAGTTTCCAGAAAGGGGGTAACATTGTTCCTTGTCTACTCTGCCCTCATCTAAATTATTGTGCCTAATTTCAGATGCTACATTTAAAAGCATCTGTTGTAGTTGTCCTTATTGTCGTTCCTGTCAGTAATAATAACAAGAGCAGCGGCAGCAACAATAATAGTATCAACAACAATGGCCAACATGTATATATAACACTTTAAGCCTTTTAGCAAACTGTTCCTATGTGACCTTGTGAAGGTACTGCTAAGGCCAACTAACAGATGTCAGCATAATTTGACAGTCAACAAATATTAGGTGCCTACTATATGCCTGGCAATATGCTGAGGTCTAACGATAGAAAGACAAAAGTGATAATGATCTGAAATTGAAATAGGCAAAGAGGGGGGGCGGAGCCAAGATGGCGGCGTAGCAGCAGCAATATATCGCAGCTCTCACATAGCCACCCCCAAATACCCATGGAATAGGACTCTGGACCAACCAAGAACTTCAAAAACGCACACAGATACTTCCCACTAAA
>CM053587.1:243633661-243665294 GCA_028646515.1 Pseudochirops corinnae | reverse complement strand
TGGATGAGGGATAATGATAAAAGACCTGAATGCGGAAGCATCCGCGCAGTTGAGATGTAGTCGCCGTTGAATAAACTACTCCTTGGGAACCTCGGGCGCTCTGTCTGGTAATTCCTCGTAAGAGGCCGGTGACGACCGAAGACCCAGGTTGGGTAAGTAAGAGGGCGGGGGTCGGGTAGGTCAAGGAGACCGCCGACATTTAAGGAGTTTTTTTTTCTTCAGTCAATTTTTGTTTCACTTTTTCCATTTGGCCAATTCTGCTTTTTTAAGGCACTCTTCTCCTCATTGGCTTTTTGGACCTCTTTTACCATTTGGCCTACTCTGTTTTTTAAGGTGTTATTTTCTTCAGTATTTTTTTTGTGTCTCCTTTACCAAGGTGTAGACTAGTTTTTCATGATTTTTTGGCATAACTGTCATTTCTCTTTCCAATGTTTCCTCTACCTCTCTTACTTGATATTTCAAAATCATTTTAAAGCTTTTCCATGGTCTGAGATAAATTCGTATTTCTCTTGGAAGCTTTGGATGGAAGAGCTTTGACTTTGTTATCTCCTTTTGAATGTGTTTTGAGCTTCCTTGCCACTATAGTAACTTTCTATGGTCAAAATTTTTTCCCAGACTATGACTTGACTTTTAAGTCTTTGTTAAAGTAGGGTTCTGCTTGCAGGATGGGAGGGTACACTGTCCCGAGTGTCAGAGGTTTTGTGCAGCTATTTTCAGAGATACTTCTAGGGACCTGTAAGTTTCCATTTCTTCCAAGGTGGTTATGATCTAAACTATTTTCCTGAGCTGTGCCCTGGTCTGTGAGTGACCACAAGCACTCATTTTTGCCCTGGAACTATGAGGAGGGTCTCTGCTTCACTATGGCTATCAGCTCTGGTGAGCTAGTGCTCCTCCTAGCTGAGATGGTAACCCAGATCCAAGTATGGGTAAAGCAGCAGCGTCCTGCTCCCAGTTCCAGCAAAGAGACTCCTGTAATTGCCTTCTAGTTGTTTGACCCCCTTACCATCTATGGCTCCAGAAGTAGTTTCTGCCACTGCTGATTCAGTGGTTCCCAAGGCCTGCTCCTGGTATGCTGGGGCCCAGTCTGTGCTGTGGCAGCCTGTGCTGAATTGTACTCCTCTCACATCCTGATGGAACAGCCCTTTCCTGTCAAGCTTCTAAAATGTTTTGGGCTGAAAAATTATTTCACTACAGCTTTTTGTGGGTTCTGCCAATCTAGAATATTTTTTAGAGTCATTATTTAAAGGTTTTTGGAGGGATTGGGGGGAGAGCTCAGGTGAGTCCCTGCCTTTTCTCTATTATCTTGGCTCTGCCTCCTGTGCCTATTTTTTGGGGGGAAGGGGGAAAGGCAAGGCAATTGGGGTTAAGTGACTTGCCCAAGGTCACACAGCTAACAAGTGTCAAGTGTCTGAGATCACACTTGAACTCAGGTCCTTCTGACTCTAGTGTCAATGCTCTATTCACTGTGCCACCTAGCTACCCCCCAAGGCCATTTTTTTTTAATAGACGTCTAGGACATCTTCCTCTTTCTTCTTCAATGAGTTCAATGACTGGCTCAAAATCTTTCCTCCCAATTTTCTTTCTCATATTTTTTCATAGTAATTTAACATACACACTGGTATTTCATCAAATACCTTAAGACCCCAGTTCCACAACCTACTCACTCTTCTCCTCTACCTCAGGTACATGAAGTGATATATAGTACACCCTTGACCTTGGCATCACCCATAAGTGTTCCACTTCTGTGTTCAGGACCATAGGAATTTCTTTATCTAAAAATCATCTTTTATCATCTCAACTTTTGTCTTCTAAGCTCTAATGCTGTATTGTGTTCTCATGATGACCTCCATTTCCTTTGCCCCTAAGTTCTTTCCCAAGCTATCACTTCTGGACTAGCTATACTGCTTTTCTGTTCCTATCTCAACCCCTTGGCAGGGAAGCCAGCAAACACCTACTATTAATTAACCATTTACTATGTGCCAGGTACTAGCTAAATGATAAGGATAAAGAAAGGTAAAAACTGTCCTCACCCTCATGGAGCTTGCAATTTAACAGAGGATAAGTAAATTGGTTCTTGGGTCCTTGGCAAACCAACTCCAGTTTAACCTCTACCTTTTTATTCCCTAGGACCTTTGTTCTACTGCCAATCATTCTTCCTCAAGCCCCAACACTGGATTATTCCTTCCATCTATTATCTTTTCATGTTGCTGAATAGAGCTAGAGGAAATCATGGAACCATGCCAATTGAACCCTCTATTAATTTATATTATCTAACCTAAACTAAGACCTCAAGGCAGCAAGGCAAACATACTATTGTTCTTTAATTAATATTCTATCCTACTCTTCCCACCACCTGCTCTAAACCTTCTCCATTCCCCCCAAACCTCCCACCATACTCTTCCTACTATTCTTGGCCAAGGAATTTCCCTCATACTTGAAAGAAAAAGCTGAAATTATTCACCAAGATCTTCCTCTTCTTTCCTCTCCTCCTTAGTTCACATCACTCAGACACTGTCCTCCAATATTTCCTCCCTTATTCTAGTCTCAGATGAAGCAGAGGGCCTTCTTATCAAGAGAAATATTTCTAAATGCATCTTTGATCTTGTCCCCTCCTAACTTCTCTAGAAATTTGCTTCCAATGTCATCTTCTCTTTTATTTTCAATCCTCTTTTTCTGTACTACTGGCTCCATTTCTGCTGCCTATAAACATGTTCACGCTTCACCCATCCTTAAAAAAACCTCACTTGATCAGATGATCTTTGTTGGCTATCATTTATGTATTCCCTAACTCCACAGTCAATCCTCTATCCCAGTAGTTCTAAACTTTTCCTAATGTCGTGACCCTTTAATACAGTTCCTCATGTTGTGGTGACCCCCCTCAACCATAAAATTTTTTCATTGCTACTTCGTAACTGGAATTTTGCTACTGTTATGAATCATAATGTAAATATCTGATGTGCAGGATATAGTTTCATTGTTACAAATTGAACATAACCCACAGGTTGAGAACTGCTGCTCTATCCACTATACCATGCCACTGAAAGAACCAAATTCATCTTGCTGAACTGAATTCTATAGATCAGTGTGATTTAACAGGAGCACTGAATTTGGAGTCAAAAGGCCTTGGTTCAAACATCATCTAAAATGAACCTAGACCTTTACATCCTTGACACCCAGAATCCCTGGGGAGCTAATCCTCTCGATTTTGGATCTCATGAGCTAGGGTCCAACTTGGGGATTAGTGATTCAGTGAATGAAATCTAGCCTGTTCAGTTAACTTCATCTATTAGCTATTCCTAGACACCTGATCAAGCTTCACCTTAGCATCCCACTCAGACAATGAACAACTACCTAAGCAATGTTGTCATTTGCTTAAAAATACACTTCTCCCCTTTCCCTTTCACTACCTGTAAACATAGCAATAAAATAAAAAATACCGTAACTTCTGGAAAGCAAATGCCAATTGGCTTCCTTATTTATAAATCAACTCTCAATCCCTGACTCTTTAGATCAAAAATGTCCTTCCCTGAATGTGTTGTTTTCTGTTAGAATGAAAGTTCCTGGGTGGTAGGTACTGATTCTTTTTGTATTTGTATTCTGAGCACTTAACATAATTCTTAAGAAATAGTAAACGGCCATTAAACATCTTTTTCACTTATTTATTTATTGTTGTAGTGGTAGTTGTTTCTATTTGAGAAAACACAACTAAATGCATGATTATTCAGTATGATCCTGGAGCTTTCAAAATCATCGCTATAGCATAAATGACTGGTTAAGAGCAATAGGCTTTATGCCAACTTTAGAAATTTGTAAGGTAGAAAAAGCCTTGAAAAACGGTAAAGTCATAGGTACAGAGCAAATGAGACATCCTGACAAAACTGTCCAGCAATCAGAAAACAAAGAACAGTCGGTAAGCATTTATTCAATATTTGTTGTACTCTAAGATATATTTATAAGTCTGTATAGGCTCCCTGTCAAGAATGAGTCACCTGGAATGGTCACAAGATATTATATCCAGACCTGACAAGATATTCATACCATCTTTCATATGAAGTCAAGAAGCTCAGTGTGACAATGACCATTTTCTGGTAAAATACTTATGACTGCACATTTCTTTTTGCACTACACAATACTCAAACCACGTGCTTCTGAAGTAGAAACGAATATAGAAGAGGATGAAGTAGTGTACCAGGCCATATGATCCTTGCAACTTAAGAGATAAAGGAAAAGTGTAAGGAATGATTAACTTCATATTGATCTATACTTCAAAAAGTTTTAAATGCAAGAACATATTTTTTAAAAGTAGAGTTTGCCCAAAATCTATTCAAGACTATTTCCATATACTAAAATTATACATTTTAACAGTGTGGAAGGTTTTTTCCACTAAAAATCTAATAGGTTATATAGTAAGTAGCAAGTTGGTTAATGTCTTTCTGCAGGCTATGTCCTTCTATCATAAAAAAAAATTTTTTTTTAAAAAAGGCCAGGGCTTACAAAGTACCAATTTTCGCTGCAAAAGTAGCTTTCCAGTTACTTTGATTCCAAACACATTAACTTACTCCAACTTCCACTAACAGAATAATCCTTTGATGATTTTAAGTTATGATGTTCTAAGTTTTATCTGATGACAACTCCAAGCTGTTTGGTTCTATAACTCTATCTGTAATAGATCTATGAACATCAAAATGGCTTCAAGGAGCCTAAGAATTTGAGGATTTAGATTTCAGTAATATGATCACAATATATATTTTTCTTACTGTTAAAACTTTACAGAAATGCATTTTTAATAGGGTATATTTCATCAAAAACACAAATATTTTAAGCCTTTATTCTTGAATATCTTTGGCTACTCTCTGGCAACTCTCTAGAATCACATAGGACCAAAATAACTGATATACAAAGTGTTAATTTATAATGATTTTGTATGTGTGTTTGTGAAGTTCACAACTGCCAAATTAAGTACATAGAACTATTAACTTCAAAGCAAGCAAAGTAAAAGTGACAATTTCTCAAAGTACTCAGAATTTCATAAGTGAAATGAACCTCCGAGACTACTTAGTTCTACACCCTCAATTTACAAGAGAGGAAACAGAGATTAATTAACTTGCTATAGTCACATTAAGAGCAGTAGGGCCTGTCCTAAAACGTAGGTCTCCCTACAACATCATCCTTTCTCAGCCTGTTATTAAGATCTCCATTCTTGGCTGGCTGGGATGAAAAAAAAGAAGGTAAGGAAAGGAGAGAGAGAGAGACAAAAGAGAGACTTGGGGAGGTCAGGGGACAGGAAAGGGAAGAAAGGACAGATAGAAAGAAAGGACTCTTGCCTTTTTTTTTCTTTTTGTTTAAAATACCACCTTTCTCCAAAAAAAGAAATAACAAAGACCTGTCAGGCTCTCTGCTGGTTCTATTTCCTAACATTACACTGCTAAGCTAAATGACTTGAAATTGTAATTCAGTAAGTCCTTAATGATATTTTTTCTTCCTTGGTTCTTCTCAGAAGTGTTTTATATAGACAACAATTCTTGCACTGCTTTGATGCTCTATTTTGCCACTGAATATGGATTACAAACGATAATGAAGTGATTGGAGAAAGTGGTTTGAATGTCTATAACATACCAAAGGCTCAGGGCTAGGAAAAATAAAAACAAAAACAAAAATCTGAACACTATCATCACTTAGTGGGTCATTAGCTTGACTTGGATTTTAATACCACATTGATGACATAATCTATCTGTGAATCATCTAAAAGGAGCCTAGTTTTTTTTGGCTTGGTTTTCTTCAATCGATCAGAATGGCATTCAGATAAATGAACTAGTGCTTTCAGGTCTGTTTTGTCAATGAAAATCTTTGGCCTACATACAGCATACCTTCTTTGGTACCTTACCTCAGTCTATTATCCTCATTTGAGTGTTCAATAACACTATCTAAGAAGATGTGTATGTGTGTGTGTGTGTATGCATGCACGCATCTACACAATTTTCCTTTGCTTGTCATTAACATAGAAAAAATTCAAGAATTTCATATACTTGAAATGTGTTGAATTTGAAAATTTTCATGGAGATGTAAGATAGTATAACACACTGTAATATCTCAGAACCTTTAGCAAGGACTACATCAATAAAATGAATAAAAACATACCTCTTACCTAACATTATTCCCCAACACAAGTGCTAAGAAATAAGGCTAATTGTCAGAGATATCCACATGATCATGGAATAATTCTTTTTTTTTTTTTGGAAGGTACATAGGGAGGGAAGGTGGGGGAGGGAAGAGGGGGTAGGCCAGGGTAGTCCTTACCAATGATTTCATTAACATAGTATAGAGAATCCTTTCCAAGATACAAACTTGCAAGTCCTTCTAACTTAAAAAGTTGCCTAGAGCACTGAGAGGTAATAACTTACCAATGGTTATAGAGGTAGTAGGTGCAAGAAAAAAAAATCTGAATCCATGTCTTCTTGACCCAATGCTGAACTATTTTTGTTACGCCATACTGCTTCTCTGTTACTCCCTGAAGTAATTTTAAATATTATTAAACATCTTAAAATAAACCTACTTAGCAACTTTTAAAATTAAGAGATACAGTAGTGAATTCAAGGTTAAAAAAAATACCAGCCAAGATATTTCTTTAATTCATCCTGAGATAAAATATTCTCTAGCCAACATTTTAAGGTATGCTAAAATTTGACACCCCTTTTCTTCCTTATCTCTATTCATTTTTCAAGCTCTATACCCCAAAAATGACTTGGATAAACATGGTAATTTCTAGGCTCATTAGCATTTTTCTCTCTAGGCAGTGACAGGGTAGCAATGAATGTGTTTCTTTGTCCACAAATTCAGATCTGTAGATCTTATATGGCATACTCTCAATAATTCTGTTCAGCTGATTAATGTGTTTACCCCTGTTTAAATTTATATTTAAACAAACTCCTTTCAGAAGTACAGTATTTTAACCTGTAGAAGAAAATTGATTGAAAGGAATTAATTCCTCTACCTACTTACAGGGCCAATTCCAGCAGTAATGCAAGTGAATTAACAATATTATTTGCATAATGTAAAACCTTTCAATCACACTGTTCAAGTGTTCAATATAGAACAGGGTAAGAAAATTCAAGAAATATCAGATATGGGGAAGGGAAGAAAGAGGTGGGAAATGGCTGCTTGAAAATCAAATAGGATGTTAGTAAGTAAACATTTATTAAGGATTTACCAGTTTCCTGACACTACTAAATTCTGGGGATAAAAAAAGATAGGGGAAATAGTCCCTGTTCTTAAGAAGTATATGTTCTAATGGGGCTTCTCCCTACAAGATGTAAATAAAGATATCTTGAAGATATATGCAGAGTAGATGAAGGCAACCTGAAATTCACAATTAGGGGACTGGGAAAAACCTCTTGCAGAAAGCAAGATATGAGCGGAGTCTTGAAGGAAAACAGAGAAATTAGGAGGTCAGCATGAGGGGACATTATTCCAGGTGTGAAGATAGACTATGCAAAAGCACAGAGATGGGAGATGGCCAGACAGGTGTGAGGAACTTAAAGTACAGTAAGTAGCTTGACTGAAGCATATGTAAAGGGGAACAAAGTGCCTAGAGGGTCGAAAATGCAGAAAGAGGGCAGGTTATGAAGAGCTTGAAATGCCAACCTGAGGACTTTCTATTTGATACCAGAGCTAACAAGAAGCCAATGGAGCACCTTGAGTAAGAAGGTAACATGGTCAGATCTGTGCTTAAAAGCAGCTGAATGGAGGATGGCCTGGAATAAGGAAAGAATCTAAATTCTTCAGGAATAAGGGAAATCAATAAGAAGTCTCCTGCAGGAATCCAATAAAGGAATAAAATGTTAGAGGGAAAAATAAGGGAAAACAATTTAGAATGATAAGGAAAATGCTTGTGAGAGTGAACATCCTGGAGGATGGATCAGATACAACACAAACATAAAAAGAATATCCTTCTTACTTGAGCAAATATATAATGACTCTGTTATGCTCACTCTGGTTTCAAGTATCTGGGTAGAAAGGAACTTAAAAATATATTTAAAATACAGCCTTCAACATTTTGCAAAAGTGTAATATGCTTCAAATGAATTTCTAAATCCCGACTAGACATCCCCATCTAGGTATCCTATTGGTAGTACTTATTGAGCATTTATTATCTTTCCACTTCATGACTCTCCTATCATTGCCAAAATCACAAGCATTCTTTCATATACCCTCCTTGGTGTGATCTCCTATTCATCATTAAGGCCTCCTTTCCCTTTCCCTTGCTTCTTCCTATAACTAGTCGACTAATACACCCTAGGAACTCTTTTTATCACCTCTTAACAGGGCTCTGCACTTGACTCTTCCCCATTTCCCATTCCAACATATAGGGCAGCTAGGTGATGTAGTAGATAAGAGCACTGGCCTTGGAATCAGGAAGATTCATTCTCCTGAATTCAAATCCAGTGCCAGACAGTTACTAGCTGCATAACCCCAGACAAGTGCAATGGTAATGGAAATCTGAAGATCTTCCCTGATTCGAAGATTTCCCCTACCCCCAGTAGGCTGAACGTAATCACATGGAGCCCCTGGTGGCAGGAGTTTGTTGAAGGATGGAGCAGAGCCCACAGGAAGCTGGGAGTCAGAACAGCTAGACAGTGGGAAAGAGAGGAAGCACTCAGGTAGACAGCTAGGCTTATGAGTGCTGGTTTGTGGGAAGGCTAAAGGATGGTGTGGCTCTCTGCTGCTTTGTGGTATATTAACTTCTACGTAGCTATGATGGATTCAATATCCTGGTGTTGGGATTTGGTTTTCTGATGTATGAATAAATATTTTGCTTCTGTCTTCTATATGGAGAATCTGTTATATTTTGCAATCGAGGACTATGCCAGCACATTTACAGCAGCCATTGTGATTATTGCATTGGTCTTATAGCAAACCATTTAATCCTGTTTGCCTCAATTCCTCAAATCTATAAAATGAGCTGGAGAGGGAAATGGCAAACCACTCCAGAATCTTTGCTAAGAAAACTCCAAATGAGGTCATGAAGAATACTGGTAGATTCATTTTCTTAATCCATAGATCTGATTGTATCATTCCAATACTGAGTTATATACAATAGTTCCATGCTTTGTCCTAAATTAGGCCAGACACCTTAGCTTGATGTTTAATGTCCTTCAAAATCTGGCGATCAAAAATCTTTTCAACCCTAACTCAAAATATTCCTGTCCATGAGCTAGTCAAATGAGATTACTTGTTATTCCCTGGTTAAATTCCATGATAATGGAATTACATTTGGGGGTGGGAGAGGATACCTATGATTTCATTAGCACTGGGAATCGCTCATGTGGAAACTCACTGTACAGATACAGATCTGCAACTCCGTCTATAACTTATGTTCTTGTAAAGTTTCCTGGAGCTCTGAGTAGTTGTGACTTGCCTATGTTCACAAAATTAGTATGTACAGGAGGAAAAATTAAAAACCAAGGTTTCCACATTCAGCAGCTGATTTACGCCATACTGCTTCTCTGTTTCACTTATACTGTACTCATGGGCTTCCAGGTACCTGGAATGCCCTCTTTCTGTCATCCCCAATTTCTACCTGTTTATAAACTTCCCTTTTATATCAATGTCAAATGTCACCTTTTCTGCTCAGGTAGGAGTGATCTCTGAATAACAGAAGGTCAAAGCTAGAAAGGGCCTTAGAAATCATCTTGCCCAATTCCTACTTATACAAATGAGAAAGCTGAGACTCTGAGAGAATAAATGACAGTTAAGTGTCAAACCAAAATTCAAAACCTGTCCTTTTGATTTCAGGTCCATTGTCCTTCCTGTTCTTCCTGCTAGGTTTCTTTGCCCATCATACTTGTATAGATTTATCTTACATTATATTGTACTTATTTTTCCCCTATGTATTGTAATCTTAGTGAAGTGACCTTGCATTTTACAAATATGTATACATACATATACCCAGATAGATACACATATATGTATATGTAAATATTCATGTACTTCATATACATATAGATTTATATCTCCCTCAGTACCTAAGACTGTTCTTAATGCGCTGAGTATATGCTTAATAGGTTCAATAAATAAATGTTCATTTGCCTCATATTTAGCAATGTATTATTATTAGTAAGTCCTATATTATATCTCCATATTATTTAATATATACCTTCACACTAAATATCTGTGGAATAAATTCAACAAGCATTTATTGGATATCTCCTAAGGGTTGTAAATACAAAGACAAATAAGCTGCCTATTGGGCACACCCCCTCAAGAAGCTGGCACTCTACAGGGGGTAAACAAGGTAAGTATATACGTGGAGGAAACAGAAAGTTTTTTGAGGAGAGGAGAACACCCAAAACAGGAATGAACAGCTGAGTAGAGAAAATGGGGCAAACTCAAAAGATATTGTGAAGGGAGAACTAGCAAGTATTGACAAATGAATATAAGGGTTGCAGAAAAGAAAGAGTCAGGAATATTTTGAGATTGCAACCTTGTTTGACTAAAAAAAAATGTTGGTAACTTCAAAAGAACAAGGGAAATTAAAAAGAGGTATAGATTTGGAAAGAAAAACATTTCCATTGTGGACATGTTGATTCTGACATGTTTACAGAACATCTAGTCAGAAATGTCCAAAAGATAGTTGGTAATACAAGTCTGGAGCTCAGTAAAGAGATCAGATACATAGATTTGGGAGGAATCTGCATGGAGAAAATAAATGAATCCTTGGGAGATGATGAAATCCTTAAAAAAAACTCAAGTAGTAAACAGTAACACTTTTACATCTCAAAAGTCAATGGAAACAGTAAATTTCTCAATCAAACACTAAATGAAAGAAATTACTAGTTGTTCAAGAGATTATACTTCCTTTGCAAAGATATCCTAAAATGTATCCAAATGCTATTATTCTCATGTATCCTAAACTAGTCCACTCAATAACCATGGTTATACTGGGTGTAGGAGCCAGTCTCCAGTGCCTTCTGAATTCTACTCTCACTTAATTTCAATGGCTTTCCCTAGACAGCTTCTAATTGTTCACAGTCCCACCTCTTTTTTTTTTTTATTGCAAGGTGTTCCCAAAACCTACCCAAACAACTAAAGCCTAATAATGCCTTTTCAGAATTACAGAGAAACTATTTTTCAGCTTTAAAAAATGAAGTAATATATTAAATTTGAATTATGACTAATAAAGGAAAATATAAGCCCAAAGGAAAAGTATACTTTTATAAAAGAATGACCGTATATTCCCTCCAAAAAAACCTTTTTTTTGAAAACATATCCTGTGTCTTTGTCTGTATGACATTTACTACTTGGTATTTAATTTCAGCAACAAAGAATTCTCTTTGAAGACAGTAACGTGGCCTGCTTCATTTATGAGCATTTTATAAGGTGGTACAATACTTTCTAACATCAGATGGTCACAGGTCCCTTCTGTGAAGGTTAAGTCTCTTAGGTTGTTGATATACTTTAAAAGAGAACACAAACCATACATAACTTCCTTAGAATCAGATAGTTTTTACTTTTGTCATAATCAACATGTATGTCTTCTCTTTGCTTGTTCTTTTCACATGAGAAGTTGACAAAAAGAGGAATCAGTTCCATTTAGTCTGCTTTATACAATATGCAATATAAAGTCATATGATTTTAATTGTTTAGTGAATACTACTCAACATTATAATTTAGCCTATGAATGGAACCATAGGATACTTCTCTAATATTTTTAGATATCCATTTTATGGTATGAAACAAGAATCAACTCCCATTCATCTTCTCACCCACTGAATGCCTACCAATCTGTTAATATACAACTGAAATGCAATATTCCCATGAAGTTCTCTCTGATACCCTTGGTTGCTCATGCTCTTCTCCCTAAGATTTCACAGAGTACTTTGTTTCATGGCAAACACTCCTTGACAAGTGAAGTAATTAAGAATTTGTTTATGCCATGGAACTATTTATTGTAAATTATGAAGTTACACTTGGAATGGTCTATACTGACATTACATCCTTAATCAACTTAGTCTCAATGGATAACAGTATTACAAATTTTATTTTGTTGTAGGGGCTAATATACAATAAGAGATGACCATCTGTTAATCTGGAGGTTTACAGCAATTGGCCAGTGTTGTTTTTCTAGGTAGTTACTAAGTAAACTATCATATATCAACTATGAGAAATCTAGAATATAATTATTTTCTAGCTTTCTAATGGTAGATGTTTACACCAAGATTTGTTTAGATTCTTGGAGAAAAAGAAAAAAGGAAGAAAAGGATACTGAGTAAATTTGTAAAGGTCTGGTAAACTTTATTATTGCAACATCAGGAGAAGGATAATAATAACTTAGCTTCAAACAGGATTAGTGAAACTTGCTATTTGAGGTAAAATCTTATGGGACAATAATTGATATTCTTCTGAGTCTGATTCCAGATATGTTTGTCAAGAAATGATATTGAGCCAGCAGCCCTACAAGGTGACATCTGTGAACTGCAGGTGGAGTTTTGTCTCAGGGAAAACTAGGGGGAGCAACTTTTGGCATGGGCTGAGTTAAGACTCTCCTGACTTGATTTCCCCAAAATGACATTTCCTCTTGAATGGAAAGTATTCCTGTCTGACTAAAATTCTGAGCCTGTCTGTGACATTCTCTCAATAAAACTGGCTTCCTATATGACTCTCGTCTGGAATTGACAAGACAAATTTCTATTATGATGGCAGGTGAAGATATGAATACAATATTAAATCTTTATTTCATAGACTAATGTTGAAATACATTTGAGCTATCAAAATAAGATCAACTGTGTAAGATCTAAGCTATTCAATCTGGAGTTATAGATCTTTCCATATCCTAAACAATTAAGTAGATGAGTACCTGGGTTTGTCATCTGTCACCTTACAATTACGTATTCATGTGTACGACTAGATCCTTGAAATAAACTTGTATGTAAAACATGCTCTTTCTGAAATGCAAGAAAATTACAAAAGAGTCTTAAGAGGACTTGAGAATGGTGGTTGGTCTATATGGGTGTAATATCTTGTTCATTTGAAGATGGTTAAAAACTGAACATACAACCCATTTGATACAATATGAAATTATTTACTTAGTCTATGCAGACATCTCATTACAGTTCTTTGCTGATTGTTTTTCTAAATTGAACTATTCTTGTGTCCCCATAATAAATTAAACTAGGTGATAATGAATGATTCCTTGGACAAATGACCACAGAATGTTTTACAGGCTTTTGTATGAAATTTTAAAATAAATATTCATTAATGATATTGGTCTATAATCTTCTTTGTTTTATTCTTCTTAAATTTATTTATGGATTATATTTGTCTCATAAAAAGATTCTAGGAGGGTGCTTTCTTTCTGTTTTTGAGAGTGATTTATGGGTCTAATGGGTACTAACTATTCTTTAAAAGTCTGACAAAGGAGCAGCTAGGGGTCACAGAGAATAGAGAACTGGTCTTGGATTCAGAAGGACCTGAGTTCAAATCCAGCCTCAGACACTTGACACTTATTAACTGTGATCTTGGACAAGTCACTTAACCCTAACTGCCTTGCCTTCCCCCCTCAAAAAAAAAAAGTATGACAGAAATTTCCTGTGAATCCATCAGAACTAGGGGCCTCTCTCCTGCAACTCCTCCTGCCTCTCCTTCCCCCCTTTCATGGTAGTTTCTTTACCACAAGTTCTATTTCCTCTTCTGATAATGGGTTGTTTCAGATCATTATTTAAGATCTCTATCTGTTCTGCTGTGAGTTTAAGTGTTGTATATTTTTAAAATTATTCCTCTATTTCTCTTTTGTTCTCAGTCTTATTAGCATATAACAGGCATTCTGGTTATTCATTTTATTTCTTGGTGTTTTTTTTTTAATTTTACCTTTTCCATTTGCTATTCTATTGATTTAATATTCTCTCCTCTTCTTTTTAACCAAATTGGCCAAAGGTTTATGAATTTCTTTTCAAAGAAGCAGCTTTTAGTTCTACTGATCATTTTTAAAGTTTTTTTTGGTTTCCAAAAACTCTTTCAATGGTCTTAGATTTTAACTAGGAGCCAAAAAAGGCCCCCAAAATAACAATATTCTACCAGTGATACAAACTAAGCACTTAACAAATGCTTTCTCTACTTATTTATCTGTCTATCATTTAACACATGTATTTTTAATGTATATTAGCAACTATCCTTATGATATTAGGAAAAAGAAGGAAGGTCTTTAATTAATTCAGAAGAAGACAAAGACAAATACTGAACAAAATAAGAAGGAATAGATGGGTTGTGGTCTACATTGTTGGAGGAAATTCTACATCAATGACATTGCAGATCTATTTAAGCATCTATAGCACCTAACTGTTACTGCTGCTTAATCACATATTCTAAAATTGTATTAGGAAATGAAGCTCACTGATCTATAGAATGCAGTCCTACTTTCTTGACTTTTTTTTGAAAATTAGGATATTTGCCCTTCTCCAGTCCTATATGGCTTCTATCATTTCCTATGAACTTTTCAAAACACACAATAATTTGATATATCAGTTTGTTCTGTACCTGAGGACATAAATTATTCTGTACCAGCAGACTATCTCATCAAGGGCAAATAGTTGCATTCTTCTTATCTTATTACTTATCTGGAGTATAAATTTCCTCACAGGCATTTTTATTCTCCTTTCTAACTTAAATAATGCTGTCCTTGGCAGAAAAAAATTAAGCAAAGTAAAAGCTGAACAGCTCTACTTACTCTTTGTTGGTTATTGTCTTATTCACAGACTTATTCACACTAATGAATAGTACCATGTGTTCTTTAAATATTCTCTTTTCCCAAGAGGGCTTAAAAAGAAAAAAAAAAACTTTTTTTTTTGTTTCTGGACCATACAGGAAGGATAATTCCTGACCAGGGATACAGCACAGGTAACAATGGCTGGTAATGATATATTTGGTTAGTTTTGAAAACCTAATCAAAATAGAGGAAGAAGCAGAAAAATGCCTTAGCAGATGCATCATGTAAGACATAAGAAACAATAGTAACATTGCAGATAAAAGGACAGCACTAGAAACAGAATTTCACAGGAGACAAATCTAAGAAAGAAGTCATCAAAGAACTCTGTGACTTGAGTGTCTAAATAAAAATCTGGGATGCCATTGCTAAAAGAGCAGTGTATCTGAAATTATTTTGAGGGTGTAATGAATTGTAAATTCAATTATGAGTCAGGATATGACACCCCAAAAAACTAATTCAATCTTTATTAAGAAGCAGAGTGTCAAGGCCTAGGATGGTGATGGAGTGTTGTATCTACCCTAGTCATCCCATACTGGACCTCTATGTTCAGTTTTGGATGCTATGTTTTATGTAAGACACTGAGAAGCTAGAAAACATTCAGGAGAGCAAGCAAGCAAGGATCCAGAGATAATGAAATATGAGGATCAGTTTAAGGAATTAATGATATATGAAAGAAACGTCTTAAAATGGCATACAAGATCCATTTTCAAGTACATCAAGTGTTATTACTTGGAAGAAGGAAAAGACAATACAATGAAAACCTTCTTCAAGTAGTAGGGTTTCCAATTGCTGAATGAGGCACCTCAGGAGGGAACAGAACAGAAGTCTTTAAGCAAGGGCTAGATGACCATCTAAATTTGTTATAGAAATTGCTCTTTCAAGTGAGGACTGGATTAGATGGCCTCTAATATTCCTCCCAACAATTCCAATACTCTAATATTCCTCCCAACAATTCCAAAACACAAATTTTTTAATTTTGGATTTAGATGAGGAAAATCATTCAATTCCTGTATTCCAGCTGAGTTTGGAACTCTTACCTAAGGAATATGGGAAGTAGTATAATATTTATCTTTAATATAAAGTAACTAAAAGAAAGTAAATAAATCATTGCTTTGTTTTCAAATCATGTAAACGGATTCTTGGGGCACCTAGATGGTACAGTTAATAAAGTGTCTGTAGGGCCTGAAGTCAGGAACTTATTCTCACCCACCCAAGATCACTTCCTTGTCATGGGGGAGGGGCTTGCTCAATGAAACCATGAGCTATGCTGTGTATGGAAACCCAGAGAATTCTGACAAAAGTTAACCCACTAGAGAAGGACTTGGCAAACCATTACAATATTTATGCCAATAAAATCCCATGGACAATGCTAAAATGATAAAAAATATGATACCAGAAGATGAGCACCTCAAGGTGGAAGGTGTCTAATATGCTACTGGGGAAGAGCAGAGAATAACAAGAAGCAGCTCCAGTACTAACAAAGCAGCTGAGTCAAAGTCAAAAGGAATCTCAGCTGCAGATGTGTCTGGTGATGAAAATAAAGTTAAATTGAAGAGACTAGGGAAAATCATTAGACCACATAGGTATGACCTATATAATATCTTTTATGAATATAAAGTAGGATGATAAATAGATTTAAGAGATTAGATCCGGTAGATGGAGCACCTGAAGAACTATGGACAGAGGTTTACAATATTGTACAGGAGGCAGCAACAAAAAACATTCCAAAGAAAAAGAAGAGACAGGAAAATCAAATGGCTGTATGAGGAGTTTACAAATACCTGAAGAAAGAAAGAAAAAAGGGAAAAGAGAAGGGGAAAGATATGCTCAGCTGAGTGCAGAATTCCAGAGAATAGCAAGGAGAGATAAGAAGGTTTTCTTAAATGAGCAATGCAATGTAATAGAAGAAAACAATAAAATTGGAAAGATGATATCTCTTCAAGAAAATTAGAGCTATCACGGGAACTTTCATGCAAAAATGGGCATGAAAAGCAACAAAATTGGCAGGGCCTTAACAGAAGCAGAAAAGATTAAGAAGAGGTGGCATAAATACTCAAAAGAACTATAAAACAAAGATCTTAACATCACTGAAAACCATGATGGTATGCTTACTGATGGAGAGTCAGAATGAAGTCAAGTGGGCCTTAGGCAGCATTACGAACAATAAGGCTAATAATGGAGGTGACAGAATTCCACCCAGCTATTTCAGATCCTAAAAGATGATGCTGTTAAAGTGTTGCATTCAATATGTCAACAAATTTGGAAAAAAAACAGTGGGCACTGGATTTGAGAATTACTGTAAGAGTAGTCTACTACTCTTAAAGAGGAACAGGAATTAAATACCAAATTGCTAACACTCCATGGATTATGGGGAAAACAAGGGAGTTCCACAAAAATATCTACTTCTATTTCACTGACTACACTAAAGCTTTTGACTGTGTGGCACCCTTAAAGATATGGGAGTACCAGATCATCTTACTTGTCTCTTGAGAGATCTGTATGCAGGCCAAGAAGTAACATAAGAACCAAACATGGAGCAACTGATTGATTTAAGATTGGAAAAGGAGTACAACAAAGCTATATATTGTCACCTTATTTATTTCATTTATATGCACAGTTCATCATGCAAAACACCAAGCTGGATGAACCAAAAGCTGGAAGAAAGAAGAGAAATATCAACAATCTCAGATAGGCCGATGATACCACTCTGATGGCAGAAAGTGAAGTGGAATTAAGAATCCTTTCCCTGAAGGTGAAAGGGGAGAGTATAAAAGCTGTCCTGAAGCTAAACATCAAGGAAACTAAGATTTTGGCAACTCGTCCCATCACTTCCTGCCAAATAGAGGTAGAAGGAATGGAAGCAGCATCAGATTTTGTATTCTTGGGCTCAAAGATCACTACAGATGATGACTGCAGCCACGAAATTTAAAAATGCTCCTTGGAAGGAAAGCTATGGCAAATCTGGAGAGCTTACTACAAAGCAGAGACATGACCTTGCCAACAAAGGTCCATCTAGTCAAAGCTACAGTTTTTCTAGTAGCAACGTATGGCTGTGAGAGCTGGACTACAAGGAAAGGTGAGTGCTGCAGAAGCAACACTTTTGAATTGTGGTACTGGAGTCCCTTGGACAGCAAAGAGATCTAAGTAGTCAATAATTAAAGAAATAAATTCTGACTATTCAATGGAAGACCAGTTACTGAAACTGAAGCTTAAATACTTTTGCCACATAATGAGAAGACAGAACTCATTGGAAAAGACCTTACTGTTGGGAAAGACTGAAGGTAAAAGGGAAAGGGGACAGTAGAGGATGAGATGGATATATAGTGTCACAGAAACAACGAACATGAAGTTGGACAGACTTTGAAAGGATGGAAGGGTCTGGAGTGCTATGGTCCATGGGGTCATGAAAAATTGGATATGACTGAACAATAACAAAACTGATTTTATGATTCTGATACTTTTTTTACAATAAGCATAAAATATGAGTATGTAGAAAAAATTGATATTTAAAAATAAATGTTTCTGTTAAGTTTGTAAGAGAGTCCCATTCACAAGAAATTAGATTATCATTCTCAAACTAAACTAGAGAAACAATGCATTCATGTAAATAAAAGAGGAGAATTTTTAAAACAGAAATTACCAGTGTTAAAATCTGGAAAAGGATAAGGATAAGGTCTGGACCTATGATTCCATTATTACAGAGAACTGCAAAGTGAGGAATCTCCTTACATCTATGAAAGTCAACACATTTTCTGAAATTGAGAGTGCCTTAAACACTGAGAAGTGAGGTGTCTTGTGCAGGGTCAGGAAGAGCCACTATGTGTCAAGAGGCAAAACTCAAGTCCAGATCTTCCTGCCTCCATCATACTGCTTCTTCAAATGTAGAAAAAAAGGCATAAAAACAGAAGAGATATGACATTTATCACTCCCTTTTATTTTACCTGTAGTGTAAGCCTCTTAACTGCATTCCATACTATTCCAATAAACTCTTTCATTCTTTCCTCAGGACTTTTGCAGGTTTCAGTTGTGCTCATCATGGCTTTCACTGGTACTGACAATGGTCGTGATTCTAAGGAAGAGAAAGAATTTTTATTTGTCTTAAATATGTTTTCTGAGCTCAGTGATTTATGTCGAATTTTTTTTCAACATATCTTTCCTGGAAACTATGAAATTCAGTATTATATAACCTAAAATGGCTAATTTTGGCAAATGTTGAGACTTAATTGATATTTGTAACATCTGGTACAATACAGAATTCAAATTAAATAATACCTAAATTCATTCAACATTGTCATGAAAAGCCCTGTTCCCATAAGTGAACTGTCCTAATTACTGAAACTTGCCCTTTTACAGTTCAATTATTCTTTCAGTTTAAACATGTTCCCCAGAAAATATCCTAAAATGTATCAATAGATTCCCCTGCTTTATAAAACAGTATAATGGAAAAGGAGCAATGGAAAGGGAAAATAAAGGGAAAGGGAAAGGAGAGAGGAAAGAAGGGAGGGAGGGAGAGAGGAAAATATTTATTAAACACTCTGTGCTAAGGGGAGGAGGCAGGGAAGGTACTGGATACAAATACAAACAAAAGACAATCCCCGCACTCAAGGAACTTACATTCTGATGGAAGAAAGACAACACATAAAAGGGGAACTGAAAAGGAAGAAAGAAGGACACTTAAGAGTAATAAATCTTTAAGGTATAACCTACAGACTCCTGGTCTCCAGCACTGGGAATACTGGCTGTAGGTTTTTAGCTCATTTTCAAGAGCACATTCTGCACATGAATAGTCCTGACAGACTCCACAGTTATGGGGTAAGGAATAGTGCTCAGCTACATAAGTTCCAAGAGGGGAATATTGGAAAGATGATTCTTATGCCTTGAAAAGTATTCCTTTAAAAAAAAACAAACAACATATCTTTATTGCTTGGAAATTCTGGTCTAAGATTAAAAAAAAAAATCAGGGCCAATTTACATCCTGTGGCAACCAGAACCCACAGCAATGACAATGGTGTGGAACTGGGGAGGCACATCCCCAATGGCCCATCATCACAGTTCGCAAACTTATCCCCAAACAGTCTGCTGTTAGAGTAACCTCTTAGAAGATACAAGCTTGCAACGAGTCTGGAGGCAGAGGCATCATAGTGTGGTGAAATTAAAAGAAAACTGGATGAAATCTTATATCTTGAGTCTGAGCTAAATTACTTCCTGGCTATATATCCACAGGTAAGATACTTAACCTCCCTGACCCTCATTTTCTCCATCAATAAAATGGAGATGATAACTTCCTCAAAGGATGGCTTAGAGAAAAAGTGTCAGGCCTAGAGTCAGAAAGACTCCTATTTCTGAGTTAAAATAGGACTTCAGACACTAATTAGCTGTGTGACCCTAGGCAAGTCACTGAACCCTATTTGACTCAGTTTGCTCATCTGTAAAATGAGCAGGAGGAGGAAATGGCAAACCATTCCAGTATCTTTGCCAAGAAAAGCTCAAATGGGTCATGAAGAGTCAGACACAACTAAAAACCAACTGAACAACAGAAATATTATCATTTTTTCTGATGACTCAGGTTCACCAGCATGATTTTCCTGGAATAATTCAATTCAATCTAAATCGTGAAATATATACTGAGAGAACTATTAGAGACACAAAGAAAAAAAATAAAGCAGTATCTTTTTCAAGGATCTTATAATCTACTGGCATTAGATAATGGTGATTGATCTCATTGACAGTTTAAATATATAGGGTTGCTTCCACCTATAAACAACACTCAACATTGCTAGGCTTTCTAGGGTCTGAATTTTCTGTGAAGTCCCTTAGCAAGACTGAACTAAATTAGAAAGAGCTCAGGGCACATACATTTTGTTTTAAGCATCAGACCACATTAACTTAAAGTAGGAAAAACCTGAACTAGCAAATTACAGTACAATAGTTCTTCTCTGTTTAAAGCAAAGGTAATTCTAATGTTTTTTCAGCATTAAATCAAATGTTAATCTAGTTTATAGTAAATGAAAAACATTCTGAAATTAAGTCCAATTCCATATTTTAAACTTAACAGCAATTTCATAGAAAGAGAAAAACTGAAAAGTGATCATTAATTCTTCAACATATTAAATTAATTTACCAGTTTCTATAGAGTATGTTTCCTCTCTTATGTGTTAGCTTAATTTCATCCGGCTCACAAGGCAAGTATAAAAAGGTGATATGATTTACACTGAGAGGAGAGAAATTGAGTATGTCCATAATGGATCCTTTAATCTTTAATTGTAGAAATTTTTTTTTTAACATTTGAAAAAATGAACAAAGATTTTTACAATAGCCTAGGAATTCTTGGCTATATGATGATGGCTGTCTTTTACAATATAATAACCCTGACCACTAGATTTTCAATAAAGGCAAAGAAATCGGGTTTGGTGTTAATTTAACAAAAGAACAGTGATACACATAGTTAAGTGTTTCTGGATAGTTTTGTGATTCATAGTCAACTGATTCTGGAACTACATCCACATTCATTATCATGCAAAGGAACCATGTGTATTATGTGTATTATAGAGTCTGGTATAATGTAATAATTCTCATACACAAATTAGAAGTCTTAAAAAGCCACGAGCTACATATAAAAGAGCCACATGTGGTATCACTGTAAAAGAATAACTATTCTTCTAAATTTGTGATTTAGCCAACAGAATTACAAAATCATCAAGGAAGAAAAATATTTTTTCCCACTTAGAAAGAAACAACTTTATAAATATTATTTCCTTTTAAACATGCCCAATTATTATTGGCAAAATGCCTTGATAAGTTCTAACCTATTATTTTTTTAAACATGGCTCTTTCTTCTTATAGCTTTGGAATAGATTTTGCTTTCAAATATTTTGTATTTTATAACATTTAATGAGAGACAAATGGCTGACATTAGAATGGTATTTTTGAAAAGAAATTATAACAAGGTCTACAAGAAGGCATTACATAGGCAGGCAAGTACTATGCAAAGGAACTCTTATAACTCTGCCAGTCTTCATCCATAACACTCATCTTATTCAAACTCAATACTATTCCTAAGCAATGACTTCCAGCTGTGTCTAAATGTCTGGTAGATTTATAATATTTCTAAGGACTGCAGGGCCATCATTTTAAAAACTGCAGCAGTCAAGAAAACATCATATTCATTGACTCACAAGAGCTATACAAAGTTGCCATAAAAAAAAGGTTTTTATTTATCTCTTTTGTGTTTATGTTGCATAGATTTCCCCTATAACCCACTCCCCGCCTTCTGACAGCCATCCTTAAAAAAAATTCAGCAAAACTGATCAATATGTAAAAAAACCATAATAATATCCATATTAACTGACCCCTCCCCACACCTCTGTAACGCTGGGCTAGGTGGCACAACAGATAGAGCACCAAACCTGGAGTCTGGAAGACTCATCTTCCTGAGTTCAAATCTGGCCTCAGACACTTACTAGTTGGGTGACCCTGGGCAAGTCATTTAACCCTTCAATTTTAATACTTCAGTTTCCTCATCTGTAAAATGAGCTGGTAAAGGAAGGGGCAAACCACTCCAGTATCTTTGCCAAGAAAACCAGACACTACTAAAAAATGAATAACAACAACAATAAAAATTCTGCAGAGGCCCCACCACACTCTCACAACTCTGCAAAAAGGTGGTAAATGTTTGTTTACTTGTCAAAGGCAAGGAACTAAAGAATGGAGTAGAATTGGGGTAGGAGCTGCAATAGAATTAAAGGAAAGAGGGCTAGAATCCCGCTGGGATCAGTACTGACTATCCAGAAGCTACTTGGGGAAAGAGATGAGGCCTGTGAAAAGTAAACTCTCCAACACAGGAGAAGGCTGGGATAATTTGGGGGTCCGAAGTCTCCATTTTTAATGGCAATATGGTTTCAAATGCATCCTATTACTTTTTTGTTTGTTTGTTTAAAGGTCCTTCAGGTAGTAAAGTGAGATGGAATTAAAACTTGTCTTCTCTACCCAAATTTCACGTTCTTCTTCCCTAATCTATCAGCTAGAAAATAACTTGCAGAAAGAAAATCTTTTATATGTTTATCAGGATTAAATATATGACATCCACTGAAATGTAAATTCCTTGTGGCATGAACTGTTTTTTCCCCTTTCTTTGTATCTCCTGTGCTTACCTAGCACAGTGCTTGGTAAAGAGTAAGTAAATGTTCCTCTATTGATAAAATAACCTCATAGAAACAAATGCATTAATATCTATACAGATGATTCTTCCCTTTTGAATCTCCTATTCCAGATCTAAGGATAATTTGTTGAGAAGTAATCCTTCTTGATTCATTAATTCTGATAGAGCATAAAATTAATCCATGGCTTAAATCTAAACAGAGCAGATACCTTAATTAACTTAGGGTATCATTTTAGCACTACATTTCAATCAATACTTGACACCAGCACATTTTTTTTTCATTATTCAGGGTTGGCCTAAAACCTGGTAGCAATTAAAGAAATAGTATGTCAACAAAAAGCAATTCTTGTTTTGAAGGTTCAGGTAATGATGTCAATGGTTAATTGGTATCAGCAACCAGGTATAATCCTATGCCATCAAATCTTGTCAACTGATAACAAATTACTGATGTTCTTAAAGTTCAAAACCTCCTAAGTGTCAAGGACATTCATTGGTGTCAAAGGGTCAAGAACATTTGTTTAGCTGTCAATGAAATGGTTTGATAATAAGTGGAAATGTCTCTATGACATGTTGAAGTTCTTTCTATCTGTTAACTTACGGCTTTCAGGGTAAAAACACTCTCACCAAAGAAAGTCATGCTGTAGTCTGGTTCAGCAATAACAGCTGATCTTTGATAACCAACTAAAAGAATTATTGCCATTAATAAGCTTGACATTCCATTTGATCGGAGATTTTTAATCCCATGGAGAAGCACTGGACAAAAAAACAGAAATTAATTACTTTATTCTACTCAGCATGACATGTTAAGTATGTCAAGAGTGTTTAACAACACTCAAATGGTATAAAGAATTCATTTATATATCTGTTTTCAAAACATGTCATTTACATTTTAAATATATTTTAAAGTTCTGTGAAAAGAAGTATTTTTGTCAGAGAGCATAGTTTTAAGCTGAGGTATAACAAGAAAACTACCAGGGCCTGCCTATAACAGTTTTCTAGGGACTAGTTATATGTAGATAGCTGATGGGATGATAAGGCTTGAAATAAGCTATATATTAACTTAAAATAATATTACTGATTTATTTTCCTTTTACATTAATGTCTTTTCTAAATATACAACTTTCCTCACCCCATCCCAGCAAGTGGATTTTAACAAATCCCTTTCTAACAAGGGGATTTCGTTTAACAAATAATGAGAGAGGGAAAAAAGGCAGTTCAGCAAAACTAACCAACAAATCAACTGAGTGTGAGTAAATACACTGTTTTCCAGTTCTACTACTTCACTTCCACAAAGAAGAGAGGGAGTGGCATCTTTTTATGTCTTCCCTTGGGGCCATGCCTACATTACATAACAATCAAAAAGAGCTCAGTTTTGGTTTTGTTTTTTAATTTCCATTGCTGAAATAGAGGATATTTTCTTCAGGTTGTGCTTACTCTACCTTTGATCAGTTTTATATGTCTTCTCAACTGTCTCAGATTTAATAATATTCATTGTTTCTTCACATATTATAGTTTGTTTATATATAACATCTAATCTACTTTGCAGTTCTTTGATAATACAAAGAGTACGGTGACAAATATTTCAGTTATCTATGGGACCTATCTTTCAGTCTTCAATCTCCTTGGTGTATATGCCTAGCAGTAAGATCTCTGGGTCACATTTTAATTATTCTCTTAGCATAATTCCAAATTGCTCTGCAGATGGCCAGATCAATTTATAGTTCTACCTACAGTCTATCAATGAGCCTCACTTAGTTAATGTGAGGTAAAGTGATGTTACAGAAAACAATTCCATAGTAAGAAAGCTTAAAACGTTATGAATACTTTATTATCATTACACTGGGATTCACATCCTTCCATAAGATTTCATTGTACTATATTAATGAATTATTACAAAAGGATGTTGGTCATAACAGAGCTAATGCAAAACATAATTCATAAAGGGCGGGGGGGAGTAGCTAGGTGGCTAAGTGGATTGAACACCTGGAGTTAAGAAAACCCAAGTTGAAGTCCAGTCTCAGACACTTACTAGCTGTGTCATTTAAGGCAAGTCATTAAACCCTGTTTGCTTCAGTCTCCTCCTCTATAAAAGGAAAAGGAAAAGGAAATAGAAAACCACTCCAGTATCTTTGCCAAAGAAAACCCCAAACACGGTAAGGAAGGGTCAGACAGGATTCAAACAACTCAACAACAATAAAAGCAAAGTTTGCCAAAACCTTATCTTCCTCTGAATATAGCAGTCCTTTATACACAGGAGATATTCAGTATTTACAATATTAGACATTATGTTCCTTTAGGCATTTAATAAATACTTGTTGACTTATGGAGTACTGATGGGGTACAGGATCTGGGAACCCTCTTGAACTCTCCTTGAATCTTCCCACTTGATGAGGCATTTGTCTGAGGCCATAATCTCTGTTAACTCTTAAATTCCCACCCTTGATCCCATCAAAATATTTATACCCAAAACTGTTACCCTTAAACTAGCCTAGCCCTCCATTGTCTGTCATCTCTAGGTAGCCTTCAGTTATTTGCCACTCTTAATCCCATTCTTGTAGTCTGACCTCAGTCCCATCAAGATCCTTCTTAGACTTCTTTTCAAGACCCTCCCCAAAACCCTCCTCTAGACCACCTCTAGATCCCTCCCACTGTCTTTCTATATATAAGATCCATCTTGCCTCCATGAAGGTGCTGAGATTCAATCTAGCTCAGATTCAGTCTGTGTCAGATTGTTCTGGCCTGCTTTCAATACAAGCCTCACAAATACTTGGGTTCTACCCATTATGGTGAATTTTTAATAAACTTTACTTTTCTTTGGCTGAGAGAAGGCTTGAGTTGAATTCATTTGGCAGGACCTGGTGTGTTGGTATTTTGGGGTCTTGAGCACCCCTAACCCTATATGTCATCATTTTATGGTGACCCTCAACATTTTTATGGTTCCCTGACCTGGAATACAATATATTTCAAGACTAATTTATTGTTTTTATTGTGAGAATTTTCTTTCAAAATATTCTGAAAGGAGGGAGGGTCAAGTTGCAGAAGCACTATATTGTGTTTTAGGGAGAGATTCTTCTGAAGTACTTCCCAATGTAAAACATACAGATATAAACATTAGAACACAATTTCATAATTTTTTTTAAAAAAAGCCTTAGCATTCTCTAGGGGTTAAAAGAAATTATAAAACAAAAACTACTAAAGCTTACATAAAAATTCCATACAATGTTAAAGTTACCTTAAGATATAGAACTTGTCTTCCCTAATTCATTAGAACCTGATTTTATGAATAAAAACTGATGAATCAGAAGGAACTTCAGTTCAAATTCAGTTTATTCCATTTTCTATTTGTCACTTAAGGGCAAATCACCTCAATCAACTAATCAAGCATTTATTATCTGCCTATAGGGTGTAATGCATTTTGCCAAAGTCTTAAGGATATGGAGTTAAAACAGAAACAATCCAGGCCCTCAAAGAGCTTGCATTCTATTGGAGACAAGAATATAATATAAGAGTAAGGTTCGCCTATCTCTATTAATTAATGTAATCACAAAAGGCCCCTCTTTCACCTCAACTGAATCAATCAATCAAAAGCATAACAAGTGTTAAGAATTTTCTACAGTCATATATAACAAGGAATTGTGAACCTAATGAATTCTGAACCCCTGTGATTGGATTAAGATTGGTTGGTTGGTTGGTTATCCTTCCTCCTAGAAAAGGACCAAAATGACATCACTATGCTACAGTCAAGTTTCAGTGTGTCCAACTGTTACTGGACAGACTAATACAAGCTCTGAATGCTCTACCACAGGTCAGAAACAAATATTCTACATGAACATCAGGGGAGGATTCTCTAAATTTGCATATCCTGTGTTTCCTTTGAGCTGTTTCAATTCTTCTACGCTCACAAAGCACAGAACCTGCTCTGATGTGGGCATGCCATGCTAAGTGGTCCTGTTCCAGTGTCTCACATGTCATACAATCAATTACAAAGTTCCTAAGAGAGACTTTGAGACTGTCTCCATATCACTTCCTCTGACTACCATATGAACGCTTGCCCTGTGTGAGTTCTCCATAAACTACTCTTTATGGCAAGCATACATTTTGCATTCAAACAAGGTGGCTAGCCCATTGGAATTGTGCTCTCTGAAGTGGAGTCTGAACTCTTGGTGGTTTAGTTCGAGAAAGGACCTCAGCATCTGATATTTATTCTGCCAGGTGAGCTTCAGAATCTTCCTAAGACAATTCAAACGGAATTGTCAGTTTCAGTTTCCTGGTATGGCACTGGGAGATTGTACAGGTTTCACAGGCATACAACAATGAGGTCAGCACAATGGCTCTGTAAACCTTCAGTTTGGTAGTCAGTCTAATATCTCTTCTCTCCCAAGATGCATTGGTCCTGGGCCATCTGCAGTCATCCTGATGAATATCTGGCCACTGCATCCAGATGGCTCTGGAGGAGAAAGTGAGGCTGGTGACCTTGCACAGCCTCCCTCACTCAAATCCAAGTCAACTGCAAGTCATGTAATCATTTTCCTGATGTCATGGTCCTCTTTGAGAATGAATGACAAACACAACAATCTTCTCTCCCATACTTTCCTTTGGAACCTCTCAGAGTGATCTAGCTCTGGCAATGCATGCATCAACCTCATTATCAATGTGTGCATCCCTGGAAAATGCACTACCAAGGTAAGCGAATTTATCCACAGCACTGAAAATTTCTACATTTGCTATAACAGATGGTACCATGTATGGACGGTGTGGCGGTGGATGAACGAGCACTTGTGCATTCTTGGTGTTAATTGTTAGGCCAAAATTAGCAGAAGCAGCAGAGAAGTGATTCATGTTTTGTTGCATCTCAGTCTGAGAGGCTGCATTGAGTACACTTTCATCTGCAAACAGAAACTCATGCACCAACACTCCCTCCACTTTGGTCTTGGCTTGTAGCCTTTTCAAGTTGAAGAATCTGCCATCTGCGTAGTAGCTGACCTTGATGCTGTGTTCATTGTCATTGAAAGCATTTGACAACATGGCTAAAAACACGTAATGGCAAGCAAAGAAGTACTTAGTGCCTTGTTTCAGCTACTTAAATATTTAGAACCTTGTTTGAGCCCCTTGTGATTTGAAGGTGGGAGGAACTTGCTGATGCAACAGGAAGGGGCAGAACAGGAAGGAGAACCACCATGTATAAAGAGGAGCACAGCTAGGACAGAACAGAACTGAAAAGAGGAACAGTTGTGGAGGCCAGGCACTCTGTTCTGTTGTGTTTGTGATACTTTGTACAGAAGTCCTGGGATCCTTACTGCAAGCCCTGAAAGACGATTTTCTTGTTTTCTGTTTACAAAAGTCCTGGAGGAGGGTTTCACAGGTCCTGGGAATATACTGACAATTTGTATTGAGCTCTCAGACCTTGTTTGTGGGTCTGTGTTGACTTCACAGGCAGATAGTGAATTGATGATAGTGCCAGCAATGTGTAGGAATGTTGTTTTGGCTCTGTTAAGCTTTGTCTTCCAGAAACAGAAACAGTGAAGGACTTGAGGTGGACTGGACACTGTGAGCTTCATTATGGAATGGGAATGAGGAACTGGACAAAGAGCTGGACAAGGAGCTGGATGAGGAGCTGAGAGCTGCCTGCCTGTGAATCCAGGTGACAACTGGGTAGATTCAGGCAAGAGCTGGATCCATGGAAGAAGAACCATGTAATCTAGGAGCCATCCTCAAGCCAAAATGAAAACACCTCTCCTTGGGTACTTAGCACTGACTGACAAGATCATGATTTACTGTGATAGAGGGGTGGGAGAACTTTATACTCTGTACCTTGTACCTCTTAAGGATGACTGAGCTAAGGATGATTGGAAACTAATTTCCAATCAAGAAGACAGAAGACTATTTGACTGAGAGATTAAGACAATGTGACCTAGGGGTGGGAAAACTTAGACCTTTGTACTCTGTGTCCCTTAAGGAGGATTGCTCCTTAAGCATGACTGGGTTAAGGACTTACTGAATGATATCTTTTGTTTAAAACTATGTGGCCATTTTAAGTGAAAACTATGTGGCTTATTTAGTGATAAATTGTTATGTTATAATCTTGTGAATACTATACTTTGGTTTCTGTAATTGTTTTTGCTTTAGTTTACTGCTGAACAGAGTTCACTATACTATGTGATCAGAACCTTAGAGCTATTCACAGCAGCACTCCTCTGGAAAGCTGCTTGAACTTGGCTTTACAAAACAACATGGTAAAAAGCATGGAAGGAAGCACATAGTCTTGTTTTACTCCACTGGTGACTGGGAAGGCACGAGAGCATTGTTCATTATGTAGAACCTGGGCTAGCATGCTGTCATGAAATTGACATACAATGCTGATGAACATCTCTAGGCAACCAAATTTTGACATACTTTTCTATGAGCCCTCAGGACTAACAGTATCAAAGGCCTTGGTCAGATGACTGGATTAAGAAAGGAGTTAATGGAATGAATGGATGGGTACTTACTATATGTCATACACTGTGCTCAAATAGCTCCAGGGATAAGAACAGAAAAAGCAAGATAGTCCCTGCTCTCAAGGAGCTCACAGGCTAACTGGGGTGAAGAGGACATAAAAATATACCTGCAGACTACATGGAAAGACCTAGAAGTCATAAGGGTTCCCAGGAGATGAAGATGGTAAGAAATGAGGTAGGCACTGCTCTAGGATGTCACATAGTCCATACAGATAAGCAAAGGGAACAGGAAAGGGGAAGGGAAAGAGTTTTTCTGGAATATAAGGTAATTGGGAGGTGCTTTGTGAAAGCACATTGGTAAGTCCACGGTGAGGAATTTCAGTCTTCTCTGATTACTTTTCTGGCTGGTCACACTCCTTTCTATATCCTTAGGCATGACCGAATTTCTCAATGCCTAGTTCACCTTTATGTATTATGTTCCCCATTAAGAATATAAACTCCTTGAGAAGAGGTACTGTTTTGCTTTCTTGTATTTGTACCACTGGAACTTAGTACAGTATTTGGCACATGGTATGCACTTAATGGATGCCCCCTCTATCTATATCTGTCTATGTATCTACTCATCTGAAAACACAGAATCAAACACAATACTGCAGATGTTGTCTAATCATAGTATCAGTGGGACCAGGGTTATAGTGAGATGAACATTAAATTTGGGATCAAGAACCAAATTAGAAAGTCCTGCTCTGCTAAGTGCTAACCTTAGGACTTTGATAAAGTCATACTCTCTCTAGGCCTCAGTTTATACACCTGTACCAGGCACAGGTTGGTAGAAATGATCCTTTTGGTTACTTCCGTGGTCTCAGGCTTTTAATTATTACCTCCCATTTTTTGGACACTATGCTTACATTGATGCAGCCTAACTTTTTCAAGTTGTACTTTAACAATGGTGACATAATGAAACAGATATTTTACTTTTTCCGTTAAATTTTTTTTATTCATCTTGAACTTAAAGACAAAAAAACACATTTCCATATACATAGCATAACACAAAATGATGATTTAATATAAAACCATTTATTCCCACTTCACACCATCTACTTTTTAAAAATAAACTATGTAATAAATAATACACATAGTTTTCAAAGCTACCCTCTTTTCTGTGTTTCCTTTTTCCTTCTCTGATGTGCTTCTATTATATTTCTATCAGTTCCTTCTCTGTAGGTGGATAGCAGCTTCCTCCATAGGTACTTTGTAAGTGATTTGAGTATATATAATATTCAAAATGATTTAGTCATTCAAAGCTGTTCTTAGAAAAATACTTCTGTTACTGCATACAACTTTCTCTTGGTTCTGCTAATTTCACTCTTTATTATTTCATGCAAATCTTTCCATGTTTTTTTCCAATAAAATCAACTAGCTCATCATTTCTTATAGCAAAGTAGTATTCTATCACAATCATATACCACAATTTGTTTAGCCATTCCTGAATTGCTGGGAATCCCCTCAATTTCAAGTTCTTTGCCATATAAAGAGAGCTGCTATAAATATTTTATAACACATTAGTTCTTTTCCTTTGTTCCTAATCACCTTGGGAAATTAACCTGATTGTGGTACTGCTGGATCAAAGGGTAGACACAGTTCTAGAAATCTTTGGTCATAGTTCCAGAGTGCTCTCCAAAATGGTTGATCAGGTCACAGTTTCACTAATGGTGAAATAGTGTCCCAATTTTTCCACATTTGTCTATTTCCCCTTACATCTCACTCTGATAGGTCTAAGATATCTTAAAGTTGTTTTAATTTGATTTCTCTAATCAACAATGATTTAGAGAATTTTTTCATGGCTACATATAGTTTTGATTTCTTTATCAAAAAACTGTCTGTTCATTTGGCAATTTATCAATTGGGGAATGATTTGTATTCTTGTAAATCTGACAAAGTTCTTTATATATTTGAGATATAAGACATTTATCTGACAAAATGTCTACAAAAAATTTGCCCCGATTTTCTGCTTTTCTTCTCATCTAGGCTTCATTGGTTTTATTTGTATTTTTTTTAAAAAACCCTTTTTTAATGTAATAGAAATTATCCATGTTACACCTTATGTTTTCTGTCTCTTGTTTATTCACAAATTGTTCTCCTATCCATAAATCTGATAGGTAATAAATATAATGGTAACTGAATTTAAAGATCCCCCTATATTGGCTTGTTTTTTGGCTTGAGTGTTAAAACCCAGAGCTTGTGAATCCCACTTGTGGGATGGACTTGTTGACATGAAGA
>CM053587.1:243598767-243623790 GCA_028646515.1 Pseudochirops corinnae | reverse complement strand
AAAACTAATGAATGAGAATATAAAGGATATTCCTATTTTTTTACAGGTGCATGGTACTTTCACAAAAACTGATCTTGTATTAGAGCATAAACAGTTAAACAAATGTAGAAAATCAGACCTATTTAAATACATCTTTTAATCACCATAAGACAATAAAAAATTAAATTCAACTAAAAATTCTTTGATGCAAAGATTAAAAATTAATAAAAACTAAAAAGCTTAATCCTAAGGAAGGGTAGGTGAAGGAACAAATCATAGAAATAACCAATCATTTCATTAAATATAATGACAAAAATGAGATAGCATACCAAAATTTCAGGGATGAGTTCAAAGAAGCATTTAAGGGAAAACTTACACCTTACATTTAGAAGTACACACAGATAGAAGGTGTGGATATCACTTTCATCAAAATAAAAGAGCAGAGATCAACAAACTGGGAATGGAACTAAAAAAATTTTCATAGAAAACTAACAAATAATTTTAAAATTCCAATTAAATACTATAACAGAAATCCAGAAAATCAAAAGAGAAATTAACAAAATTGAACACAAAAACAAAAAATTCATAAATAAAATCAGAAGCCTTTTTTTTAAAAAGAAATTAAAATAGGGGACTTGAGGGAGCCAATATGGTGGCGTAAGCAGTAAATCTTGGTTGCTTATTATATCCAATATTCACCCTAGAGTAACCATAAAATAGCACCTCAAAACAAATCCTAGACCAGCAGAATCAGCAGAAAGACAGGGGAGAGCAGTCTTTTAGTTCAGGCAACTTAGAGGATCAGGAAGGTTGGTCTCATTCAGGTAAAAGAGGAATGCATTACAGGACAAGAAGCCTCTCAGTAAGACAACAGCAGGACACACCTCAGCAAACCAATGGGAGATCCTGAGCTCCAGGGTGGTGGAGCAAGCAAACCCTAAATGTGGGACCCTCCACATGCCTTAGTATAGCCAGGGAAACCAGCAGATTCCAGCTTGGAGAGCCAACCATGTGCTTCAGTGCGGCTTTGGGTGGACAGTCAGACTTCCCCATGTTTCTGCACAGCCCAGGGTTGGTAGGTATCTTCTAGCAGCCAGACCTCCCCGTGCCTCATTGCAGCCCAAGGCTATTCAGCATCTTCTGCTGCTGGACCTCCAGGTACTTCAGCATAGCTTGAGGAAAAGAAGCATCCTCTACAGGACAGACCTCCACGTGCTTCAGTGTAGCCCTAGGGAAATGCAGATAAACTACCTGGCCTCAGCACACACCAGACACCACCACTAGGACTCCACATCAATACCAGGTAAGCTGCCAGATCCCCACAGCCTTCAGATACCAGCACCTCAGATCCCAGTATACAAAGTAAATGACCATGACCATGGCCCCCCCAGTACAAGAAGCTTGGAACAGTTCCCTCTGTGCTCCAAAATGAGAGCTCATCTTTAGAAGCCAGGAAACAGGAAAATAAGATGAGCAAAAAGCAAAAATGAACATTGGCCATAGAGAGTTACTACAGTAACAGGGAATATCAAAACACAACCTCAGAAGAGAACAACATTGTCAATACACCTACATCCAAAATCTAAAAGAGGTAAATAAATAAATAAATTGGTCTCCATGCCAAAATGTCTTCTTGGAAGAACTCAAGAAAGACTTTAAAATTCAAATAAGAGAGGTAGAAGAAAAATTGGGAAAAGAAGTGAGAGGTACATAATGGACAGTCAACAGCTTGGAAAAGAGGAAGGACAAAAACTGACTGATGAAAACAATTCCTTAAAAAATACAATTGGGCAAATGGGAAAAAAGAAATCCAGTGAAGAAAACAACTCCATAAAAAGAAGAACTGGCCAAATGGAAAGGGAGGTACAAAAATTCACTGAAGAGAAGAACTCCTTAAAAAAGAACAATTGGCCAAATGGAAGAGTAGGTACAAAAGCTAACTGAAGAAAATAACTCCTTAAAAATTAGAACTGGAAACTTCTGAACCTCAAAGAGACAATGGATTGTTCATTATTATTTTCTTCTGGGTCTCTGCATCTTTTTATAAAGGAGACTGCCCATTTGTAATTTGTCAACGTGCTGAAATAGATGAGGGGAAGAATTCATATGAGAAAGAAGTATGGAAGTAAAATCTTATTAAAAAGAAGAAGAGGGAATTGTAAAAAAAAATATTAGAATTGGAGAAGTAGAAGCTAATAACTTTACAGAGACATCAAAAATCAGTCAAACAAAATAAAAAGAATGAAAAAATAGAATGAAAATGTAAACTAACTCATGGGAAAAATAACTGACCCGGAAAATGGATCCAGCAGGGATAATTTCAGAATTATTGGACTACCTGCAAGCCATTAAAAAAAAAAAAGAGCCTAGATAACATCTTTCAAGAAATTTTCAAGGAAAACTACCCAGATGTCCTAGAACCAGAGGGTAAAATAGTCATTGAAAGAATACACTGATCACCTCTTGAAAGATATCACAAAATGAAAGCCCCAAGCAATAGTATAGCCAAATTCCAGAAATATCAGGTCAAGGAGATAATACTACAACATCCAGAAAGAAAAAAAATTAAATACTGTGGAAATCACACTTAGGATTATGCAAGACTTAGCAGCACCTACATTACAGGACTGGAAAGCTTAGAATATGATATTCCAGAAGGCAAATGATTGAGCATAATCTTTCAGGGAAAACATGTACGAAACGGGGGCCTTTCAATCATTTCTAATGAAAAGACCAGAGCTGAACAGAAAATATGGTCTTCAAATACAGGTCTCAAAAGAAGCATAAAAAACAGAAAGAGGAGAAGGAGAAGGAAAAGGAGAAGAAGGGGGAGGGGGAGAAGAATGGAAAAAAAAACCCATGATATTCAATAAGGTTAAAGTGTTTAAACCTAGAACACCCCCAGAAGGGAAGATGATATTTGTAACTCTTAAGAACTGCATCTTTATTACTAGAAAGGGTGTAGATAGATAGAGGGTGTAGATATAAGGTGACTTTGACCTGATCATAAAAATAATCAATTAAGGGATGAAAAAAATTGTAATGGGAAAATGAAAAGAATAGAGTAAAATATATCACCTGAAGAGGTGCAAAGACCTATTACAGTAGAGACAAAGAAGGGGGGGGTGTTAAGCATTATTTGAATCTTACTATCGTTGGATCTGGTTCAGAGAGGGCATAACATATACATTCATATGGTTACAAAGATCTATCTTACTCTATAAAGAAAGAGAAGGAGAAAGGGTTAAGAAAAGAAATGAAGTAGAATGGAAGGCAAGAGGAAGGGTAGACATATTAGGGGAAAGGGGAAAAAAAGGGGGGGACTGATAGAAGGAAGGGCAGACTGAGGGTGGTGGTGATCAGAAGCAAGACACTGATGAACAGGGAAAGGGTGAAAGGACACAGAAAAGTATAAAAAGGAAGGGAAATAGGATGGAAAGAAACAATTATCATAACTGTGACTGTGAAGGGGATGAAATTTCACATAAAATAGAAGCGCATAGCAGAATGGAATAAACACCAGAATCCTACAATATATTGTTTACAAGAGACATATGTGAAGTAGGGCTGGGGCATTATATATCACGCTTCAGCTGAAGTGAAGAAAGCAGGGGTGGCAATCCTAATTTCAGACAAAACAAAAGCAAAAAAAAACCTAATTAAAAGTGATAAAGGAAACTACAATTTGCTAAAAGGTCCCAAGATAATGAAGTAATACCAATACTAAACACAGATGCACTAAGTGGTATAACATCCAAATTCTTAGAAGAGAAATTATTGAATAATAAGAAGAAACAGACTGCAATACTATATTAGTAGGGGGCCTCAAACTTCCCCTCTCAGAAGTACATAATTCTAACCACAAAATAAACCAGGAAGTGGTTAAGGAGCTGAACAGAATTTTAGAAAAGTTAGATATGATAGACCTCTGGAGAAACTGAATGAGGTTAGAAAGGCACATACCATTTTCTCAGCAGAACATGGCACCTACACAAAAACTGACCATGTACTAGGGCATAAAAACTCCACAATCCAGTGCAGAAAAGCAGAAATAGTAAATGTATCCTTTTCAGATCATGATACAATAACAATTACATGTAATAAAGAGTCATGGAAAGAAAGGCTAAAAATTAACTGGAAACTAAATAATAATCCTAAAGAATGAGTGGGGCAAAAAACAATTCATAGAAACAATCAATAAGTTCATCAGAGAGAATGACAAAGACAACATACCAAAACTTATGAGATGCAGTCAAAGCAGTTGTTCGGTGAAATTTTATATCTCTAAATACTTAACATGAATAAAATGAATTGGGCATGCAATTCAAAAAGCTAGCAAAAGAACAAATTAAAAATTCTGAAAATCAAAGGAGACATTAAATAAAAATTAAGAAAACTATTGGGGGCAGAGCCAAGATGGTGGAGTGAAAGCAGGGACTCACCTAAGCTCTCCCATAAATTCCTTCAGATATCTCTAAAAAGTGAATCTGAACAAATTTTAGAGTGGCAGAATCCACTAGGAGACAGAGTATGGCAGATTTCCAGCCCAAAACATCATGAAGAACTGATGGGAAGGATTTATTGCACTGAGTGGGGAGACAGCAGAGAGCTTGGGCTGCACCAAAATAGATCCAAGCATAGCGGAGCCAGAGTGGGTCCTGGCGAACTGAATCATCTGCAGCAGTGACAATTCCTAAATCACTCAGTGTAGGAGAGGCATCTGTCAGACCTGGGTGAGAGACAAGGACAGGGCCTGCAGCAGCTGCAGCAGCTACTCCTGTGGCTATGAGACCATAGACAGAAAGTCACCTACTTGAACCTCCAGGAGCCAAGATGGCAGAGTAAACTGTAAGCGCTCTCATCCCTGCCTTGGTGACTTTGAAAAACCCAGAGAATATTGCCCCAGGAACAATCCTGAAATAATGGAATCAGCAGAAGGCTAGGGAGATAGACAGGAAGGGTTCCTCTTGCTGTAACTGAAGGGAATCAGTGCAAGACAGGAGGCATCCCAGCAAACCCCACCTCAGTGGACTAGTGGGAGATTCTGAGCCCCAGGGCGGATGGAGGAGGGTATGGAGCCAGTAAGCCAACACCAGGACCCCAGGCATACCTTTGCACAGCCAGGGGAATCAGCAGACACCATCGTGGTGCTTTCTACCAGCAGCTGAATCCACCTGAGCTCTAGCCCAGGGTGGGGGAAGTGGTAACCTGAAGCAGTCACACCACCCTTCCCCCACACCTCACATTGTGAGCTTCAGTGCAACCCCAAGGAAATGCAGAAAGACCTGGCCTTGGCACACACTAGCTAGCTCCAGATCAGCACCAGGTGAGCTAAAGCATTACATAGCTTCTAACTTACAGAACCAGAGGCCATAGCACACAGTCAGTAACCAGGCCACTAGCTCCTAGCACAGGAAGCACAAGAGAGAGCACCCTGTGCCCCAGAAGCAGAGACCCACTTTAAAAGTCAGGAAATAAATAGGGACAAAATAAATGGGGAAAAAAATTGGGAAAGCAAAGACTATAGAATACTACAATGAAGACAGGGAGCCTCAAAATACATATTCAGAAAAGGACAGTATTGACACTATACCTACGTCTGAAACCTCAAAGTGAATATGAACTGATCTCAAGCCCAGAAAGCATTCTTGGAAGAGCTCAAGAATTAAAAGCCAAATTAGAGAGGAAGAAGAAAAACTGACCAATTATTTTAAAAATACAAGTGGCAAAATAAAATCATTGAACTAATAAATAAAACAAAGAGCTGGTTTTATGGGGAAAAACAGATAAACCTTCAGGTAATTTTATTTTAAAAAAGAAAGAAGAAAACCAAATTGCCAGTATCAAAAATGAAAAGGGTGAATCCACCACCAATGAAGAGGAAATTAAAGCAATAATTAGGAGCTTTTCTGCCCAACTATATGCCAAGAAATTTGACAATCTAAGTGAAATGGATAAATAGGTACTATATTCAATACTATACAAACTATTTGGAAAAATATGCAGAATCCTACCAAATTCTGTTTATGATACAAATATGGTATTGATACCTAAACCTGGAAGAACCAAAATAGAGAAAGAAAATTATAGAACAATTTTCCTAATGAATATGGATGTTAAATTTTTAAATGAGATATTAGCATTATTAAAGATTACAGCAACTTATCATGAAGATAAAACACTATGACAGGTGAAATTAATACCAGAAATGCAGGGCTGGTTCAGTAACAAAAAAACTATCAGCATAATTGACCATATCAATAACAAAGTTAACAGAAATCATGATTATCTCAATAGATGCAAAAAAAAGCCTTTGACAAAATACAACAACCATCCCTGTTCCTTTAAAATGATAATTAGCATCTATCGAAAACCATCAGCAAGCATTCTATGTAATGGCGATAAGCTAGAAGCCTTCCCAATAAGAGCAGGGGTGAAACAAAGATGTCTATTATCACCACTGTTAGCAATAAGAGAAGAAAAAGAAATTGAAGAAATCAGAGTAGACAATGAAGAAACAAAGCTATCACTCTTTGCAGATGACATGATGGTATACTTAGAGAATCGTAGAAAATAAACTAAAAAACTAGTAGAAATAATTAACAACTTTAGCAAAGTTGTAGGATATAAAATACAATGAAATAAATCATTGTGATTTCTATATATTATTAACAAAGCTCAGTAGCAAGAGACAGAAAAGGAAATTAAAATTAAAATAACTGTAGACAATATAAAATATTTGTGAATCTACCTGCCAAGATGAACCCAGGAACTATATGAACATTTACAAAACACTTTTTTCACACAAATAAAGTCAGATCTAAATAACTGTAAAAATATCAGTTCCTTGTGGGGAGGCAGAGCTAATATAATAACAATGAAATTCTAACTAAATTAATATACCTATTCAGTGTCATATCAATTAAACTACCAAAAAATCATTTTATAATGTTCAAAAAAATAACAACAAAATTTATCTGGAAGAAAAAAAGGTCAAGAATATCAAGGGAATTGATGAAAAGAAATGCAAGGGAAGCTGGCCTACCCATACCAAACCTAAAACTGTATTATAAAGCAGCAATCATCAGAGCTATCTGGTACTGGCTAAGAAATAAGAGTAGTACATCAGTGAAATAAGTTAGGTACATAAGACACAGTAGCCAATGACTATAGTAATCTTCTGTCTGATAAACCCCCAAACTCCAGCATCTGGGATAAGAACTCATTACTTGACAAAAACGTCTGAGAAAACTGGAAAATAGTATGGCAGAAACTAAGCATAGATCAATATATTACACTCCATAAGGTCAAAATGGGCATGTGATCTTGACATAAAGAGTAATACCATAAGCAAATTAGGAGAGCAAGGAAGAGTTTGCCTGTCAGATCTATGGAGAACAGAACAATTTATGACCAAACAAGAGATACAGAACATTAAAGGTTTTGCACAATAAAAGTCAATGCAACCAAGATTAGAAGGGAAACAGAAAGCTGGGGGGGGAATTTTTTTAAATTAATTTATTTACTTTTGGTTTACAACATTCAATTTCACGATCCCTTGAGTTTCAAGTTTTCTGCCTCTCCCTCTCCACCCCAACCTCCTGCCATGTAGAACCCATATGCAATATGAGTTCCACAAATACCTTTGCATTAAACATCAGTCAAATTGCAAAGAAGAGTTATAACTAATGGAGTGCACAACCAGAAAGAAGGAACAAAACAAAACACAAAAGAGTGAGAGCAAGTGGTTTGCTTCAATCTGCATTCAGACTCTGTAGTTTTTTTCTCTGGATGTGGATATCCATTTCCATCATGAGTCTTTCGGAGTTGTCTTCTAACCTTGCATTTCTGAGAGGAGCCTAGTCTATCAAAGTTAGTCGTCACAGATACAATGTGTCTGGGAAAATGCTGCCGACATCCAGAGAAAGAACTATGGAGTCTGAATGCTGGTTAAAGCATATTAATTTTTTTATTTTTTTCTTTCTCATGGTTTTCCCCTTTTGTTCTGATTCTTCTTTCACAACACGACTAATGCAGATATAGATTTAATATGACTGCACATGTACAGTCTACATCAGATTGCAAGCTGTCTTGGGGAGGTGGGAGGGAAGAAAGTGAGAAAAAAAATTGGAACTCAAAATCTTGTAAAAGTGAATGTTGAAAGCTATCTTTGCATGTAAATGGAAAAAAATAAAATACTATTAAGTGGGTAAAAAAAGAAAAGAAAATAGATAAGCCATTAGGGAAATTAATTTTTTTAAAAAGAAGAAAGAAAAGCAAATTGTCATTACCAATAATTTAGAAAGTGAATTAATAACCAATGAAAAAATTATTTGGATCAGTTTTGCCCAATTATATGCCAATAAAACTCATAATATAAATGAAATAAATGAATATTTACAATTTAAATTAGCCTGATGACCAGAAAAAGAAATACTAGTTCTTACATGATTCTATTTTAGGAAAAGGAACTGAAAAAGCCAAAAATGAAGTATCAAGGGAAAAAACCCAAAGACAAAATGGATTTACAAATAAATTCCACCAAGAAGTTAAAGTACAATTGTTTTCAATACTATATAAACTGAAAAAAAGAAAAAGAAGATCTACCTATTTCCTTCTACAAAACATGATCTTTCTAACTAAAACAGGGAGAATCAAAGTAGAGAAATAAAGCTATAGATTAAAATAGCCAATAAATACTGATGCAAAATTTTTAAAATGTATCAATAACTAGGAATGCAGAGCTGGTTCAATATTAGGGAACTATAAATGTAATTGACTATACTATTAAAAAGCAATGAAAAGCCCCTGTCCTCTCATCTTACAATTTTTGGTCATGTGCCTGTGGTAAAAATTTATGATGCTGGTCTGGAAAAATTATCAATTTTGCATCAATACTTGATCAGGAAATCTTAGATATTGGTAGGAGATGTGAGAGGAAATTGGTCTTACTGCTACCTCCTACTCTGCCATCTTTGCTAGTCTACACTCTCATAGATTTCCTTTTCAGAAATAAATAACCTCTAATGCTCCTTTGAGTTCTAATGAAATATTCCTGTATATATTTCCATTAGTTTTGTAAGACTGTAGGCCTTTTTTTAGTTGTTGAGGAGAAGGGGGTGGAAAATACCAACTTCTACTACCATTCTACTATCCTCTTCCATTTTAAGGGTGAGTTCATCTCATCCATAAGCACAGTTATGATTGCTAATTGTTATTCTACCTTTTTTCTTCTCTCTATTCATTGCCTTTTCTTTAAGAGCTTGTTTTTTTCCTTCTGACTAATCTTTCCCCCAATTCCTACCTTAAGTATCCAGGAAGAACTAAGATATGTGAAATAATGAATAAGATGGATCACATCAGATTTGAAAACCTGTTGAGATTTCAAGTTTGTTGACTTTTAAAACTCTTACTAACAAATTATATTTGAATGTAATTACTGAGTATAGTTGGTTAATAAAAACATTACTGACATCATGGTATAACTAAGAAAGTATTGAACTTGGATTTAAAAGACCTGGATTCTATTCTTGGCTCTACTACTTCCTTGATGTGTTAACCATGGACAAATGAATTAATTCCTGTACCATATATTCCTTGCATGTAAGGTAACAATATTTGCACTACCTGTTTGGAGCAGTGAGTTTTGCAAACCATAAAGTAGTACTAAAGTGTGAGCTCTTTACTGGCCACTCCTTTTGTCAAAAATAGACAAAGAAATACAGAATAATTTATAAAGATATTTTAAAGAGGAAAAGCAAAGACTCTTTGGTATAGAAAACTGATCTCATCAAATATCTTTTTAAAGACCTTAGTCTTTCAACAAGCATTTATTAAGTACCTCCTATTAGGCAGGTACTGCTAAGCAATGGGGATACAAAAAGAGTCAAAAGACAGTTTCTGTCCTCAACGCACTCACAATGTATAAAGTTTCTATGATCCCTAAAAAGTTATCTCAAAAACATACTCTACTGCCTTACTAATCTGGCTAGTTAACATTGCTAATGTATTTTCCTGTTTTGTTTTAACGTTTGGAAGGACAGATTACAGAATTCTTTCAGTTGGGTAGTGTTAAGGGCTGTTGGATATTCTATGAAGGATGGAAGGTTGTTTTTTTTATCATTTATAGCATTAGTATTTATCACTTTATATTTTTGGCAAATGTCAAAATCAACTTCATCAAGATCCCCTGGAAGATTATTTGGAAATCTGTGATTATATATTAGTTTCCATATAATTATGAAACATGCTTTTTGTTGATCTGGCCCACTGGCATCTCTTGGCCAACCCTTGTCCCAGAAATAGAATGCTCTGCTATTAACACATCCCTAAGTCAGCAAATATATGTTATCCAGTCAACTCACTGCTTAACGCTGTTTAATTGGGAGTATTTAAAATCTGCTTCTGGAAAAATAGCTAAGAAGCAAAATCAAGACTACTTCAATAACAATAACAGCCCTAACATTCATGAACAATAGAAACTACAAGATGCTGATAAAGTGAACATAAGAACAAATAAAGAACACCTGAAAGTATCTCAAAATATCATTTATGAAATTAGTTCTTTCTGCATTAGAAAAATTTTGTTTATATAATCTTCAAATTTCTAAAAAAAATTACCAATATTGTATCAATATTATTATAATTTAAAATGGAATTTAAATAACTGAATACTAATTAAAATAATTATAAACAGATACATGAGTCTATAATTTACAAAGTATTCAGCATAGCATTTATATTTAAAATAAGCGTTTTATCAGATACCAAGCATTTTTTCATTGTGAAACTTAAATCCAAGTAAAGAGTAATAACCAATCACATATATTTTCCTGATAATTATCCTAGAAAGTATGTATTAAAGCACCACTATGCTGACTTGACACAAGAGAAAATTAAAGATAAGAAAAGGTAAAGTGAAGAAGTGAGTGGTTTTCAGTTAAGATGAAAATGTGAAAGGACAGAGAAAATCTCAGCTTTCCCATATTAACTATTGAAATTATATAAAGACACCAAGTAGAATGACGATCAAGAAATCCAAAGGGAAACATCGATAATCTCCTTCATCTAGCCCAGAGGACAAAAATACAGCCAGAAGTCACATCATACCAGGAAAGCAAGAATGAGCCAGGTGAAGAGGATGAAAACAGGTTTCAAGACCCAGACTGGGAAAGCTCCAAGGAAATGAAAGCCCAAAGCCATATCTTGACCTAGGCACATAAGAGAGGACAAAAACTACAGCAGTACATGAGGCAGAGGAAACTTGTCAGGAAAGAAAACCTAAAATAGCACCAAGGAGCTGTGGCCCAAGAGGGGAGAAAAGAAATGTAAAGTAGTGCCCAGACTGGAGAGGCCCTGGGGAGCATGGCAACCTGCAATAATACCTTCAGAGTGAACAGCCTACTGTAGGGCTCTGATCAAAGAAACTGATTCCTGCAATAACTCTGAGAAGAAAGAAATAAGAGAAGGAAGAAAAAAGTAATAGGAGTCCTGGAAATACAGGTCAGGACCAAAGAAACATTGACCACTCCATTCCAAAGGGTGAGAGAAGAGAGTCTAGTTAGCCCTAGCACAAAAAGTCAAATGAGGAGGGGATGTGAAATTAGTAAACAGAAGACACCAAACATTATGAAAAACTATGGGTAAAGAGACACTTTAGAAGCAAACCTAGAAGAGAACAATTACATAAGAAATATAAACAGAAACTCAAGGGGCTGGGGGGAGGGGGGTAGGGGAGGAGGGGAAGCCCTTGGCTACAAAGACTGTAAAAGTATCTAGAAGAAATAAGGTTAGAGATAAAAACAAAAAAAATCATAAGTGGAAAATAGCTCTGAAGGAAAGAAATGAAAGGAGAATAAATAGCTCAGAACATATGGTAGAAAATTCTGCCCAAGTAACAGACACTTCCAAGACACTTTTGATGGAAAATGCTGACCACATCCAGAGAAAGAACTACGGAGTCTGAATGCAGATCAAAGCATACTATTTTCACTTTTGTGTATGTGTGGTTTGTTTTTTTTTTAATTTCTTGTAGTTGTTTCCTTTTGTTCTGAGTCTTCTTCCACAACATAACTAATGTGGAAATATGTTTAACATGGTTGTACATGTATAATCTATATCAGATTGCTCTCTTGGGGAGGGCATAGATAGGGTCCAGGTTGGGAAAGGGGGAGGAAATTTTGGAGCTCAAAATTTTACAAAGATGAATGCTGAAAACTGTCTCTACATGTAATTGGAAAAAAATAAAATGCTGTTGTTTTTTTTTAAAAAAGATGATTTGCTGAAGGCTGAGATGATGGTTACCATTTTTAGCAATATTTTTAAATTAAGGTATGTATATTTTTAAGACATAATACTGTTGCACACAGACTGCAGTATAGTGTAAATATAAATTTTATATGCACTGGGAAACAAAAAAAATTAGTGTGACTCTGTTATTTGCTTTATGGCAGTGGTCTGGAATTGAACCTATAGTATCTCCAAGGTATGTCTGTACTTCGTACTCTTCTAAAACACTTATTAATTCTAACATCTATTAAATTTCTGTTGCTGTTTTATCACTCCTAATAGACTGAAAGTTCTTTGAGGACAGAATTTATGTCTTATTTATCTTCATATCTTTCCTAATGCCTGGGAGAGTGGATTTTAGAAATAGGCAAATTCTCATTAAATGCTGCATGATCTGTGAATTTGTAGTGTTACAAAATCAACCAGTCAATCAACATTTATTAAGCATGTACTACATAACAGGCTGGGGAATATGAAAAGAAGAAAAAACAGTCCTTGCCCTCAAGAAGCTGGCAATCTAACGGGGAAGACAATATGAAAACAAATATATACAAAGAAAGTTATATACAGGACAAATAGGAAATAATAAACAGAGAGAAGGCATTAGAATTAAGGGAAGGAAGACTTATAAATATCAGTAGTAGAAGAAACATTTTGTAATAGTATGTTACATACATACACAAGTATTTATATGAACACACACAAACATTTGCATATGTAATATGAACGTATACATATGTGTAAGCATGCCCATACATGAGTGCATACACACATAAATATAAACCATTTTAATTTAGATGGATAGATAGTGTTTGGTTTAATTTTTCAAAGAAAGCTAATGATTTATGCCGCCAGTATAGGAAGGTTCCAAATTTAATTTATTAAAGGATGATAATGTAATGTAAAGAGCAGCTAGGTGGCACACAGGATAGAGTGCTGGACCTGGAGTCAGGAAGATTCACCTTCATGAGCTCAAATCTAGCCTCAGACACTTACTAGTTGTATGACCCTGAGCAAGTCACTTAGCCCTATTTGCCTCAGTTTTCTCCTCTGTAAAATGAACTGGAGAAAGAAATGGAAAAAAAAGATACTCCAGTATCTTTGCTAAGAAAACCCCAAACAGAGTCAACAAAAGTAGAACACAACTGAAAAATAACTGACAAGCACCATAACAAAATGTAAGATAAAGCAGAAAGTCTGAAATGACATATTTACTTATTAATTAAAATACAATATAACAATTATTCATTAAGTATATTAAACAGATAACCCATTAAGCTATGAAAGCCACTAAACCTTTAATCTCATACAATTACCTGAGGAATATTAACACCTAGCTAGGGAAATTATGAAGGATAAAAAGCCTGAAGTCTGGGGGAAAAGAACCTAAATCTTGAAAAAATTAGATTATAAGAACTATAAGAAAATTCAAAATATGCCACTGAAAAATTAACATAAGGGACATGTGATAATCCTCTTTGTAAGGTCTTTCCCTAATCCAGAAGTAATATTTATTTTCCTTTCCTCCTTTTAACTGGTAATTTAATTCTTCTCTTTGTTTTTCCTGCTGAGTTAAGTAATTAATTCCAAATACCTTCCTCCTCTTTCAATTTATTTATTTATTTTTATTTTTCTGTACCTTTTTCTAAGAAGGATTTGATCTCTTTATGAATGCTCTTTCCTTACATTCTAAGCTTGTATGCTTTGATTTTCTTCATTTCTCACCAAACTGCAATACATATTCCTCCACCATTTTCAGAAAATTCTTCATCCTGAAGATAATTTTAGCCTTGGAATTCACATCTTACAAGTACACTCAACCCTTGGGGATCCTCACTCTCATGGGATGGTCTCTCCTAGAGCCTTCATTTAAGGAGGATGCCCAGACCAATCATTCTCATTTTTCACCAGGCTACATCACTAGTTCTTCCATCATACTCTCTTCCTTTCTTTTATGTGTGTTGTCTTACTCCATTAGAAGTAAGCTCCTTGAATACAGAGACTGTCTTTCTTTTTGCTAACATTTGCATTCTCAGCGCTTAGTCCAGTGCCTGCGACACAGCAGGCACTTAATAATTACTTGCTGACTGACTAACACTTAATCTGTATACTGATTGTAATGGCAAGCATAGTAGTTCACACCTTGTTTCAGTTCAAGTTTCTTTTTGAGCCTTGTATCAAGTCTGTTAAGAAACAGAATGTGTGAACCCCACAACTTTGAACCCTATAGCTCATGAACTCCAAAACAGGAAGGGGAGGAGTTAGTACTTATATAAGGAAGAACACAAGCTGAGAACATCAGAATTGAGAAGAGGACTCTTATGGTGGCAGAGTCAAGAAGAAGAAACCTTGTGGTATCTCAGCACTCTGTCTGCTCTGTCTGTGTTCATGTTTGTTTGTGACACTTTGTACAGAAGCTCTGGGACCTTACTGGAAGCCCTGAAAGAGGATTTTCTGGTTGTATGTTTACCAAAGTCCTAGAAGAGGGTTTTGGAGGTCCTGGGAATTTATTGATTTGTGCTGACCTCTTGGACCTCGTTTGTGGTTCTGTGTTGGTTTCTATGCTGATGATTTGTGTAGAGTTCTAAGACCTTGTTGGTGGGTCTGAGTTGACTTCACAGGCAGATAGTGAATTGATGGTGTCAGCGATGTGTATGAATATTATTGTGGCTCTATCAAGCTTTGTCTTCCCAGAAACAAGAACTGTTAAGGACTTGAAGTGGACTGGACACTGTGGACTTAAATATGAAACAGAAACTGAATAAAGAACTGGATAAGGAGCTGGACAAGGAACTGGGAGGTGCCTGCCTTTGAACCCAAGTGACAGTTGGAGCTGGGACCATGGAAGAGGAACCATGGAAGCTGAGGGCCAGCCTCAAGTCAAGCTGAAAGAAGACTTTACTTGGATACTTTGAACTGACTGAGAAGATTATGATTTACTGTGACCTAGGGGTGGAGAACTTTGACTTTTGTACTTAGTGATTGAATTAAGGATTTTGTGATCGACTAAATGACTGTACTTTGTTGAAAAATATTGTGACCACTTTGGTGAAAACGATGTGGCATTTTAGTGATGTCATTGTGAATGCTGTATTTTGATTTTCTGTGATAAATTATAACATTGTGAATGCTGTATCTTGATTTTCTGTGAATGTTTTGCTCTGATTTGTTATGGAATAAATAGAGTGTTTGCTATACTGTGTAATCAGTACCTTAAAAGCTGTTCACAGTAGCATTCCTCTGGAAAGCTGCTTGTGCATGGCATTACACTGATATAACAGCCCCTGTCATAGAGCTGTTCGGCCACAATTTCCCTAACCTTGCCCTTGGAATTTTTAGTTCTTCCTATTTGGGGAAGAAAGGTACCTAACTAGAGATCACCTCTCATAGAAGGGATGGAGATTTTTCACATATTTCTACAGCAGGAATATGAGAAGTCTTGATAAGAAAGAGAAGAGAAGGGAAAAGTAGTGGTAGTTCCACAGCAGCAGTCAACAGTGGCATCAGCTGGTGTCTGCCACATCTATAGTCCCCTCCTGAAAGGCCATGCAAGATGAATTCTAGCAAAATCTCAAGTTGAAAGGTACACATGAAGGTGTTTATTTCATCCTGGGTACTAGCCCAGGAGCAGAAGAGAGAACAGAAATAAGTTCAATGAGAAGAATGGGTAGGTCCCAATCTTCTTTACTTCCATTTGCTTTCTTAAATTTATTCTGTTAAAGAACAATTTGCCTAGTTAATGTTATTTATGATACATACCTACAGTCAGCCTTATCCTTACATTCCTTGGGAACACTTTGCAGCTTGAGGATGAAATGGGAGCCACACAAGAAAAGAGGAATCTTTACTAGTGCAGGGTTGGGAGCTCAATCCCAAGCCCACTGTTAGAGAATTATGCCCTCTAAATAGGAGCATAAGCACAAACATTTCAAAACTATTCTTCTAAGTACAATATTAATATGAATTTGTGCTCTTTTTTATAAATCTACCAAACAGATACAAATCAAACGTATTTTTTCTTTCTTTAGATTTTCTGATCCTCATGGAATTAAAGCTTCTAAAGCATTTTTTCCTTATGATTTGTGTATTAATGCCATTTGAGATGTTTCCTCCTTGTACCTTTTCTTCTGTTGTACCTTATTCTTAGAAATGTCTATTCATAACAGAGGTATTGAGAGAAGCAGTACTCATGGTAGAAATTGCCCTGTAACCCAAATCATTTCTACCCCTTGACCTCCCCATGAGATCATTTTCTTTCCCATATGCCATGCAATTTTCTTTCTAGGTCTGTCCCCTCCAACCTGTCTGGAGGCTGGGTGTTCTCAGGAGCTCCAATTTCCTTTCTTCCAAGACAGGCTGTTGCCAACTATGGCACAATACTCTCTCAGAAGAAGTGATGTCCTTTTGAACCAAGTCCTTATAGATCAGACCCATTTTAAAGTCCCCCAGTTCTTATTACATAATATATTGCTTCTCCTAGGGGTGGGTCATTTTATTGGGACTCCCTGATCTCACTGAAATAAGATCTAAACCTTTCTTTCCTACTGTTTTGAGTCTTCCCTTTGTCACCTCATCAATCATCCTATAAATCTTCTTCTTGCTTAAAGATTTTATGAGTTATCATCCTTCTACCCATGGATTTGATTACTATGCAACATATATTGCCCTCTCCACTAATCTCACCCTGGCCCCTTTTATGGTAGTTTGATTGGTATGGCATGAATAGGTAAGTTAATTTGGGTAAAATTGTCATTTTTATCATATTAGCTAGATTGAACCATGAGCAACTGATATTTTTCCAATTATTTAGATCTGACTTTATTTGCATGAAAAGTGTTTTCTAATTAATTATGTTCATATAGTTCCTGGGTTAGTTTTAGCAGGTAGATTCCCAAATATTTTATAATGTCTACAGTAAATTTAAATGGAATTTCTCTTTCTATTTCTTACTGTTGGGCTTCGTTAGAAATATATAGGAATGCCAAGGATTTATGTGGGTTTATTTGCCCACCCGTTTTATGGACCCTCTCATTCTGTAATTTTGTCTCACAAAATACACTGACCACGTATAGGTATGGGGAAGGGGAAAGCAGTCCATGAGATTTTTAAGACTGCTCTTCCATTATCAGTTCTATTCTTTAAATTCTGCCTTAATATTTCCCTTACATATATATTTTTTAAAAAATAGCTTAAAGTCTTTTTTAATCCTACATCTCTTTTTCTTTCTGTTTTTTTTTAAAGTCTCTATTAATGGGATGATGTGTTTTTTACATGTGCTTTCCTTAATAATTTTATTTATTTGCTTTTCTTGTGTTTCTGTTGTTTGTGATATCTACAAGTCAGATAATCTGCTTATGTTTTTTTTTTTAATATTTTGAATGCCTCTTTTATTGAATGCCATCTTTTTTATTCATTCCTAATTGGGCTCAGGATTACTTAGTCACTGGGTTCCCTTTTGAGTACTTCTATTTCTATATTTTAGAAAATTTTATTCCATTCCCATCTGTAAGGTATAGAAGAGTTTTATGTTACTTGAATTTTGCCTCCTTTATATTTGAACACCTTTCAGGATCCTCATCCATTACAGAATTTGTCTGTTGACAGAATTCTGAAATTTAACTATTCATTATGTGTGCCTTGAGTTTTAAGAACAGGATTTGTGTTTTGGTTTGTTTTTTCCTCTGGAGACACTCTGTAGATTCTGAAGGTTTCTTATATTATTCCTTGCATTACAGCATTTAGGTTTTTGACCTGGGATGTTATTCTGGGATGCCTATTCATATGTTGTTTCTATGCAACCTATCTTCGAGGTCCATGTGTTTTACTTGTATAGGGAACTGTGTGTTCTTTTAACATTTAAAAAAAATTCTTATTTCAGATTATCTTTAACTTCAGTATATTTAAATTCTAAATCTGCTGTTCTCTCTTTTGCTTCTTTGGAGAGGCTCCTCTGATTATCTGGCTTACCTTTTTCAATTCTGTTAATTATTCTTACAGTGTAGGTAATAAAATTTGCAATTTTTTCCTCTGAACTTCTGTCAACATTCTGTTTTCTCTTCTGAACCATTCTGGTACATCCTTCTATGATTCCATGTTCTCTTGGGAATCCATAAGATCCTATGTTTTTATTAGGTGTTGGTTCAAATTCCTCACAAAATTATTTAGGGAGGTGTATAATGTCTTGGATATTCTGGTACTCCTTTTCTAATTTTAGTATTCAATTTATTTGCTTAGACCCTAAGTTCTTAAGTGACTTTTCTTCCTCTTGAGATATTTGGTGGTTTTCCATTTTTTCCTTCATTTCATTATTGTTCACTTTCTGATTCTTCCTCCTTTGATGGTAGATTTAACCCCAGGACTAGACTACAAAGTTGTAACATCCTTTTCCCATGTTCGGCTAGTTACTTTTCACTTTTCTCATTCTCTGCTCCACACGGATTCTAGGGAGATGGGACTTGCACCATATGATTCTAGGTATCTTTCCTTCAAGGCTAGTACAATGGATGGACCCCATCCCAGTTCCCTCTGATCAATAGTCCCCTAACTTAGCTGAAATAACTCGTGCTAGTTTTTGCAGGACTAAGAGAGGATGGACTGGGTGCTCCCAGCAAAGCGTCTGCATCCCAGGGGTTCCCTAACTTAGGGGAGCAGGATAGCTGCAAGATCCCAGGAAGAGTTAACAGTGGAGAATATTAATCCATATTGTGCTCACTCAACACCCTTCCTCTATAAGCCTAGAGGCTTATAAGCTTCTAGGGCACACAAATCAACCAAAGGGCTTGTGCTCTGAGGTCAACTAAAGGAAGGAAAACCCAATCCCTTTCCAATTCTAATCTCCACCCCTCATGTGGATGCACAGAATTGAGCTCTGCTGCTTTTTCCAACAGGGAAGTGGGGGGAGGGTAGAGATGGCAGTAGCACAAAAATTTCTATATAGTTCCCAAAGCAGAAGTCCATAGGTTGGTTTATGCATCCTTCCAGAGCATGGAGGCTGGTGGGGTAGAGATGCTGAGTGAGAACATTATGGACTAATGTTGTCCTCCATTTCAATGCTTACATGACACAGAAATTGTGAAACTTGGTCAATACTAATACTAATAGTAATAATAATAATAATACAACTCAGGATTAGGTATAGAATCCTATACAATTCCACAAGAATTTTACTGTGGTTAATTTACTGTTAAATGGCAAAGGGATTAGTAGTTCTACTGGTTCATTTATTGCAAACATTTTATTTTTAACATTACGATAAGAAGAGGAAGCAGCAAGGCATAGTAAAGAGAGAGTAAATTTCAAAGCAAAGAAAACCAGAGGTCAAATCCCACGTCTGACACACTGGCAGGTGTGACTAAGGACAAATCACTTAACCTCTCAGGGCCCTAGGCAAATCTCCAGTGTAGAAAGGTTACTGATTTGTATACTTTAAGTAAGATTCCTCAGTGGGAGTTCCCTTTGCCAGTAAAATCAGAAATCTGAACCAAAACAAATAAAAAGATACTTAGGGATATTTTAAAGTGAGCCAATTCTAAGGATGTTAAGAAATCAAATAATCTAAAAGAAGGGTAGCCTTATCACAAAAGGTCAAAAGGAAACTGGAAACTATGATGTAAAATGAAATAAGATGATTTTTAATTACAAAAATGGCAATTTAAATAAATCTTTCTGGAAGAACATTTAAGTCTAAAAGGTGTCTCACTATATTTGTACAGCTGATCATTTGAAGACAGAGTCTGTATATGTGCATGTGTGTGTGGTTTTCAAGAATTCATTTAAAGAGGAGAACATACCTGTTACCGTTTTTGTTTTGACAGGGCTGCTGGCATACTCAGAGGCCTGATTTGACTGCTGCTTTGCCAAGGGCATGCTTCCAACCGACACCTCATCCTCTTTCTTTCTGGTAACTGGCATAACATGAGGAACAGCTCCCATGGCCTGCTGGAAAGAGGAAAAATGAAACACTGAGCTGTGGCTATTCCCCAAGCAGTGAGCAATACACATGGCATCAGCAGGGAAGGCTCTTCAGGAGGTGAAGAGTTTGGGATTTTTTTTTATTATTTTAATTCTCAGGAAAAAATAACTTTAAAAACTTAAACTATAAGAGCATGAGGTGGCTTTATTTTTTAAATACAAAGCACCTTAAGAGAATTTTTAAAACCTAAAAACAAACCCTTTGTCTTAATTCCTTTAATTGTGCTAAATTCACGTCTAAATTATTTTGAGGGAAAAAACTTAAACAACTGCTCAATTCAATATAAAATAAAGAATGACCAAAACAAAAAAGCTAAAATTAAACTGAAAAGAATTTTTATTCTAAGAAAGCTACAGAATTGTACAAGATGACATTTTTCTGAGAAGCATACTCTAAATGGACTAGTATTGGGAAATTTCTAGGGGAAATATATGTTAATATATTATGCTAATATATGTACCACAAAAATCTTTCAAATTGTCTGAAACATCTATTCACTGTATATAAATATGAAGTCTAGTTCATTATATTACATTGAAAAAGATCAAGACTCTCATAGTTAAGACAAAGCTGGAAAAAATTATGCTTATATATTGAATTCATGAGTGCTGAAGTGGACAATAAAACAGCTGTTTCATCTTTGCTCAATGAAATAAAGCCTGATGTTACTGATGACGCCCAATGCAATCTTGTCAGGTTTCTGGCCAAAACAAAAGTTGTAGTTATAACTTTGCCTTAGGATGAAAGATCAATGTTGAACTACGGGGAAAATGATTATCAAAATGTTGGCTTTCAGCCACAAAGTGTAGAGGAAATTTAAGCTCCGGGAAAAAGCAGATGATAAGGGTAACACAGCTGTATCAGATGATTAATTTGGTGGTTAAGTTAAGTGAGGCTGGACTGCAATGAAAGGTAATCATCAACAAAAATAAAAACTTCACAGATATAGCTATAGATTATACTATAATGCCAGTTAGGTCAATGAATATTTAGATTTGTATTAGGTATCTGAGAGAGAGTTAATGAATCAAATTAAAACTAAGAATCAAATTAAAACAGTCCTTGTTACTGTTCTTGAGTATGCTATATTAGATTCCATTACAACAAAGGGGAGTGAACTTGAACAGCACGGAATCTATGTTAGAAAAGGTGAAATGAAAAATTATTTTCTTCATGCTACTCAGGACAACAATGGCCAAGCCACAAACTTACTAAACATTAATCCAAACTATTATTAATAGAGCCCATGGGAGTGGAATGAATCACTCACATATTAAGTAACAAATATTACTGAGACTTCAGATGAAGTCAAACCTACTGAGTTCCCTGCCTCTACCACTTAGTGAATGTCTGACCATGGAAAAATTACAATTTCTTTGAATCTAGGTTTCACCCTCTACAAAATAAGATCAATACTTGCATTATCTACCTCATAGGGTATCTGTGGAGAAATCATAATATTTTTGATGTAAATCTTAAATTGGGAAAGTGTAAGGTGGGGAGAAAAAGAAGGGGAAGGGAGACAAAGACACAAGGGAAAGAGAAAGAAGAAAAGAAAAGAGGGAGTGAGGGAGGAAGGAATAGGTGAAGTGCCTTGAGTTCCATCAAATACAAGGATCAGTTAAAGGAACTAGGGATGTTCTGTATAGAAGGAAAAGATTTAGAGGGAATATGAAATATGAAAGTTGTTTTTGAATAATAAATAAATATCCAATGGCAGAACTAGGACCAATGAATGGATGTCTCAAAAAAGGAAAATTTAGGTTGAACAGTTAGAAAACTTTTCCACAGCTGGAAATCCTCATTTTGGAGGTATTAAAGTTGATAATTTTTTTTAAAACTTTCACATGAAATAAGGGAAGAATCAGCTCTGACAAATGGCATGCTATAATATAGCTTCTACTGTTATGGAACTTTTCATGTAGGTCTGGTTTGACTGTCGATTAGACTGTAACCTCCTCGAGGACAGGAGTGATGCCTCATGGTTCTTTTTGCTCCCTCTACTTCTTAGTACAGTTCTTTTCATACTTAGGAGGCATATAATAAACACCCATGAACAAAGAAGAAAAAAGATCAAAAATGAAAAGAGAAAAGCCAGCAATCTATTGCCACCAGAACTAGTCTACCAACTGCCAGGCAAACAAACAAACTGCCTGACTTCTGCTCTTGAGAAATGTCCCCTCCTTTTTCAAATCAGGGGGACATTTCTCTTTAAGTTATACCAAAAAAATGACCCACAATTTTACTTAAGCAAATAAAGGTGAGAAGGTTCTGGGAAAAAAAAAAGCCTTTGATGTAGTTCATATGAAAGTTCTAAAAAATACATTATAAAAACCTAAGTTTGGATGGCTATTTATTTCTTCTGTTAAAGAAATACAAAAAAAAAACTTTTACCTGCTGAATATGTCTACTACTTCGTTTCTGTGGTTGGTAGATAAGCCATGTGAATAAGACTGGATCAATACTTGCTGCAATTCCCTGGACACTGACAAGAAGTACTGCACCTAAAATATACAAATTTTTAGAAAAGCACATTACACCACTTCCAATCAATCTATAACATTTATTAATTAATCTCTTATGTATTGACACTGTGCTAAGAGCACACAGACATTCTTCAAAAAGAAAACTTTGCAACAATTTTTAATTATGCAAATAAAGTGACTAAAATGTGCATATCTTTGACCCAGAGATTCTAATACTAGGTTTATTTGCCAAGGAGGTCAATGACAAAAAGGTTCCATAAATGCCAAACTATAGTAGCAAGAAATGGAAACAAAGTAGAAATCCATTTACTGGGGAACAGAAAAACTAATTCTGGTACATTAATGTAATGGAATACTATTGTGCAATAAGAACCAATAAATATGATGAATACAGAGAAGCATGAGAAGACTTTCAAACGGTTGCAAAATGAAGCAAATTGAGCAAGAGAAATGATATGCACAATAAATCCAATGATGTGAAAGGAAAGAATGAAAACATTAAACAACTGAAACATTACAAAAGTATAAAGAAGTTTGGCTGCAATAAAGAAACAGGACACTTCCTCCTATTTCTTTGGAAAGAGATGTCCACAGACGTGAAACATTACATACAATGTCAGATTTTTTTTCATTGTATTCATTTGTTTTGCTGACTTTTTCCCCCTCTTCTTCCTCTATCAAAAATTACTTGTTAAAAGGATGTAGGAAAGAAATATCATTAAAATGTTAAAAACAAATGAGTATTGTCTTGTTTGCTTTTTCAATTGGTGGGGACAAGAGATGGAGGGAGGGAAAAACATCGGAATGGAAATAATTTTTTTTTAAATGTATTAACAAATACACAAATCTTCAAATCAGGTAGCTATTTATTTATTGACAGTAAAACTGCACAATATTTTTCATGACGTGTTTGTATCATTCACTGCTTTAGAAAAAGAATCACAGAATGTACTAGGTGAAAGTACTCTTTTGATCATCTGGGCCAACTCCTTGATTTAAGTCACTTAATCACATTATTAAAATTGGTTGGTAATGTTCTTTGATATAACAATTTTCAATTTTTTTTTCTGTTCCCATGCATTCATGAAAACCATAATCAATTGAAAGTTATAGATTTGTCTCTAGCTACAACATGTTCTAGCTTGGCAGATGTCTTAGGTAGTAATAAAACTATCTAATGGTTTTCATAAACATATTTTGTTTTTGTTTATCTTGGCAGGTACTAAATAAAATGGTAGTGAATAATGAAATGGACAATTAAAAGGTAAAATGGGGAAAAAATGAATTCAGATTGAAGAATACCTCCACTTAAACAATGATTTGCAAGTAACTAAAAATTCAAATAAAAGTCAAGCTTCCTTCATGAATATTTACTTTATATGGGTTTAGATTCACTCCTTTACTAAAGAATGAGAGATGTGCATACTAATGCACTGTTAGTCGATTTATGAATTAGTCCAACCATTCTGCAAAGCGATATGACATTATGCTAGAAAAAGGACTAAAAACGGCCACAGACTATGAAGCAGACACCTTATGGGGAGGCAAATACATGCAGATCCATGACAAAAAGAAAAGTTCAATAGGTACCAAAATACCTAAAGCACAAGGGTAGGGAACCTGTGACCTGGAGGCCACATGTGGCCTTCTAGGTCCTTTTTATTTATTTATTAATTCACTTATAGTTTACAACATTCAGCTTCACCATCCCCTGAGCTTCAAATTTTTTCCCCATCCCATGGTGGAATGCAATTCCATATAGGTTCTACAAATACTTTCACATTAATCACTAGTCAAGTTATAAAGAAAATTACAACCAATGGAATAAATGAGAAATAAGGAACAAATCAAAAAAGAGAGAGAGCAAGTGGTTTGTTTGTTTCAATGTGTATTCAGATTCTGTAATTATTTCACTGGCTGTGGATGGTTTTTTCCATCGCGAGTCTTTTGGAGCTGTCTTACAACCTTGCATTGCTGAGAGGAGCCCAGTCTATCAGTTATCATCACAGATACAATGTGTCTGTAATTGTGCACAAAGTTCTCCTCCTTCTGCTCTCCTCATTCAGTATCAGTGTATATAGGTCTCCCCAGGTTATTATGAAGTCTGTCTGCTCCTCATTTCTTATAGCACAATAGTATTCCATTACATTCATATACCACAACTTGTTCAGCCATTCCCCAATTGACGGGCATCCCCTTGATTTCCAATTCTTTGCCACCAAAAAAAAAGAGCTGCTATAAATATTTTTGTAAATGCAGGTGCTACACTCACTTGTATGATCTCTTTGGAATACAGTG
>CM053587.1:243578517-243598267 GCA_028646515.1 Pseudochirops corinnae | reverse complement strand
AAATATATTGTAACCTTAAAGCACTATATAAATGCTACCTATTATTAAATGCTACCTATTATTATACTTATTTTTAAAATGTTTAAAAGAGTAAAAGAATATAATATAGTGTTATCCTCTCCTCAGTGTTGAAGGGAAAAAATGTTAATACTGTACTCTGCATAATAGACACTAATCTGCCAGAAACTATTTTTTTATTAAATTAATTTTATTCTGAAACAAAGCATTTCTAGTTTCGAGAAACATACAAACTGACATAACACTGTACCACATCACCCCCCTAACATACGCACTCATGCCCGAAGACATCCCTTTATCCCAAGAGGTCGTGTTAAAATATAGTTCTAAATTAACAATCAAGAACAAACTTAATATTCAACTAGGACTGCTCAAGTCCATCCTTGACTATTCTTCTTAAACACTGAAAGGACTTAATCCCTAAAATTAATAGATAAATATCTCAATCTAATGAAGTCATAGTACCTTCACTTAAAGGATGAGGTAGGCAATTATCTAACTGTTCAAGAGATATTTCTCCTTCTACATATCTAAGTCTAATTGACTGCCTTCAAAGCATATGAAATTTCCACTAAGTGATTTTTACAGTACTTTTCTGAAATGTAGATTGTTATTTGTAATGCAAGAACTCTGACATAACTATTTCTCCAACTAAAGACCTATTCTGATATCTTACTTTGATGTGGATTTGAGTCAACTAGATTTTTCTCTTTTCTCCTCCATCTCTTCCTCCCTCTATGCTGCTGCTGCTTCTTCTTCTTCTTCTTCTTCTTCTTCTGCTTCTTCTGCTTCTTCTACTTCTGCTTCTTCTGCTGCTTCTTCTGCTGCTTCTGCTTCTTCTTCTGCTTTTTGGAGGGGAGAAGGCAGGGCAGTTGGGATTATGGGACTTGCCCAAGGTCACATGCCTAGTGAGTGTTAAGTGTCTGAGGCCAGATTTGAACTAAGGTCTTCCTGACTCCAGGGCCGGTGCTCTATTCACTGTCCCTCTATCCTTCTTGCTCCCTCCATATGTACAGCTTCATATAGAGATGCAGCATTGCATAGTGAATAGAGAAGCTGTCTCAGAGTTAGAAAGAAGTTGGTTCACTGCTCACCTGTCATACATATTAGCTGTATGAACTTGGGCAAATTGATTAATTTCTCAATGCCCCAGGTAATCTCTAAGACAAAATTTCAGAAGAGTAGTTGATATTCATTGGTAGTGGGAGTTTCCTCAGTGGGAGTTCCTCTTAACACTGAAATTATGAATCCAGAAACACACATGTAATTTTGTTGATGACTATACACATGCATATACGTACATGCAACACAGCACTTTTATGTCTGGATGATGAGATGGATATAGAGATGGAATATATGTAAACAGAAAGTTAAAAGAACATTTTAAAACTACATGAATAGATTATTAAAAAAAAATCCAGATCCAAAAAAGTTTTAGGTGGGGAACAAGAAAGCAAATAAAGTATCATGCTCCGAAGGGAGGAATGGAAGGTGTCTTGTCTAGACTGCATTTACTTGTCTCTCATTTCAAATTACTACCACAAGATGACCTACATAAATGCCCCATAGCCCTGGGACTAGATCTGTAGCTACCATAGTTTCATCAACTGATTGTATTAATGAAACCTACCTCCAAAACACAAAGAGAAAGAGAGAGAGAGAGAGAGAGAGAGAGAGAGAGAGAGAGAGAGAGAGAGAGAGAGAGAGAGAGAAAGAGAGAGCTGTCTCTACCCCTACAGGACAGACTCCAGAGCAATTATCAAGGAAATTATATGACAAGAAAATATGTCTTTATACATGCTGATTATGTTGTACAAATTCGGATCCTATCTCTACTATCTGACTACTATCTCATTAGAACTTACTGTCCCCATTCTTTATAAATGAAACACACATAAACTGAATAGCTTTTTCTCAGGCCTTATCCTGCTTGCTCTCTCTGCAGCCTCTGACACTGCTCGTTACCCCCTTGTCCTTGATATACTTTTCTCTGTAAGTTTTCGAAAAGTTGCTATTTCCTCTTTCTTCTCCTACCTGTCTGATCAGCCTCTGTCAATCTCCTTTATTGAATCTTTACCCAGGTCATGCTCACTAATCTTAAGACTCCCCTGAGGCTTTTAGTGGGCCCTCTCCTCTTACATTATTTCACTTAATGACCTCATCAGTTCCCATGGATTCAATTATAAACTCCAGGCAGATGACTGTGAAATCTTTTTATTCATTCCTAACTTTTCTCCTGACCTCCAATCTGGCATCTCCAAGTAACTACTGGACATTCTGAACTGTATATGCAATATAAATCTTAAAGTCAATGCATTTACAACTGAACTTATTATCTTCCTCTCTCCCCAGTCCTCCTATCTTTCCAATTTTCTTATTACTGTCCAGACCACCAGCCTCCCAATCACCCAAGCTCTCCATGTAGATATTGTCATTAACTCTTCACTCTTTCTCTCACCCCTGCCACTCCCCCCCATTAAAAATGTTGATGAGTCCTGTTAATTTTCCCTTTGTTGCCTCTCTGGTATATGCTCTTTTCCTTCTGGGACACTGCTGCCTCTCTAGTGCAGGTTTTCATTACCTCATTCCTAGAATACTGCTGTAGTCAGTTAGTTGATCTCCCTGCCTCAAGTCTCTCACCTCTTTAGTCCATCCTCTACTCAGACACCAAAGCAATCTTTCTAATGAACACTTAGTCTGACCATATAACCTCCCTAGCTAATCAACTCTGATGGTTTCCTATAATTCCCAGGATCAAATATAAAATCATGTGTTTGGTAGTCAAAGCAATTCATAACCGGACCCCTTTCTACTTTACAAAAAGTCTTCTTAAACCTTATACCTAGCCATGTACTTTGGAATCCAGTGTCACTGGCCTCCTCATAGCTTCTCACAAGAAACACTCTATTTCAATTCCCAACTACATTTATTTTTATTGGTTATTTTCCCTCCTCATCTCTATTTCCAGGCTTCCCTGGCTTCCTTCAAGTCCTAGTGAAAATTCTTCCTTCTACAAGAAGCCTTTCCTAATCCCCTCTGTTAACCTTTCCCTCTGTTCATCAATTTATCCTTTGTATATTTTATTTTTACACAATAGTTATTTTCATGTTTTCTACCCCATTAGACTATGAACTACTTTTTTTTTTTTTTTTTTTTTGCTTTTTGGAAGGGGGAAGGCAGGGCATTTGGGGTTAAGTGACTTGCCCAAGATCACACGGCTAGTTAAGTGCTAAGTGTCTAAGACTGGATTTGAACTTAGGTCCTCCTGACTCCAGGGCAGGTGCTCTATTCACTGTGCCACCCAGCCACCCCCAGACTATGAACTTCTTGAAAGCAAAGACTGTTTTTGACTTTCTTTGTAGCCACAACCCTTACTACAGCACCAGTCATATAGAAAATGCTTGGTAAATACTTACTGATTTAATTTGACAGATACATCATACTAACTGGCCTGTCTGAATTCTATTCACTTTAGAATGCTGTTGCTGAATTAGAGAGTATTTAGCAAATAGCAGGTGCTTAATAAATCCTTTTTGACTTGACAAACATTTTATACTAGCCTATCTGAATTCTGCTCACTTGAAAATTCTGTAGGCAAATGAGAGCAGAAGTTTCATAGGTTCCCATGCCATATTTTTAGTAAAGAGCATTTAGGGGAGCTAGGGGGCACAGTGGATAGAGTGCCAGGTCTGAAGTCACAGAAGATTCATCCTCCTGAGTTCAAATCTGGCCTCAAACACTTACCAGTTGTGTAACTTTAGGAAAGTCCTTTAGCCCTTTTGTCTCAGTTTCCTCAGTTGTAAAATGAGTTAGAGAAGAAAACAATAAAACATTCCAGTATCTCTGCCAAGAAAACCTCAAATAGGATCACGAAGAGTCAGGCAAGAGTGAGACAAATGAACATTTAGGGGAGGCAACTGGACTAATTCAAGAAGAAACCTGAGTTGGAATGTTAAGTATGATATATATAAAGCAAATGGGTCTTATTTACTTAGAATATCTGCACATGGGGCGGCTAGGTGGCACAGTGAATAGAGCACCGGCCCTGGAGTCAGGAGGACCCGAGTTCAAATCTGAGCTCAAGACATTTAACACTTACTAGCTGTGTGATCTTGGGCAAGTCACTTAACTCCAACTGCCCCTACAAAAAAAGGTTAAAAAAAAAATAGAATATCTGCACAAAGACTAGCAAAATTGAAGGCATTTGAAACAAAAGGTTTACAAAAGGAACAAAGTGGTATGGGTATAGTACAACAAGAAAATGATACATCAGTTATTGAAATGAAACTAGTAAAAGCCAAGTCATATGGGTAATTCAATATACTATGTCAACCCTCAATAGAACATGTGTCTTTAGTTAAAGACTTTGGTCCTTCCATAACTTAGCAAGACATAGCAGTATAAATTTAGAGTAGTCTCTGAGAAAACCATCTATAAATAAGAAATGTTCAATAAATCAACCAGTGTTTCCTAAATGCAAGAACAAATCAAACACCAGTTTTTCTTGATATTACATCAAATGGGGATAGAAAAGAATAGAGCAACAAAATATTTATCATAAAGTATTTGAGATAATGGCACAACATCAACTTAAATGTGAAATTTTGACGAGTCAATCTGGAGACTATTTATTAACTTTCAGCACAATTTCAACTTCATAAGTACTTCCCTGGCATCTGATGGAATCTTTTTTTTTAGTATATGTTGTCATCATACTTTGTTGACTTATGAAACTATGCCCAGGTCACCCTATAACATGGTCACCAGCACAACAATTTTCCTCTTTCCTCAGGAACTGAATGTTTGAATTTCTTGAATTTCTATCTATGGAAAGTAACAGAACCTACAAGCAAAGTAGAGGCTTAGAAATAATTTTAAGAGAAGACATTGTACCTACCTTCCCTTAGAACAGTGGTTCTCAACCCGTGGGTTGCAACCCTTTTGAGGGTCGAACGACCCTTTCACAGGGGTTGCCTAAGACCATCGGCAAACACATATTTCTGATGGTCTTAGGAACTGAGACACCTCTCCTTTATCTCTCTCCAGGAGGGTCCACCCACATGCAGATATGCCACATACAAGTATTAAAGAGTGACGACATTAGGAAGGTTGAGAACCACTGCCTCAGAAGTATTCTCTGAACAATAGACAACTATTCACTTTCCTTCATTCTCTTAATCTTAAACTTTATTCTTCCCCAGAGGGAACTGGAAACAGATTAAAGATTTCATATAGTTTCTTAGGTGCTTAATAAAAAAATATTACTGCCAGAGTGCAAGCTAGACCATAAAAAATTCACTTCAAGTTTCAAACAAATCAGCCAGTGAAGGAGCTGGTAGGAGAGTGCAGTTAAATGATTCTCAAAGAGAAAATAGAGACCTAAATGCAATGAAAATTATATGGTTCTCTAAAACATGTCAAAGGTTAAATGATTGTGAAAGATTCAAAAAAGTTCTTCCAAATATTTGCTGATGATTCAAAATAATAAAATGTTTAAAAAAAATTATTTTTAAGCCAAACAATGAACCATCTTGTGGGCTAAGAATAACATACTAACAGGGTGGCAGGGCTCAAACATCTGAAGCACATTACAGTGTCACATCTGGGACACGACACTATAGCTAAGACTGTGCAGGCAATTCTATTATACTTGCCCCAATACTCCTTCCCCCCACCCCTAAACTAAAGCAACTAAAACTTGGCATATAGAGTCTATGCCAGAAGGTAAAGGTTTCTTCCCCCTATTTTTTTGTCAATATTTCAAAATATTGAAGAAAATCTATTTCTTACTTGGCACAAAGCATCAAAGATAATACAATTCAAGAAAACAACTTATTCTTAAAAGAGGCACAACTTGTAACTGAACTAAGCATTATTAAAACAAAAATAACACTCCAAAGGCATGAAAAAAAATCTGCTATTCCTAAATAACTTTTCTTAATCTATTTTTAAAATATATTCTCTATCTAGATAAAAACGGTAATTTTTCAAAAGGAAAGAAGTACTTTGGGAAGCTAAATAACAAAATGAATAGAGTGCTACACATTGAGGAGTCAGAAAGACAAGGGCCCTGAATGCAACTTCTGACACTAAAAATATTACATAATATTGGGTAATTATTTCACATCTCTCAGTAATAGTTTCTTCATCTGAAAAAAAAAAAATGACAGAAACCACCTCCCAGGATTGCTGTGAGGATAAAATACAATAATATTTGCAATACACTTGCAGATACCTCAATATCTATACAAACAGCCTTTACTATTATTATCACAACCACAGTCTTATGTATTTGTGGATACAGAACAACCTATAGATTCCTTATTAATTCTCTGATATGGAAAAGTTTAATTTAAAAAAAAAAGGTGCTGTCCAAAAAAGGATATGTAATGATTTAAAGAAAGGTGGTTGGTGTAGATTAAATAAAAACAGTGTGTTTAGAGTATATTGCATCAATGGTAAATTTATCTGCTTTTTATGATTCAATGAACAATTTGGTTAAGAAATATGAAATGAATTACTGATTGAGAATAATGACACTATTTTGTATTTCAAAGAAACAAAATTAAAAGCAAAATCTATTCAAATAAAAATCTATTCAAATAAAAATAATTCCTCAGTTGTTTAGAAATTTTTGAAAGCAAATAATTCCAAAATAATACACTTTTAAATGAAAAATTACATTGTAAAATTCTAATGGAAAAATTAGTGTTAAAATATATTTCATGGTTTAATTTATAATTATGTCAAGTAACTCCCCATTATCCTGTCAAAATAACAAATTCAAGTGAGCGTATGAGAGTCAAAGTACTGGGTTCTAAGGGTATATTTGCCATCAATTTTGTGATCTTCGCAAACATTTAGCTTTTCCGCGCTTCCGTTTCCTCATCTGTAAAAGTGAAGGGAACAGGACAGTTGTAAAATACTATATTTACTCTATGCCTAAAATTCCATACTCTTTCAATAAGCATGTGTGTTAGGTGTTAGAGAAACAAAAAGATGACTTAAATGTAGTGTGCACCCAAATTCAAGAGGAAACATCATTTTATGAGACACTCGTTCATTTCTGACTTCATTTCTGAGGAAGAACACATATGATTCTGTGTAGACTAGCTAGTATTTACATGGTATTTTAAGATTTGCAAAGTTCCTTACAACTATACCTTATGAGAATAAAAAAGCATTTAAAATTTTGTTTAAAATGAAACAAAACCCTCTAAATAAAATCAATAATTTCTTTTAGAGCAGTCAGGTGAATACTGCATAGAGCACCAGGCCTAGAGCCAGAAATACCTGAGTTAAAATCTAGACTCAGACACTTTCTAGTCACGTGACCCTGGGCAAGTCACTTAACCCTGTTTGCCTCAGTTTCCTCATCTGCAAAATGAGTTGAAGGAGGGAATAGCAAACCATCCCAATATCTTTGTCAAGAAAACCTCAAATAGGGTGACAAAGAGTCGAACAAGACTGAAAAATCACTGAACGATAACAACAAACATTTTTATACTGCCGGTGATGCAAAGGCATAAGTTGTGTAGAGGATGTATTATAGAGGTTGCTAGAAGAGCTGAGGGACCAAGTCTGAGGCTAATGTGATAAGCTCAGAGGTGGATCTGTGAGCGAAGAGAATGGGATCAATGTGACAGAGGCAGAAACGGGTAGTGGCGAGTGAAAAAGTAAATTAAGTAAGAACTCTAGGGGGCAAACCAAAAGGGTTAGAAGGATGACAGTGACAAGAATTTCCTCAGAACAAGTAGAGAAGTCTGAAAGAGAGACAGGCTGGGCGTGGATATGAGAACTGTTTGAAACATGGTGGGACTGAGACACCAACAGCACATCCAGGTGAAAAGATTCAACAAGCTGTTGGTTATGTGGTAATGAGGTTGAAAAGAAAGACTAGATTTCAATATATGGATCTAGAATTTATTAAAGAGTAATACAGTCCTCTTGCAGTGGTGGACTGATTAGTCCTAAAAGATGTGACTATGAAACACAAATCCTCACAGGTCAGATTATTTTAGATTAAGTTTTCATTAAAAAGCACTAAATAAATGTGAGGGAATGTTCACTGTTCTCTTACATGTGAATCACTCTGGAATCAATAATGATGGAGGCCTAATATGTTTCTTGTTAAATGTTAAAGACTTCTCTCTATGATCAATTATGTGATATATTTTTAGAGAAACTTTCCTATGTTGGTAGATCTTCATATTCAGAAATAAGGAAGATGGGCAGCTAGGTGGTGCAGTGAATAGACACCAGTCCTGGAGTCAGGAGAACCTGAGTTCAAATCCAACCTCAGATACTTGACACTTACTAGCTGTGTGACTTTGGGCAAGTCACTCAACCCCAATTGTCTTGCTCTTCCCCCTCAAAAAAAAAAAAACAGAAATAAGGAAGAAAATAATTTCCAGTTAAGAAGGTAGTATCAAAGCTTACAAAGGAAGAGAGCTCTCCCACAAGTACTACAGCAACTATATAAAAAGAGAATTGGGGTGTAGGGTATGTTCAGGGAGGTCTGGTACCTCTGCTGTGATGGCTGCCAAGCCATTTTCAGGGCTGATTTCTACCTTTGGTGTCCACCTGTTCCATCCAACTGTCATCTGTGGCTCCAAGAAGCTACAGCATGTGCAGTAGTCATACCCCCGTAAATCATTACAACCCAGACTGAGGGTAATTAAAGAGTCTAAAACTCATTGGTGAGTTAGGAAAGTGTCTACTCCAAGCATGTGAAGACTTTCCCTGGTGTAATGAACAGATGAAAATAATTTGTTTCAAAGGCTATGAACACAGCTAAAGTGGGCACTGTGGAGCTCTTAGAGCTTGGTTAGACACTGAAGACGCCAAGGTCATCCACTGCATCTTGAGCCATCACCAGTCATCTTGATTCTGTCCTGCCACTGGCCTGTGACTCTGGAGGAAAGAGTGAGGCCAACAACTCTGTGCAACTCTGCCTCCCTTAAATTCAATTTATACATGAATCAAAATTCACCCGTACCACTTTACTATTATACCTATCTCAAAGTCCTATGGCACCAGGAAAGTGACAAAACAGCAGGTGCGGATACCCTGGGAGTTATAGTAACAACCCTGCACACAGGTGGTCCAGGGAATGGGGTCATTTCTCACTGGAAAAAGCAGTGGGATTTGGCAGCCCCCTGGTTGTCTGAGCAGCCTTTTAGGGACTGCACTGCTCACCTCTTGGTATGAAGAAGAAGCTAGAAAAGGTACCCTAAAAACTGTCTGCTTAGCCAATTCTGATTACCGCAGTAAGCAGGGAATCCCACTCTGTGGTCAAAACATAAAAAAAAAATGTATACAACATCTGCAAAGATGACTCCACTCACCATCAGCACATGGAATGTGCATACACTTATAGACAACACAAAATCCAGTAGACTTGAAAGACAAATAGCTCTTGTTGTAGAGAACTCAGTAGGTATTACATCCAAATAGCAGCCCTAAGTGAAACAAGGCTGGTAAATGAAGGACAGCTTACTGAAGTCCGAGCTGGGTACATGTTTTTCTGGAGTGGCTGCAGCATAGGGAGGGGAGGGCTGGTGTAGGTTTTGCAATCAAAACTAAGCTAGTCAACAAGCTGCTATGCCTGACAAAAGGAGGGAATGACAGTCTTGTGACAATGTGATTTCCACTTCAGGAAAATGTCATGCCACCATCATCAATGCTTATGCTGCCACCATGATGAACGCTGATGAGGTTAAAGAAAAATTTTATGAAGACTTAGAGACCCTTATCATCAATGTGCAAAAAGAGCACAAGCTTATAATTCTGGGTGACTTTAATGCTAGAGTACGCTCAGACTACCAGACTTGGCAGGGAGTCCTAGGGAGGAATAGAGTTGGAAACAGCAACAGCAATGGTTAACTTACTACTGAAGATTTTTGCATCATGACCTTCTCATCACCAACACTGTCTTCCATTTACCTAAACCCAATAAAACTTCATGGATGCACCCTTGTAGCAAACAATGGCATTTAACAGACTATGTGATTGTAAGGAGAAGAGGCAGACAAGATGTAAGAGTGACAAGGGCAAAGTGTGGTGCAGAGTGCTGGACTGATCACAGACTTATCCTTTCCAAGCTAAATATTCATATTCATCGAAAGTGGCACCCCCAAACAAAATGACTACCAGAAGAATTAATGTCAAAGAATTAGAGCTCTTTCTGAGTGGGAACAGTTTGTGCTAATTTGAAGGGAAAGTTGAGCTAACACACAGTTGGCAACAGTGGAGCAGAAAAGGAGTGGGCAGTTTTTTAGAGATTTGGTGTATAGCACTGCATTTGCTCATCTGGGTCGGAACATCTGCAAACACCAGGACTGGTTGATGAAAATGATGGGGGAAATTAAGAAGCTGTTAAATGAAAAACAAGAACTCTACAAGATTTACCAACAGGATAGTTCATCCATCTCTAAGAAGGCAGCATTTAATTTCATCAAAGCTTAGAAAGATGCAGGATTCCTGGCTCAGTAAGAAGGCAGATGAAATTCAGTTTTATGCTGATAGTAACAATCCAAAGTGCTTTTATGATGCCCTGATGACTGTTTATGGACCAAAGACCTATGGTGCATTATAACTATTCAGTGCTGATGGAGCCACATTGATTAGTGATAAAGACATGATCCTAGAGAGATGGGCTGAACACTTCCATAGTGTTCTCAAAAGACTGTCATCAATCAATGCTGAGGCCACTGACAGTTTACCTCAGGTTGAAGTCAATCCCTCCCTAGCTAAAGATCCAACTCAAGAAGAGGTTTTGAATGACATTAGGTTCCTTTCATGTGGCAAAACACCTGATGTCGATTCTATCACGTGAGATTTACAATGTAGGGGGTTCATTGTTCATATAAAAACTGGCTAAAATTTTCCAAGTTATATGACAAGAGGAGGTTATCACCCCAGAGTTCAAGGATGCCTCCATTGCCCATCTCTATAAAGGTAAAAGAAATAGATTGTCCTACGACAATCACGGGGGGGGGGGGGGGGTCTCTCTCTTACTCATTGCTGGCAAGATTCATTACCTGCAAGAAGGTCATCTACCTGAGAGCCAGTGTGGCTTCAGAAGGAACCAAGGAACAGTCGATATGGTGTTTGCTACCTGACAACTCCAAGAGAAATGCCAAGAGCAGAGGTTGTGTATAAATATTGTTTATACACAATATTTATAGATCTAACCAAGGCCTTTGATACTGTTAGGCATGAGGGCTTGTGGAAAATTATGTCAAAATTTGGTTGCCTGAAGTTCATCAGCATTGTACATGTTAATTTCATGGCAGCATGCTTGCCTGGGTTCTAGATAATAGACAATGCTCTCGTGCCTTCTCAGTCATCAATGGAGTGAAATAAGGCTCTGTGCTTGCTCCCATGCTTTTTTTAGTATGATGTTTTCAGCCATGTTGTCAAATGTTTTCAATGAGGATGAACAGGGCATCAAGGTCAGCTACCACCCTGATGGTAAATTTTTCAATTTGAAAAGGCTGCAAGCCAAGACCAAAGTGGAAGGAGTGTTGGTACATGATTTTCTGTTTGCAGATGATTGTGCATTCAGTGAAGACTCTGATGTCATAAAGTATGAATCAATTCTCTGCTGCTTGTGCTAATTTTGGGTTAATAATTAACACCAAGAAAACACAGGTGCTCCATCAGCCACCACTACACCATCCAAACATGGAACCAGCAGTTACAGCAAATGGAGAAGTGTTGAATGCTGTGGATAAGTTCATTTACTTTGGTAGTATACTTTCCAGGGATATACACATTGATAATGAAGTTGATGCACACATTGCAGAGCTAGCTCAGTATTTGGGAGGCTCCAAATGAAATTATGGAAGGTAAGAAGTACTAGAAGGACTACCAAACTGAAGGTCTACAGAGCCATTGTGCTGACCTCATTGTTGTATGCCTGTGAAGCCTGGACAGTCTACCAGCATTATGCCAGGAAAACTGAATTGCTTCCATTTGAATTACTGTAGGAAGATTCTGAAGATCACTTGGCAGTATAAGGTACCAGACACTAAGGTCCTTTCTCGAACCAAACTGCTAAGCATTCAAACTCTTCTTCAAAGAATGGAACTCAGATGGGCTGGCCACATTGTTCAAATGCAAAACGTACACTTGCCAAAGACATTGTTTTATGCAGAATTCACACAGGGGAAGTATTCAGATGGTGGTAAGAGGAAGCAATACAAGGATGCTTTCAAGCTCTCTCTCTTAAGAACTTTGGAACTGATTGTGTGACAAGGGAGACACTGGCACAGGACCATGCAGCATGGCATGCCCACATCACAGAAGGTGCTGTGCCCTATGAGCAAAGCAGAACTGAAACTGTTCAAAGGAAACACAGCTTGCACAAATTTGAAGTGTCCGTCCCAAATATTTACAGATACTATTTGTGTCTGACCTGTGGTAGAGCACTCAGAGCTCATATTAGTCTGATTAGTCACAGTAAGGCACACTGAAACTTGACTTTAGCATAGTGATGTCATTTTGGTCCTCTCTGAGAAGGAAGGATAACAACCAACCAACCAACCAACAACCAAGAAGAGAATTAAACCAAAGAAGAATCAAGAAATCCAAAGAGAAACTATAATAGGCACCTTTATTCAGCCCACGATGGAACAAAAAGACTACCAGATGCTACCTAAAATATGAGGAAAAGGTTCTAGCAGGAAAATTCAGGCCTATCACATCTTTTAAAAAAAGCCAACTAGCATTATATTGGAAGTTTCAGGGGCATCTGAATCCTTCTGAATGATTTACAGGGCAGAGGAGGGCATGAGGCAATTAACGTGGAATGCTCCAAGTGGGAATCTTCATAAAGCAAGGAAAATTACAGCACTCTTAGCATGGACACAAGGTCATAGCTGGCATCATTCTGACTGGAAAATTCAAGGAGGACCAGAAGTACACAACAATCTCACCTGAGATATTCCAGACAGCCCTGAAAACAATAATGTTCTGAAACTGTGTGATATGGAGAAGCCTGAAATCTGATGGAATTTTAAGCACAAACACATCAGTAAAGGTAGAAGTCAGTGGCAGAAGCCCAGGAGTTCAAGATAAGGACCAAAAAGCATCTAATCTCCCATGAAGAGTGGGGGAGAAGGAAAGAACCTGGCACTGGATAAAGGGTTCACATCAGTAACTCAGGCTAAAGATATAAGTAAAGAAAAGAAGACATTGAACACTGTCCGAAGAAACATTAAGAGAGTAAGAGATAACTGAGAGACACACAGAAGGGAGTAACTCTTTACTAACCACAAACAAAGCCCCAATGGGGGGAAATGGCTTTGCCATAAGGACTCCAAGAGTACTTGGAAGAAATTAAGCCAAAAACAAAAGAATTGTAAATGAAGCAAGACTTCAAGAAGAAAGAAGTAGCAGGAGAATAAATAGACCAGAGTATGTAAAATCTTAGCCAAGCAATAAACTTTCTCAAATTAGATGGGATCAAAAAGAACATAATGGTTTCTTCCATTTGCACTATATATATCTGGTATATACATAGCTATTTGCAAACAGCAACCAAGATTAGAATGTGAAATCTAGTGGAGTCAAGATGGTGGAGGAAGAAAAACTGAGGAATTGCCCCACAAAACTCCTCCAGACAGATCTAGAAAACACAACAAACCCAATCCTGATAGGGATGAGGAAAAGCTAACAGTAAATCATTTTTCTTATGAGACTGACTGAGGGAGGCAGAGAGGTCTATAAAAATTGGGGAGGGGATTTGGCCTGGAACAGCAGCATAAATGATTCTAGTCCAGGAAGAGGTTGTGTCTAAGGGCAAGATTTAATCCCAAGGACATAAAGAGGCATTATAATAACTTCATGCAGGCTGTGAAAACAGGGGTCTTCTGAAGCCTTTCTTGCCCCCTACCTATTTAGAGGTCAGAGATATGAGACAGAGACCTGTACTCAGAAGTGGCATTCTAGGTCAAGGAATAATGGTGGTTCCTAGCTTTCATACCAAGTAAGAAGCAAATATAGAAGCAAGCAGTAGTTGTGTGGTTTGCACGACAGAAATGGGCCAGGGTCTGAGTTTCATTTCCTAGACCAATCTGAGGCCTACAGAACAATGACTAGGGAAGGAATTCCAGGTCAAAGAGAAAACTGGAGTCCTGTCACTCTGAACCAGCAGAGCTTTCCAGGTGGCTGATTATGTCTGAGTATAACAGAAATCAACTGTTGACCAGACACAAATCTAGATAGGTATCTTACAAAAGCTCAGATCAGGAAGCAGAGATCAGACTTCAGGAGCATCGAAAATTTGCAGGTTCCCAGGCTGAACTGTCCCTGAGATCTTGGAATAAAATAATAATACCATCCATAGCAACTAGAAGATGCAGTGCCAGGCCTGAAATCAGGAAGACTCACCTTCCTGAGTTAAAATCTGGCCCCAGACATTTACCAGCCGTGTGACCCTGGTCAAGTCACATCACCCTATTTGCCTCAGCTCCTCATCTGTAAAATGAGCTGGAGAAAAAAATGGGAAGCCAGTCTACTATCTTTACCAAGAAAACCTCAAAGGGGGTCACAAAGAGTCAGACATAACTACTGAATATACAGACTGAACAACCACAAAAAATACCATCCAAGAAAGTAGCTATAGAATCAGCCAGACCATTCCTTCAGAAATGGCCATAACACAAAAACAAAGTCCAGTCAGAAAATAGACTAGGAAAATGAAGGGCGGGGGTGGGGGGAAAGGGACTGTTATTGTGATAGGAATACTAAAGACACAGAGGAAAAGAGAATGAATGCCAAGACATTTACAAGCAAAGCATCAAAGTAAAACACAGTTTGGCCAAAAATTCAACCAGAATTACTGAAAGAAATGAAACGAGTATTTTTAAATGGCTAAAAATGTTTTTATAAATAAAATGAGAACACTGGAAAAAATTAGAAAAGAGAGTTGTGGAAGAAAGAATTGGAAAAGAAATAAACAGCTTATTAATCAAAAAGAGATACAAAATCTTGCCCAAGCAACAAACTCACTGAAAATTAGAATGGTTTAAATAAAAGCTACTGATGCTACCAGGCAAAAACAAAAAGAAAACAAAGTAAAAAAAACAGGGGGGAAAAAAAGCAAGCATAAGAGATCTCACAGCATAAATGACCTGGAAAGCAAAGGAAGGAAAAAGAATTTAAGGATCGCTAGACTACCTGAAACCTGTTAACAAAATAAAAATAAAAAAAATAAAGAGCCTAGACATCATGTTTCAAGAAACCTTAAATGAAAACTGTTCATATACAAAAAGAAACCCTAAATTAAATACAATGTAGCACAGAATAAATGGAGCATAGGTTTTATAAAGAAGAAAATGGCTGAAAAAATACCCTGCAAGAGAAACAAGTTAATGATATTTAATTCATGTTTTGTCTACCAAACACTGAAATAATTGATTGACTCAGTGAAAAAACTGAAATAGGTTGTCTGACATCATATAATTCAATGAACCATGAAAAAGAAAAAATGTGACAAATGGGTTCTGGTCCACTGCCATCCTTAGAAACCTTCATTAATCTTTGACAGTACTACCCAGTTAAATAGTGACAAAGTCATAGAATTTACAAAGGCTGTTCTAAAATGGTTATAAGACTCATTATCTGTTTTGGTAAATATAAGATTGCTTCTGGCAATATAAATTTTTTTTTAAAAGAGCATGTGAAAATACCACAGAGTTGAGTAGTTATAGCAGTTCCCTAGTTAGTTAAAAATGGCTGCTCTCCTATTCCTTTTTTAAGAATGCAAAATAATTCTGTTATAGACATTTGTGACAAATTAATTCATTTGTGAAAATTATTTCAGTCAATAAAGTATACCAAAGTGGAGTTCAGAGTATGAGAAAGCTGGGTACCAGGTATGAATCCTGGCTTTAATTCTTCATATTTCTGCAACATGGGCAAATAGTTTAACGCCTCAGATTCAGTTTCCTCATCAGTAGAATAAGGAGGTAAGACCAGATGATATCTGAGATTATTTTGAGATCTACATCTAAGTTCCCAAGTGAAGGGCCACTAATAAATGAAACAACTGATGAAAACACTGAAAAAAAATCAATAATATTATGAAAGATAAGCATTTGAACCCATTTTTAAAAATCTTGTTTTTTTTAAACTTGTCTTCTAATAAAGTTTTTTTTAAACAGTCTTTTAATTTTTCAATTTATCTTCTTAAATTTTCAAATGCATCTACCTTTCTTTGGCAGTTTGTCACATTTCTCAAACAAATGAGGGATAACTGCTCTACCATCCTTAAACTCAAGCCAGTAGCAAGAAGCCTACTACTCCTTTCTTCAAATGAAATGCTCAGTGAAGAAAATGACCTGCTTGTGAGTTATAGGGCTTATTAAAAGGGTTCTGTAATTATAATCATGAAGCAGTCCCAAATGACATGTTTCACATTCTTTTAAAAGTATTAATTTGTGCTAAATATTTGTCTTTATGCTACTTTTGTTAAGTATCTGAAACAGTGAAAAATACATTTAGATATATTCCTGCATAAGTTTAGACCCTATCATAAAAAAAAAAAAAAAGGATGAATAATAAAAGCATTTCTCTCATGGTTCAGACTGGGGGCATAAAATTGAAGGATTAAGTCAAAGTTGGCATTCAAATCTCTGGCACGGTTACAATAAATTCTAGAACTAATATGAATTTAAAAGATACTTCTATACCTCAATAGGCAAAAAATTTTATTATATAATGTAACATAAAGCTGATATAAAATATGTTTCCATGAAAGTGGATAAAACAACATTAAATTAAAAGTTAATTCTAAAAGTCACTTAATAACTGTCTACCTATAGGATAATAAAATAAAATTCATTTTTCTTGAATAAATTATAAATTAGTACTTCTATTAATATTATAACTTGACTACTTCAAAACCACTGGTAAACTACTTTAAAAAGAAAAATAATTTCAGACATTTAGTATTTTAGAAAATTATTAAGGGTAGACATACTATCAAAAAATTTTGACAGATATAGAAGTCCAATAAGTATTTTAAAACACAACTTTTAAAATAGCTAGCATTTATATATCAATTTAATTCCTGCAAAGTGTTTTACATATGTTACCTCACTTAATTGTTACCAAAGAACTGAGATAGGTGCTATTATTATCTCCATTTTACATATGAGGAAAGTAAAGCTAAGAGAAGAAAAGTGACTTGAACATTGACTTGAACATGGTCACATATAAGTGTCTGATGTTGGATTCAAACTCAGGCTTTCTTCCCTCCAAGTCTGGTACTGTGTTACTTAGAAGCTGTTTTCAAACGTATATTGATCTACTGATTATTTTTCACAGAGATCAGAAAACAATTTCCCAAAGTTTTTTTTAGCTCTAACTCTAGGTGAATCAGGAGCCTAAAACACTGGGACTGAGGGAAAGAGAGACAGTCACACCAATCTCCACCAGGGATTAATTCTGGAGATATATTTTTGTGACATTAGAAAATCAAACCTATTGAGAATAAATGAATGAGAAAATTTGGGGAAAATCAAAGTATTCTTGAAACTCTGAATCTGAGGAAAGGGCAAGCATGGCTGACAACTTGAAAAGCTACAGTACATTTTCAGAGTGCCCTCAGAGACTACTGAAATAAAACAGAGACTATATATGGGCATGGAGCTGTGACTTTTGTTGCTAGTACTCCTCTTCCGCAGGTAGCATAAATAGGTATGGTATGATCAAAGGTGAAAGTCTTAGATACTATCACTTAAGATACTAGGCACATGAGCTCTTTTTGATCTCTATTTCTGAGAAGGTAATGAATGCTGTGACACTTTGCAAGACTCACTCACTCTTCCAAAGACCCAGAAATCCTACTCTCACCCTCCCCAAGCCAAACTAATTTTTAGGATGAAAATGACTTATGCTAAGGAAGGAAAAAGGAGATTATCTGCTTCTGTTTTAAGGATGAAGTGACCTTTGGCATTTCACTTGGTGGTACACAGCTAGCTGGTCAGAATTATAAGAGAAAAACAGATACTCTGATTCTGAGTTCTAAGACAGTTGCTGTTCATTCTGAATGTGACAAATCATAGTATCCTGGAGCAAAACGAACACCAGAACTCTTCTGTGATTATAGGACAAATGTAATTTATCTAATTGTAGGTAAAGGTAAGAAAGATAGAGGCAAGTGGACAGATGGAAAGGTGAAAAGACAGATTTCAGAATGGTATCAGCAAAAACTGAAGTGACAGATACCATCAGTTGCTATTAAAAAGAAGATCAGATGAACAAAGAGATCAGAGAAGTCATCCACAGATTAATTAGTCTGGATGAGATACCTTGCCCAGTAAGGTGTTAAAAAACACAGAGTAGGAGAATTTGGTGTAATAATTGAAGCATCTGCTCAACATATATGTTAAGTTTACCTAAGAACTTTTATGGATAATTCTTGAGATGAAAAGAGAATACTGAAATTTACACTTCTATAGCTGAGTTAATTTGAACATATCAGTCTTCTTCACTCATGCCTCATTCTCAAGTTTTGTGAATGTCTGTTCTCTTTCACAGACAATGGGTAGGTACATTGGTGAGAAAGATGAGCTGTGATGTGATTTTTTATTTTGTTCTTGTTTTGTTAAGTAAATGGTTATTTTTAAAATCAAAATCTGTCCGTTACTCTGAGTGGCTAACTTTATGTAAGTGGAAGCACTTGAGAAGGGGCTCCAGAACAAAAATACCAAGTGACAAGAGAGTATTTTGTACAACAGGCTCTGAGAGAGTCTGAATGTAATAGTGAAGCAATGGCCTTCCTGGGAATCTAACCATGACAGTGTAAGTACAGACAGTGTGAGTACAGGCTAGAATAAGGCAGCAAGCCCAGAGAGTGTGCAGGTATCTATATAACATATGTGAGAAATATGAGGCGTGACATTGTCTATTATCTACCCTACAAACTCGTTAAATCATCATATTCAGCAGTGAAGTTAGCAACAGAAAAATAAGAACCTTATGTTAGGAAATATATTCTAGAAACATCAATCGGAAATTGTTAATGTACCATCATTCTATGGTAATAAATTAAAATGTCCTTCCATATATTTTCAGCAGTAATATAACATTTCCGCCAGTCTTGAGTTCTAAGACCCTCTTCTTTAAAGGGACAAGAGCCATTATATGCATCAGTAACAGAAGTATTTAGCCTCTGCAATATTCAATTTAATAGGGTGGTAGAGTGGAAAGAGAGAGAGGTCCACAATCATGAAGGTGCAGTTTCAAGATGTCCTTTTGCCACGTGCTACCTTAGTAACCCTGTACAAGTAAGTGACTTAACCTTTCAGTGCCCTAGTCAACTCTTTTAAGACTTTATTTTGTGTCCTCATCCTCACTCTATTTTCAGTCCCGCCACTTCTGTTACTCCATTCTCCAAACCATAGTTATGCTTAGGAAGAACCAGGACACATAGTTATATACTCCCTGAGACCACGCACCCTCATCCTCACCCAGGCCATTTTCTTACTTGCCAGAGCTGTTTAGAATATGTTAAGCCCTCCTCCCTGCATCATTCTGAGAACTGTAATCAAATCACCACCAACACAGATTCTGGAAAGTGGTAATGGACTACACCATTCCACTCAAAAAATATTTTTTTTTCCTTTTAAATGACTTGTTTATTTACTTTTAATTTACAAGATTCAGTTCCACATTCACTTGAGTTTCAGATTTTCTCCCCTGCCTCCCCCCCTCCCCC
>CM053587.1:243515823-243578017 GCA_028646515.1 Pseudochirops corinnae | reverse complement strand
AAGTCTGCAAAACATTTATAAAATGTAAATTTTATTAATTAATTCATTTTTAGTTTTCAACATTCACTTCCATAAGATTTTGAGTTCTAAATTTTTCCCTCTACCCTCCATTCCCACACCCCAAAATGACATGTAATTTGATGGGCTCTACATACATATTAAACAGATTTTGACATCAGTCATGTTGTAAAGAAGAGTTAGAACCAATGGGAGGAATGACAAGAAAGAAGAACCGAAAAAAGAGAGAGAACAAATGGTTCAATCTGCATTCAGACTCCACAGTTCTTTTTCTGGATGTGGATAGCATTTTCCATCATGATTCTTTTGAAGTTGTCTTAGATCTTTGCATTACTGAAAAGAACTGTCTCTCAAAGTTAGTAATCACACAATATTGCTCTTACTGTGTACAATGTTCTCCTGGTTCTGCTCACTTCACTCCGCATCGTTTCATATAAGTCTTTCCAGGTTTTTCTGAAGTTTACCTGCTCATCATTTCTTATAGTATAATAGTATTCCATTACATTCATATACCACAACTTGTTCAGCCATTCTCCAATTGATGGCCATCCCCTCAGTTTCTAATTCTTGGCCACCACAAAAAGAGCTGCTATAAATATATTTGTACACGTGATGAATCCTTTTCTCATTTTATGATCTCTTTGGGATACAGACCTAAAAGTGATTTTGCTGGGTCAAAGTTTTATAGTCCTTTGGGCATAGTTCCAAATTGCTCTCCAGAACGGTTGGCTCAGTTCACAACTCTGCCAACAATGCTTTAGTGTTACAATTTTCCCACATCTTCTTCAACATTTATTGTTTTCCATTTTTGTCATGCTAGTCAATCTGATAGGTGTGATATGGTACCTCAGAGTCATTTTGACTTGCATTTCTCTTATCAGTAGTGATTTAGAGTGTTTTTTGTAAGACTGTAGATAGCTTTAATTTCTTCCTCTGAAAACTGCCTGTTTGTATCCTTTGACCAAAATGTAAATATTTTTTATCCTATTTTTATTTACCCTATTTTTATCTAAAATATATCTTCTTCATACTTCTAACGATTATTTCAACAGTGCATCTTGGCAGTGCCTAGGTTGATGATTAGGACAATATGAGTCTATTGGCTTGAGTCAAGGACAATATGAGTGCTCTGTTTGGCATTAAGACTGAGCCAAGTGATTAGTGTTACCGCCAGAGAAAATTTTGCTTTAACTACTGAAAATGCTGATAAGAATATTTGATGCTTAATTATTATTATTTAAATTTGGACTTTTTGTTTTTTTCTGCTAGGTTTTCATACATAACCTGAAATCCTTGCATCTAAAACAGCTACAAACATCATTTCTTCCAACATAACTTAAGACAGAATTCCTTGAGTATGGGCTAATGCACCATTTGTCCATTAGCCTAGCAAATAACTAAATAGCTGGTTAGTCTTGATTAGCAGTCAAGCATAATTTGTATTTTGAAGAAGTATCATAGTTATTGTTATTATTATTATTAGTAGTAGTAGCAGTAGTAGTAATAGTAGTAGTAGTAGTTTTCAGATCTTATTTAGTGTTATAATATCAGACTTTGTATAATGGAAAAGTCTTTTGACAAGATTACTAAACTAATGAGGATTATATTGTAGATGTGTTTTTCTAGATTTTGACAAAGTTTTTCATAAGTATGTAATATTATTCTAATTTTTTAAATTAAAAAACATTAATAGTTTTTTTTCCCCAATTACATTGGGGAAAGACAATTTTTAACACTGATTTTTTACAAGATTGTGTGTTTCAAATTTTTCTTCCTCTCTACCCTCACCTTTTCTTAGAATTGTAGGCAGTTTTATATAGGTTGTACACATGCTGTCATGTAAAACATTTTTCCATATTAGTCACAATTGTGAAAGAAGAAACAGATCAGAAAGAAAGAAAACAGACACAAAAAACAAAGTAAGTGAAAAAAGTATACTTTGATCTACATTCAGAGTCCATCAGCTCTTTAACTGGATGTGGATAGCATTTTCCCTGAGTCCTTTGTGTTTATCTTAGATCATTGTGATGCTGAGAAGAGCTGAGTCATTTATAGTTGATTTGTCCCACGGTGTTGCTAATATTGAACAATGTTTTCCTAATTATGCTCATTTCACTTTGCATCAGCTTGTGCACATCTTTCCAGGTTTTTCTGAAATCTCTGTGTTAATCATTTCTTATTGTACAGTTGTATTGCATTACATTCATATACCAGAGCTTGTTCAGCCATTCCCCAATTGATGGACATTCCCTCAGTTGCCAATGTTTTTCTACCACAAAAAGGGTTGGTATGATTTTTACACATACAGGTCCTTTTCTCTTTTTGATAATCACTTTGGGATACAGATTTAGTAGTGGTATTGCTGATCAACAGGTTATAGCCCTTTGGTTATAGTTCCAAATTGCTCTCCCAAATGACTGGATCAGTTTACAACTCCAATAACAGTGTATTACTATCCCATTTTTCCCCACATTCTCTTCCACATTTATCATTTTCCTTTTTTTAAAATTCATAATTGCCAATCTGATAGGTGTGAGGTGGTAACTCAGAATTGTTTCAATTTGCATTTCTCTAATCAAAAGTGATTTAGAGCACTTCTTTATATGCCTATATATAGTTTTGATTTCTTTGAAAATCTGCCTGTTCATGGGGCGGCTAGGTGGCACAGTGAATAGAGTACCGTCCCTGGAGTCAGGAGGACCTGAGTTCAAATCCGGCCTCAGACACTTATTACTTACTAGCCATGTGACTTTGGGCAAGTCACTTAACCCCAACTGCCCTACCTCCCCCCCTCCAAAGAGCAAAAAGAAAGAAAATGAAAAAGAAAATCTCCTGTTCATAGCCTTTGACCATTTATCAATTTGGGGAATTGCTTGTATTCTTGTAAATTTGACTCACTTGCTGTAAAGATTGTTTCCCATTTTTCTGCTTTCCTTCTAATCTTGGTTGCATTGGTTTTGTTTGTCCAAAAGCTTTTTTAAATCTAACATAATCAAAATCATCAGTTTTACTTTTCATAGTGGTCTCTCTTTAAATTCTTCCATTCCCTGTAGATCTGACAGGTTGACTCATCCTTGCTTTTCTCATTTCCTTATGGTGTCACCCTTTGTGTCTATTTTGAATTTATCTTTTTATATGGTGTGAGATGTTGGTCTATACCTAGTTTATATCCTTTTATTTTCCAGTTTGCCCAGCAGTTTTTGTCAAATAATGAGTTCTTATCCCAAAAGCTGTGGTCTTTGGGTTTATCAAATACTAAGTTAATGTGGTCATTGAGTGCTATGTCTTTTGTACCTAATCTATTCCACTCATCAACCACTCTATTTCTGAGCCAGAACCAGATAGTTTTGATGATTACTGCTTTATAATATAGTTTAAGATCTGGTCTTGCTAGATCACCTTCCTTTGTATTTTTTTTCCCATTAGTTCCCTTGATATTCTTGACCTTTTGTTCTTCCATATGAATTTTGTTTTTATTTTCCTAGGTCTATTAAATAAGTTTTTGGCAGTTTGATTGGTATAATGCTGAATAAGTAAATTAGTTTAGACAGAATTGTCATTTTTTTTATTATACTTTTGTCATTTTTATCATATTGGATCTGCCTGCCCATGAGCAACTAATATTTTTCCAGTTAATAGATCTGACTTATTTGTTCAGGACAATTGAGGATCAGTTGAAGAAAGGGAAGGGGAGAAGGAGAGGACTTATTTATTCTGGAGAAGAGATGTTTCAAGTATTCAATTGCTTGAAGGGCTATCTTGAAAGAGGGATTAAACTTATTTAGTTTGTTCCCAAAAATGAAATGGATGGATATTGCAAAGAGGCAAAAACTTCCTAACAATTAGAGCTGTTAAAAAATGGAATGGCTTGTTCAAAAAATGATGGGTGCTCTCTCTCCCTTGGAGGTCTTCAGTCGGAGACTGAGTAGCTACTTGCTGCTTTGTTACGATGGGGAACTGGTTGGATGTTGGTTGGACTGGATGACAACAGAGTCATATAGTTCTAATCTATAGAGTGATTTTATAAATTATCTAACTTCTTCTGTAAATAAATGTTATGAAAGATTGTAATTGCTGGAATTCAGTAATAGATAAAATAGGCATTTATGTTATGTTATAACTATATATTAGTTTTATATAAAATGTGCATATAATATACATATGTATATTTTACTTATTTGCTTGCTAGTTTATTTTTTTGTATCATTTTTTCCATTTGTTGTTGTTCAGTCATTTTAGTCATGTCCTACTCTCTGTGACCCCATTTTAGAGTTTTCTTGGCAAAGATACTGGAGTGGTTTGCTATTTCCTTCTCCAGTTTATTTTATTTTATTTTATTTTTTGCGGGCAATTGGGGTTAAGTGACTTGCTCAAGGTCACATGGCTAGTAAGTGTTAAGTGTCTGAGGTCGGATTTGAACTCAGGTCTTCCTGACTCCAGGGCCAGCACTCTATTCACTGTATCACTTAGCCACCCCTCCAGTTTATTTTAAGAGGTGAAGAAACTGAGGCTAACAGGGTTACCCAGAGTCACACGGCTAGCAAGTATCTGAGGCCAGATTTGAACCCAGGAAGATGAGTCTTCCTGACTGCAGGCCCAGCATTCTGTCTACTGCACTATCTAGCTGTACCACATATATGTATATAATCTATAATTACATTATAGTCATATATACACACAGAGATATGTACATATTCTATACCACATATACATATTTAGGTATATAATTATATTATACATATATGTATATTTTGTATATTTGTATATATATTCACACAATAAAACATAATGAATGTATAAAACTTGTCAACTAATTGGTTATAGGGAACAAGTGAGACTGGAAAGTAGATATCACCTGGTTTTGGATCTAGGTATTTGGAAGTATGATCATGTATTTAATAAAGTATAGGAAGTTAGGAAGCGGTCTGGATTTGGGGAGGGAATAATGAGTTCTGTTTCAGACATGCTGAGGTTGAGATGCCACACGGACCATCCCGATGAAGATGTCAAATAAGAAACGTGGGACTGAAGGTCTGGAGAGAAATGAGTTCTTACAGATGTATTTTGGAGTACTCTTATCCTGACAAGAAAAGTAGGAGAGAAAGTATAGAGAGAGGAGGGCCTAGGATAGAGTGTCAGGATAATCCATGCTTGGGGCATAGGACGTGAATGATGAGCTTGCAAACGAACCTGAGAAGATTTGGATAAGTAAGTAGAAATATATTTAAGATAGAACAGTGTCATGAAAACCCAAGGAGGAATTTCCAGAATGAATGAATAAATGAATCGTTGACATTGTCAAAAAATGCCCAGATGTCAAGTTCAGGCAACAGGTATTTATTAAACACGTACTGTGTACCAGGCATTGTGCTGTGGTCGAGAAGTTTGAGACCATTATATTTTGTATTAAGAAATCATTGATAACAGTTTTGTTTTTGTTGGTGTAGTTGAATAGAATGGACAAAAGTGAAATTGCAAAGGGTTATAAAGAATGGGATGTGAAAAAGTGGAGATATTAAAAGTAGACAGTTTTTTCTGGGATTTTGTTTTATGAAAGTGAGGGAGGAAAAAGGTAATAGCAATTATTTTATTCCACTTTTAAAATTTTGTGCAATATTCTTCCGAAGGTTCAGATCTATCTGGGAAAGACTCTCTTCCCTCTTTTACCTTCTTCTGTGCTTATTTCTTCCAACATTAAAATAGGATTTTATTAGAAGCCTGCTTTTCACCACAAATTTCATTACCCTCCACTTTATCCCCAAATTGTAAATTCTAGTAAGGGAGAACTGTTTGTGCATATTATAAGTCAATAACAATGAAAGGACATTTTATGAGCTACAAATATAAAGTAACAAAAGAAAATTTTCAAGTTACATACAAGTATAAGGCTCATTACTTTTTAGTAACACAGAGGGAGCAAACAAGAAAGACCATAAGTTTTATGATATGTCTATCCTTTGAAGTTTTTTTTTTCTCTCTTCCCAAATCTATTGGTCTAGCCCTTCTCTTTTCTGAATTAAAATTCTCTATTTCTACTTGCCTACTGGACATCTCTGCCTGCATGTTCCACATGTATCTGAAACTCTTTGTGTTCAAAATTTATTATCTTTTCCCCAAACCTATCCCTTCTGTAGTGTATCTTAGACAACTTCAGTGATGCCGTCATTGTTTCATTCCTTAAAAGAGTTTTTTGACTCCAGAATCAGATTTCTGTCTGATATATCTAGGGTGCTTTTCATTTTTTAAATGTCCTGTTTAAAATCTAGTTTCCATGACTGTACACGTATAGATATCATCTGAGTATGGAGGGTATTTTGTTTCCCATATTTGGGACAGTAAATACAGATTTACATCATGCTGTTGATTTATATTGAACTTGTAGTCAATGAGAACTTCCAAGTCTTTCCCCTTTGAATTGAACATGAGAGCCAAAGCCTATACTTGTGTGATTTTTTTTTTTAATTTAGGTACATGACTTTTTATTTATTCTTATCAAATTTACTTAGCACTCAGCCATCAAGCATCAAGTGCATACTATATTCTAGGCATTGTGCCAGGTATGCAAAGACAAAAATATAACAGATAGATGAATTTAAGAAATTTTGTCTTTGGGGATATTGGTGGGGAAATGTGCTAATCCAGGGGTGGGGAACCTGTAGCTTGGAGGCCACATGTAGCCTTCCTTGTAGGTCCTTGGATGTGGCCTTTTGATTGAGTCCAAGTTTTACAGAACAAATTCTTTTATTAAGGGAATTTGTTCTATGAAGTTTGAATTCAGTCAAAGGGCTGCCACTTGAGGACATGGAGCGCTACATATGGCCTTGAGGCTGCAGGCTTCCCACCCCTGTAAACCACTGGGAATACAAAGAAAGGTCCTTGCCTTCACAGACTTCACATTCTCATGTGGGAAGCAACATGCAAACAACTATGTATGAGGTGTATCCAGTGTAAGTGCAAAGTAATCTCAGAGCAAAGGTACTTGCAGTGGGGTGGAGGAGTTTGAAAAGGTCTCTTGAGGAGATTGAGATTTGAGCTGGGTCTTGAAGGGAGCCAGGAATTGGAGACTGGGACAGAGAGCATTTCAGGGGTAGGGAACAGCTAGTGAAAAGACAGAAGTCAGGAAATAGAATATTGAGTGAGAGGAATAGCAGGTAGACCAGTTCCTGTATGTTAGAGTGTGTGGATGGAAGTGTAGTGTAAGAATACTGGAAAGATAAGAAGGGGCCAGATTGGGAAGGGCCTTTAAAAGCCAAACAGGATTTTATATTTGATTTTAGTAAGAATAAATTGCCATTGCAGTTTATTGGGGTGGGGGGAGAGGTGTGGGTGTGACATAGTCTATGTATATATGAAGAGCTAAATAAATGTTTATGGTGTTCAATTCTGGATACCTTCATGGTACAGCTGGAAGAGTGCTAGATATGCAATCAGTGATCCTGGATTCCACTCCTGGCTTTGGTACTATCTATGTGACCTTGAATAAGTCACTTACTAACTCAGTTTCCTCATCTATAAAATGAAGGGTTTGACTAGATGATCTTGAAGAGCTCTTCCACCTCTAGATATATGATACTGTCCTTTCTCTTATGACCATTGCTGGCCTGCTATAACCAACAGTTTTCTAAGAATTACAGTTGTCCAGCAACTGAATGTACTACCTATCTCCTTTCTTATTAAAGTCCCAACCTCTTGAATTCTCTCTCTCTCTCTCTCTCTCCCTCCCTCTCTCTCTCTCTCTCTGTCTCTGTCTCTCTCTGTCTCTGTCTCTGTCTCTCTCTCTCTCTCTCTCTCTCTGTCCCCCCCCCCTTTTTCTCCTCCCCCTGTCTCTCCCCCTTCTCTTCTTCCTTCTTGCTTTCTCTTCCCCCTCCCTCCCTTTCCCCCTCTCTCTGACTGTCTCCACCCACCCCCAGTTTGTTAATGTTGTGTTGATTGTTTTATGAAGAATCAGAAAGGTTGATTCATGAAGTGGTGTTAGGGCAAAAGGTTGGAAGTCTTTGTCCAAGTAAATAAGAGCCCAGGAAGTATCTAGTTCAGGAAGGCTGACCCCAGGGAGACAACAGTATGTTGTCATTTAATTTCATGGCATGTTTCCTGAAGGAATGGCAAGGTAGCTTATATAACCAATAAGGAGGTCTGACCCTTGGGAAGGCAATGAGTTTAGTTTTTTTGTTTCTTTGAACACGGTTTTAGTTATGTTTTTCATGCTATATTTTCATTCCCTCTGAATATTCTAGTCCAACAAAGGTATAACTAAAAGCAGAAGATCTAAGGTCAGATTTATGTAGGGAATATGTTGAAGTAGTTTTCTGTGTCATTAGCGGAACAAATTAAACTTTCACTGGTTGAGTGCACATGCCTACACGGTATAGTGTGGGAGGATTATCAGCCAGTTAGCCTTATTGGTTTATTGGCAGCAGAACACACTTAAGACGAATTTTCCCATGGAAGAAGTACTGTAGTAGAAATTGCAGAAGTTTTACTAAGAAATTTATTAAGTGGGATGATAGTAAATTACTGAAGAACCTTCAAAGCAAGTATGTAATTAATTGACAATTTATTGACTTCATCCTTAGTGCCAGTTTAAAGAAAAGGGTGGGAGGGTTAGATTTCAAGCTGTACTTTGAAAGCTGTGTGAGGTCTTTTAAAGATATTTTAGTTAAGCTGTAATTAATTAACTTAATTAAACAAATATTAGTAAAAGAATAAAAGCATTTACTGAGCCATAGGGGAGATTGTAATGGGCTCAATGCAAATAACTTATAGAAAGTGTCATTCTGAATCTAGTTAAGATAGAAAGGAACACAAAGTTCACTCCTCACTTTTTGATCTTCTAGCAAGTTAAAAATATACTGGTATTTTTTTTAGGTAATGCTTTTACATAAAACCATTTATCTCTACATTCTAGTTACCATATTTTACTGAAGTCTCTAAATGTTTGCTTGATACACAGTAACATTTAATTGTTAAAATGTGACTATTGTATTTTTGAAGGGCAGTTATTAAAAAAAGTTTACCTTATAAGATATTGTAAGAATTTTTTTTCTGGTTTATATGGTTATAAAGCTTTAAATGATTATTTTTAGTAACATAGTGGTGTATTTTTGGTTTTGGTTTTAGTTTTGTCATTTGAATTTAAATATAAGTATCTCTGTGAAAGGACATGGGATGACTTGACCAGTTAAGTGGTGAACTGAATTTCTGTAGCTTAAATCTCATATCCCTTCTTTTCTAGACTGCAAAGATCATGGTACTAGCTGTTTTAGACACCTTTCTCTAGAATCATTGCTTTTTAGGTCATTCTTGTATTCCAGAAACATAATTAATCAGCAACACAACAAACAAACAGTCTAGATGCTCTTTCATTTCTGCCATAGACCAATAAAACTGCATAATATACCTTTTCATGGGGCGATTAGGTGGCACAGTGAATAGAACATCAGCCCTGGAGTCAGGAGGACCTGAGTTCAAATCCAGCCTCAGACACTTAACACTTATTAGCAGCGTGATCATTGCCCTGCCTCCCCATCCCTTGCAAAAGAAAAAAAAAAAGCCACCTTTTCATTGTTGGATCTTAGCCAAGAGACTGAAATGTGTCCTGATTTCTCTAGTGTTCCCCTTTTCCTATATTCAGGTCTTTCCTTGCTCACTGCCAAGTAAGCCACTATAGTGCTACTTTTACTAACTCCAAACATAGGAATAGAGTTATAGAGGATATACTAAAGAAGAAATATGTATCTAGTTGAACACTAACATATATTTTTAGTTTTAAAGGACTAGATAATTTTTGTAGTGACTATACGTAAAGGAAATAAAGATTTTCTCCATCTGTGTTAGGGAGAAGAATTGTATTCCTTTTTTTGAAACTTATGAGCCACCTTTTTTTTTTTTTTAAATATCCACAGCAAAACAGCCATGGTGTTTTTGGCAAAGGAAATAAAAAGGAAATTTGCTTTTCTGCAAATCAATATTTTATTATTAACAAAAGATAAAATGGAGACCCTGCAAAAATTTGGATTTTAAGAGCTCAGAATTTAAACTTAGGCCACTTGTTATAGAACTTCAGTTTTGTTCTTTACCTCTTATTTTCCTCTTATTTACCAAGATTTATTTTACCCTTAAAAAAATCTCACTTAACCTTGTTGTTTCCTTAAGTCTTAATCAATTGTTTCTTTACTTTCATTGTACAAGAATTCACTTTTACTTCAAGAATCTTCCATGCTTGCTATCTCCACTTCCTTATCTTGCTCTCCACTCACTTCATCATTTGCATTCTGGTTTTCAGTTCCACAGTTTGACTGAAAACTATGTCAAGGTTACTAATAGTCTACTAATTTTGAAATCCAGTGGCCTCTTCCTAGTCTTATCCTCCGTGACTTCTTGGCAGGTTTTGATGCAGTTGACTATATAATCCTCTCCAATACTCTCTCTTCACTCAGCTTCCACAGCACTGCTGCATCATGATTCCCCTCCTTCCCCTCCTTCCTGTTAGACTGATCGTTTCCAGTGTCTTTTGCTGAATTATCATATACTTTCTTTGCCTTTAAGATGGATATTATTGGAACTCAGGCTTTGTCCTTCTCTCTGTATGCATGCTTTCTCGGGTATTTCCTTAGTTCCAGTGGAGTCAAGTATCATCTCAATGCAGAAGACTTTCAAAGCTACATGCCTATACCTAAACTCTGCTGAACTTCAGCTTTATATTGTAACCTGCTTTCTGGGTATCTCCTCAGGGTCTCTCTCACAAACTCTCCATGTCTAAGATCAAACTCCTTACCTTCTCTCTTTGAACATCCACATCTCCTGTCTGCCAGGCTTTCTCTCTTTCAGAATTCACTATTTCTAATCTAGAAAGACTTAAATGGACTAATGCCAGGTGAAATGAGCAGAACCAGGAGAATATTGTACACAGTAACAGTCACATGGTACGATGACTAACTTTGATAGACTTAGCTCTTCTCAGCAATATAATGATCTAAGACAGTTTCAAAAGACTCATGATGGAAAATGTTATCTACATCCAGAAAAAGAACTATGGCATCTAAATTCAGATTGAAGCACACTATTTTCTCTCTCTCTTTTTTTCATTTTCATGGTTTTTCCCTTTTGTTCTGATTCTTCTTTCACAACATGACTGATGTGGAAATAGGTTTGATATGATTGTACATGTATAGTCTATATCAGATTGCCTGCCATCTTGGGGAGAGGGGAAAAATTTGGAACTCAGAATCTTATAAAAGTGAATGCTGAAATATATAAATAAGTAAAAAAAAAGAATATAGATCACATATACAGGATGATCAGTTGGTTTTCCTCTTTTCACTAAGCTTACATGCATCCCTCCTGTTGTGGAGTAATGTGAAACTCATTTTACGTGTGTTTGTGTTATCAACTCAAAGGAAAGATTCTGATTAGAAAAAAAATAGAATTCATGATTTCTTTTGTACACAGTGCTATCCTTTGAGTCATCTTAGTTTGTAATCTCAGAGTCAACCATACTTGACTCTTCTTTCTCCCTCACTCCCACTATTAATCAGTTGCTAAATCTTGTCAATTCTACTTCTGTAACATCTCTAACATCTGGCATTTTTTCAGATAGCATCTTACCTTAGTTTAGGCCGCTATTACTTTTCTGCTTTCTAATGGAGCATCTAAATTGTTTCTAGTTTCTTCCTTCTCTATTTCATTACTCAAGCAGATGCCAAAATACTCTTCCTGAAGCACTAATTGAACCATACTGTCTCTTGACTAAAACCTTCAGACTCTTTATCCTGGCATTTAAGGTTCTCCAGAATCTGGCCTCCCATCTGTTTTTCCAACCTACCTTCCTTCACAGATTACACATTTGAGCCAAACTAGACAGTTAGCAGCTGTTTACTGGCCTTGATGCCTGTCTCTCTTCTCCCTTTACACAAGCTGTTCTTCAAGCCTAGAATGTGTTCTTTCTTCATCCCCGCTGCCCAGAATCCTAGTTATCCTTAAAAACTTCATCACAGTTACCACCTTCTCCATGAAGCCTTCCCAGATAACCCTGTTGTTAGGATTCCCTTTCTATTCAATTTTCCTTTTGTTATATTCACTTGTTGTAACCCCCTAGGAGAATATAACCCCTTTACTTGGCTTTTTTTCCCCTTTGAACCTCCAACTCTAGCATCATGCCTTGTATATAGTAGATGCTTAATAAATGTTTGTTTAAGTTTCAGCAGTTGGCATGTTCTCCAAATTGAATTTTCAAAGGTTATGTTGAAATGAAAGAGTATGCATAGGAGGAGACTTTTTATTTTTCATTATTTTGGATATTTATGTAATATTTATATTGGTTGCTTTCTCAGTGAACAAGACATATGATAAGGGTTGTTGCATCAGTCTTATTATTACTGTCAATCTTCGTAAATCCTCATTTGTTCATTCACTCACTCATCCATTCATTCAGAGGTATACATCAGTCATTGCAGTGAAAGCTTAGATTTGTTGAATACTAGGTACCGAACACCAAGCTCTTCTGTGCTTGTAGTCAAGAAAACCTGAGTTTGAAGACTGCCTCAGACACCACACAAGTTACTTCACCTCTCTCAGCCTCAGTTTCCTCATCTATAAAATGGGGATGGTAAAAGCAGCTTTCTCCTAGGGTTGTTGTAAGGATAAAAATAAGACAGCATTTGTAAAATGCTTTGCAAACCTTAAAGCTCTATATAAATGCTTGCATCAGTTACATTTAGGGGAGTACTTACTCTTAAAGTCCACCAATCAGTATCAGTCAGTATATTAATTGCTTATGTGGTGCCAGGCACTGTTGCTAAGCACTGGTCTTAGAGTGATGTGTAGGTCCCTGGAGGGAAGTGTGGTTCAATAGAAAGGTGGCTTGCTTTGCTTTCTAATGAAATCAAACTTTTTTTTTCCCTTGTGGAGAAGGGCACCCATTTCAGAGATTTATATACTCTTTGAGAATTATAATACTATTTTGGGCAGGCTTATCTTCCTGTCATTGCCCATCTCCTACCCTTCTTGCTTCCTGTTGGCAAAAGAAAAATTATCTGGGTGGCTAGAGTGCCATGCACCCTTCCACTCTGGTTAATCCCAACTCCATAGGGACCTATATAATCATCTAGATTTGTGAAATACTGCTAGGTGTTACTCCCTAAAAAAGGAAATACTTATTTCCATAGCAAATGGATATTATCTCTCTTTACTTAATATAACTCACAGTACCAAGGAGGGATAGGGCATTTCTATATTCTGGTTTTATTCCTTGATGTTCCTTAGCTCCAGCTATTGCTTGGTTCAATAATTTCTCATTTTGGTCTAAGGACCTCTGCTTTATTTATCTTCTTCAGTTGGTGGGTGTTTCTTGATGCGTACAATTCCCTAAAGAGACTATGTGGATCTAGAAGCCTTCCTCCAAAGAACTGACGCTGGTTTGTCCTTTTCGTTTTGCATTTATTTGGTCTCTTCATCCTGGAATGTGTTGCTTCTTTGAAAGGCAGTACTAAGGATGTAGTTAAGGTGTACGAAGAGTGATCATCAAATGGCCATTAAGTGCTCGTGAACTTCATTATCATGAAGAGATTTATTATTTACTGCCAGTGTGGTAATACAATTATTTCACTGACAATTAATTATTGATGCTTTTCTTTGTTTTTAACCACACCATTCCCCAGTGACCTCCCCTCCCTCTTTCAGGAAATAAATAGCCTAAGATCAAGAATTATATATTTTGAGCTGGAAAGGACTTTCGAAGCCATTAAGCACAGTAATCTAGTATTAGAGATGAAGAAATCATATGAATAAACAGTTTCAGATGAAAAAACATAAGCTATTAACTACAGAATCATAGAATTTGAAATTTGGAAGGGACTTTATTAGTTGTTTAACCCGACTCATACATGAATGGGATCCTAATTATAACTAATATGATTTTCTAGCTTTTGCTTGGAGACTCACAAGGATAGGAAACATACCACCTCTCAGGTAGCTCATTCCACTTTGGGACAGCTATAATTGGTAGTGATAAAGAGGGAAACAAATTAAAGAGAAAGAAAAGAAAATCAATAAATCACTGAGAAAATGCACAGAAAAAAAGGTCACTTCTAAAGGAGGCACATGGTAGTTGTTAAATTTAATAATGTGCACTTTAAAATGACAAAATACCTAACAAGTTTAGGATTTCATATACAGCCCTCTTTGTTTTTGTATGCTGAAATGGGCATATCTAATGAAAATTGTTAAGTTCATAATAAAAAAGGAAATTTAAAAAAAAACCACATACGATCTTTCCATCTGTCTGAACCTTATAGAATATATGCCTAATAGGTATGTATAATTTAGTTACTTCTAAAAACAAAATTCTAGATTGTTTTTCAAAAGGTAATGTACATCTCCACAGACAGTGCTTTAGTGAGTTTTTCTTCCTACTTGCTCTCCTACATTTACCATTTTAGTCTTTTGTCATCTTTGACAATCTGATGGGTTTGAAGTTCTCTTGATTTGCATTTATCTTATTATTAGTGATTTGGAACATTCTTAAAGAAAAAATATTGTAAAAGAGATTTCACTTTCCATGACCTCTTTAATGTTAGTGTCATCCTTTTAAGGTTATCTCCCATTTATTCTTCATATATCTTGTTTATGTATAGTTGCCTGCATGTTGCCTGAGCCCTATTAGACTGTGAGCTCCTTGTGGGCAGGAACTGTTTTTGCCTTTCTCTGTTTCTTTAGTTCTTAGCTCAGTTCCTGGAACATAGAAGAAACTTAATAAGTCCTTGTTCATTTGCCCCTGTGCTGCTGACTATTTCTAGCTTAGCTCATTAACTCCCAGGTGGTGTTGGGAATACCATAGCCTTGTTGCTGTACTCTCATAGTCCTTCTCCTTCCCTTGGTCTTCTTTTGCACACTGCGTGTTTCCCTGTGAGATCTCTTTGGAGGACCTTGAGTCCACTTCAGCCTGCAAAATGATAGTACTAAATTAACAAAATAAGAGCAAAGAGAAAATGCTTGTCCCTCTGAACTACAAATTCCAAGATGCCATTTCTCAAACCTCTATCAGTTTAACTGATACTCTAACATATAAATAACTGTAATTTTTCAAGTTCTCCCTAATCTGCCCCTTCCTCATTTTATTGCATCTTACACGCAACTACATCTTTGCAATCCAGTGAAGCTGACTACCATGTATGCAGTACTCCATCTCCCTACTCCCTACCCCCTACAGCTATTCACTAGCTGTCCACTACGTCTAGAACCCTTTCCATCCTCATCTCTGCCTCCTGCCTTCCATGGCTTCCTCCAGATCTCAGCGAAAGTCCAACCTTCTGCAAGAAGCCTTCCTTAGTCTTCCTTAAAGTAGTGCCTTCCCTCTTCCATAATTTCTACTTTGTTCTCTTTTATATCCTGTTTGTTCCTAGTTGTTTTCATAGTGTTTCTCCCATAATACTATGTGTTTGAGAGTAGGGATGTTTTTTTTATTCTCACCACTTAGCACAATACCTAGCACATAGTGGACAATTCATAAATGCTTACTAATTAACTGACCACAGATTGGATGTGGGGGGTTAGGAACAGTGAAGTCAGGGATACCACTTGGATTGTGAGCCTGGGTAATTGGTGGTACCCTCAACAGTAACAGAAACCTTCAAGAGAGTGGAGAGTTTGGTTTTGGACATGCTGAGTTTAAGATGTGTATGGGATATCATGTTCAAGATGTCCAGTAGGCATTCAGAGACACAAATCTGGAGGTTAGAGAGGTTAGTACTGCATAAGAAAATCTGAGAATCATCAGCGTAGAAATAATAATTGAATCCACAGGAAATGGAAAGATTGCTAAGCCAAATCATATAAGGAAGCTAGAAAAGAAGACCCAAGGCAGGCCTTGAGGGACGTGCACCTTTAGCTTGTGCATCCTGGGTGAATATCCAGCAAAGGAAACTGAGAAGGAATGGCTAAATAAGAGGAAGAACCAAGAGATAGTAGTGTCATGAAAACCCAGAGAATGGAAGAGAATCTCAATAAGAGGGTGAATAGCAGTGTCAAAGGCAAAGAGGTCCATGCCTCATATACCTGAGGAAATCAGAAGGTCCTCAGTAGGACACAGCATTTGAATTTAGCTTCAAAATGATTTTTTTGAAATGATTTTAAGAAACAGAGATAAGGGGAGGGCACATTATAGGCTTGGGTGATAGTCTGTACAGAGATACCAAGACAGGACAAAATAAAAATAATACAACAGAATACAAATCAGCAAATAATGACAAAAAAAAATAATATTCACGTTTAGCATAAATACAGTATAAAAGGGTCTCTCGTGAAACAAAGCTGCCAGTAAATTGTTCTAATAAGTAAAAACAACAGAATATTAGAATGCATGAATAAACAGTATTATAATAATAATAAATATAATAAGTATAATAATAAACAGTAAAACTCAAGAGTTTTATTCCCAGTCTCATGTTGTGTCCAGTTTTGTTTTCTCTATTTTAAGAGGGTTATGAAGAAACTGGAAGGCATCCAGAGAATAGCAAGAAAAATATTTAAAAGAATGGAAAATGGAACATATGTGAAAATGTTACAGAAATTTGGTTGATTTGACCTAGAAATTTGACTTAGAGTGGTTAAACTCCATCCTTTAGCTCTCTTGAGGGTTTTCTTTAATAATGTACACTACCCTACTTTGACTTCCTGAGGTCAATGGAGTTGTTGCTTAAAAAATAACTTCTAGAGAAGAATAAGCTTATAGGTTTCCTTGGATAACCAGTACTAAGCAGTGTGGATTTGGGTTTCTTTCCTTTTAGCTCCCTGGAGCTCTACCTTTTAGTTTTGTGTTCTCTTAAAGGAAAAACTTGGGAGGAAGAGGGAGCAAGCACCATGCAGAGGGGTAGTCACTAATATGCTACCTAATTCTCTGTGACTTCCAGGCTTCAACTAATAGTGAGTAGAATAGAAATATTAAAATAGAATCACCTTTTGACCTGATAGGGACTTGAAGATCATCTAGGTCCATCCTTTTCATTTTATAAATAAGTAAACTGATGGAAGAATAAACTGCATTTGCTCAAGATCTCACAGGTTCTGCTAAAAATAATGGAATTGCACAATCACATTCAGATTCTCTGACTCTAGTTCTGTCACTCTTTCCATTAAACTATATTCCATGTTGTCACTGTGGAAATCTATATTAGGTGAGGTGATAGGCTGAGTTGAGTTTGTGCTCAGTATTCAGCAATCATGATAGCTCTACCCAGGGCAGGATTTGAGAAACTGAGTGAATTAACTCCTTCAAAAACAAGAAGCAGTTTTTTTTCTCTAGGTCCTCTCCAGAGGGGTAGCTTCAGGGTTAGAAAGGAGAGACAGAGAAGATAGCAAGATATGTGGGTCGTATAGTTGTAGAATGGGATATGAAGCATGGTCTTATCAGGTGGTCTGATTCTATATGTAGTGCACTAGTTGAGTCTGTGCTCACTCATGTTACAGACATTTGATGGGTACCCCCACACTAAACATGTCATATGGAAGGAACAGTGAAAGAAGTTATCGTGCAGTAATGCATTTCCCATCTCTGGAATTAATAAATATGTCTATTTCTATGTGAAAGAATAGACTGATTATAAAAATTATAAAACTGTAAATTCTTTGAGTTTTTGAATGACTGTCCAGCAAGTTCATATATGAGTGTGAACACTTCATAGCTAGGTAGACTATTAAGGAAGAAGTATCATTTGTGAAATACTTTTTCAGGAGACAAATGTTTATCCTTTACTCTTCTGGTGAACTAGCATGCAAATACCTTTGGGTACATTCACCTCATGTGTGTTACTTCACTCAGATTTCAGAAAGAAAAGGAGGATCTGGAAGGATTCAGGGTGTATTTGTGAGGAACAGTTTCTTAGGCTAGCCTAATTTTTCTGTCCATTCTTATTATGGTGAAGGATATAGATAATAGTGTGAAGGAGGTGGTAGCAGTCTCCATGGTCAGTCATAACGTAGTCACTTTTAACTTCTTTCTCTCTTCTTTGGTCACAATGACTCAAGGAAGTTCTAATGCTGTTGACAAGGAAGCAATAATAATGATGATTATAATGATAACTGTCACATAGAGCTCTGAAGTTTTTCTCTAGAGCTTTTCCTTTGTTTCCTTGGTATTGTGATTTAGTTTACATGGTTTTTGAGGAGTTAACTTGTAGATTATTGTAAAGAGGATGTTAAGCAACATTTCTATCTCCAGGACAGACAGATCCTTTTTTAACTGCCTAATTGACCTTAAATTTTAATAGGAGATTTTTTTTTTGTTAGTTTCTTGAATGTTAAAGCAATTAAAAATAAGTTTACCAGACACTTGAAATCCCTGCTGTTGCCTTTTTCTTAGTTATGTTTTATTATCAAAAGGCCCCGTTATATTTTGATGGAACCTGATTATATCCTGATAAAAATTTTTGTTCTTACCTAACTTCTAACCAGCTTTATAGAGATAGTAATTTATTGAAAATCTTGGAAGTAGAGTTTGACAGGCAGTATTTCAAGGTGAAATTGCTGGGTGAGGGTTTTGTTAACCTGACATTTTGTGGTTTCGCCTCATAAAACTGGCAAAGGGCTCTCAGTATGGAATGTTAATGGGGTGAAGTAATGAATGCAGGCTGGGATGTAGCAACCAGACCCGAGCAAGCCTGTAGTTCATACTCCATGATTCTTGGGGGAGGTCTTTGTAGACAGTAGCTTTACTAAGAGATAAAAGCAGTAGGAAGTCTTTTTAACTCAGCAGTTGATCATACTCTTTTGTTATAACTTGGGCTCAGAAGCCAAGCAGTCTATGAACATGGGAAAGTAATTAAAGTCAAGCCATAAAAATCTTTTCTAATAATTCTGAGTTTCCTCAAGCTCTGTAGCAGAAATAAATTATTCACTATTGGCTGCCATTTTCCCCAGCTAAATATTGCCCTTTTTATGCTCTTAAGCATTTACATTGCCCTTGTTTTTTAAACATTAAGGTAAATTGCTTTAATTACAATTGTTTGTGATGGAAAATATCTACTAATGGACCAAAGAAATGTAGAAAACATTTTTTTAAATTATGTTTTAAGACATCGTTTGACATAAGAAGACATCATTTATTAACTATGTCTTCATTAGTTATTTCAGGGGATGGAAGGTAAATCCCTGAATGTCCTGTATCTAAAGAAGAATTAATAGTGTTAATAATTTAGAAAGAACTTCAAAGTAAACTTACTCGTTTTTTTATACTGATGTTCATTGGAGAAATGCAGTTTCTTAAACAGTCCTTGTAGACAGACTGTAAAAAAGAGATTTTTTTTAAAAAATCAGGCATCACTGACTTCTTTATGCCCTCAATATATGGGCCACTGTTGATTTTTCAGATATCTTATGAAACATGTGAACCTTTCTTCACAATTTGCATATATAATTGACAGCATGATCCTTTCTTTTAAAAATATCTTGGTCATTTCCTTTCTATTTCTGCTCCTGCCATTTAATTTAAGGCATCTGCTCTCTTCTTCATCCCATTTTTCCTTTATTCAACTTCCAGTTTATTTTTCATAATATATTGCTTCAATTGTGTTACTCTATTTCAAGAGCCTTTATTGCATTCCCAGGACTTTTCAGATCAAGTTTAGCTTCCTCAGCCTCTTACTACCCATGGTTATAAAAACATATCAATTTTTTATATTTATTTTGCTCTGCAGAATATTCTGTCGAAAGGAATTTTAGTCCTTTAAAAATGTCTCTGTCATTTTGTGAAAGACTAACAGTATCTGAAATTGTAAAAGGTCAGTGTCAGCTGAGTAACTAGGTTCATTATAAGCAGCTTAAAAGTTCATTTCAGTTAAAGCTAAGGAAGCAAAATAAGTTGAGAAGAGGGGTGATTTGCTTTTCTTATAGAAAGCACAATGCTAAAATGTATTTTGTGATTAGAGAGAACTTTGTCATAAGTATTTCTTTTAAAATGTCTTTTGGATACTTTAATAAAAGGATCTAATTTAAACACATCTATGTGCAGTATATTAGCCCTACTATATTAGTAAAGTCAGCAGTTGTATTAAGTAATATTTTTCACACTTACATGAAGTAGAACATGTTTTCTATGGTGCATGTCTCATTTGGAAGATTAATTAACTTTATTTTTAAATAAGGAGACTGAATTTATTTATTTAAAGAAATATCTTGACGACAGCATAGCTTCCTCTCAGCTTAAAGATATTTGCCTCAGTTAGCAATGTTTTACTAGGCTAATAACATCTTAACACTCAGTGTCCTTTTAAGGGATCACCAGTTTTTTCAAAAGGCTGCTAGTATTTGTGGACTTGTAGTCTGTATTCACATTGTTGTGAGGTCATTTTAGTGATGAGTATTTCCATTTCTTTTTTTTTTATTGTTGATAATGTTAATGAAAACCTCAAACTAACCACCACTGCCACCCCTCCCTTTTGAAGAGCAGCAGCTAGCCTTGTTTAACTTTATTGAATGTGAATTTAGAAGGGAGATGAAAAAAAATGTTGGTTTGAAGATTGAGTGATAAGGTTTATAAATTCTTTGTGACTAAAAGCCTTGAAGTAACAAATTGGAATTGAAGTGGGCTAGCTTGCATTTTCCCCATGTAAATTGACTTGAGTTTGAGATGAAAGCAAGACTGTTAATCATGACAAGTCTTTAAGCTTATCCACTAGACTTCTGTAAAAAGGATTTAACACTTCTAAGTTTTACCAGAAACCAGCAATAGATAAGATATATATTTTACTGGTTGTTATTTTCACCTTTACTTAGCATGTGCGCATGTGTCTTTTTAAGACCATCTTATTGTTGATGGATTTGTTTTTTTCAGATTTTTTTTCAAAGCCAACCAGTGGCAGTCTTTCAGTTTCCTAATTTTTCCCAACTACCCTCTGTTTTCTAGAAATAAAACTCAGTTGTTTTTTTTTTACTTATACTAGGGTTTTAGTATGTAAAGAAGAGATCATTTTGTTTTCAGTTACCTTTTTAAAAAAAAAAATCAAGATTAGATATAGTCTCCTATCTTCTGTTGCCTAAACTAAGTTCTCAATCTGAAAATTTTAAAACGAAGCAAAGCCCTATACTTGAGTTTTTTGTATGATCTTCCAGACTATCCCTTTCCTTCTCTAATATTTACATCCTTTAAATACAGATTTGTGTATATCTGACTTGTAATTATATGCCTGCATAGTTCTGGGAGACAGTGAATTGTTTTTGTATGCCCTGATCATAGTTTTTAGTAGTAATATTTCATATCTGATTATGTGTGTGCATGCATATACATATATGTATATAATTTCTTATAACTATTAAACAGTATAGGATATCAGTTTCCCAGAAGATGATTACCTTTGACTCAGTGAATCTTTTGGATGTTTTAAAAAATTTAATATTTTTATCACTTGGGTGTTGTCTCTTTTTGTGGTTTTAGATTCATTTGTCCTTTTTTCCCTTTCCCTTCCTCTAACCCAGTGGTTCTCAACCTGTGGACTGCGAACCCCTTTGGGAGTCAAACAACTCTTTCGCAGGGGTTGCCTAAGACCATCGGAAAACATATTTCTGATGGTCTTAGGAACCAAGACACTGCTCCTCTATCCATCTTCAGGCAGGTCTGCCCACATGCAGATATGCCCACATACGAGTATTAAAGGGTTGAGGCATTAGGAAGGTTGAGAACCACTGCTCTAACCCCTAATGTCCAATCTGATGCTAAGGCCTGTCAGTTTTACCTTTGTAACATACTCTCGCTTACGCTCCCTTTTCTCCTTGAACTCCTAGTCTTAGGCCCTCATTATCTTACACCTGGACTATTGAAATAGCCTGTTGGTCATTCTCCTAGTCCTAGACAAAGGTCTATCCAACTGCAGTTCATTCTCCACTCAGAAGTTCAAATTGATCTTCCTGAAGCTCACATCTAACAGTATCTCATACCTTTTCTCCTTTTCAATAAACTCCAGTGCTTCTCTTCATTGGTTGTTCAAATGCAAAACGTATGCTTGCCAAAAAGACTGTTTTATGGAGGGCAAGCACACACATGGTGGTCAGAACAAGCAATACAAGGTCACTCTTAAGAACTCTTTTAAGTACTTTGGAATTGATTGTGTGACATGGTAGACACTGACATAGGATTGCCCAGTCTGGCGTTCACACATCAGAGAAGGTTCTGTGCTCTGTGAGCAAAGCAGAATTGAAACAGCTCAAAGGAAACACAGGATACAAAATTTAGAGTGTCTACCCCAAATGTTTACATGGACTCTTTTTGCCTGGCCTGTGATAGAGCATCCTGAGCTTTGGTCTGATCACTCACAGTCAGACACATTGAAACTTGACTCTAGCATAGTGATGTAATTTTGGTCTTCTTCAAGAACAAAGGACAACAACCAGTCAACCGTGCTGCCTCCAGGATCAAATATAAAATCTTTTCTTTGGCATTCCAAGCACTTCATAACCTAGTCCCCTCCTACCTTTCCAGTCTTCTTACATTTTACACTTCTCCAGGTACTCTGCAATCTAATGACACTACCTTTGTCAAGTAAGAAATTTGATCTCTTCACTTTGGACATTTTTACTGGCACTTCATGCCCAAAAACCTCTCCTTCCTCTTCTCTACCTTCAAGTCTAGCTAAAATTCTACTTTCTTCAAAATGCTGTTCTTAGTCCTGATTAATCTTATTGCCTTTGCTCTGAGACTACTCTTAGTTTTTCTTGTGTATATCTAATTTGTACATAGTTGCTTGCACAGTCTATCTCATTAGACAGTGAACTCCATTCCTTGAAAGCTAGCACTGTCTTTTGCCCTTTTTTCCTATCCCTAGGGTTTTAGCACAGGGCCTAGCAATATAGTAGGTATTTTATTTAGTAAATACTTATTGACTGATTGCGATATAAAGCAAGAAGCCTGTCTTCTGCTTCCTTTTTAACTCTGCACTATGTGGAATAATGCTTTGTGTAGTAAGTATTTTTTCAGTTTACCCAACTTGACAATAGGCACAGTAGGTGAATATAAAGTAAGAAAATTCCTATTCCACTGCTTCACTGTCACATGGAATTGACTAGATTTATATTTCTCTCTCTTTTTTAATTGGGAGGCCTTTCAAATATTTATTTATTTATTTATTTTGGTGATTGAATTATATATTTTTAGTTTTCAGCAATCACTTTCATAAGTTTTAAATTTTCTCCCCCTTCCCTTCCTTTTCCCTTCTCAAGATGGCTTACAATCTGACATGGGCTCTGCATATACATTCCTAATAAACACGTTTTCACATTAGTCACGTTTCATAGAAGAATTATAACAAATGGGAAAAAAAATTATGAGAAAGAAAAAAACCCCAAAATAAAATAAAATAATAAAACAGTTTACTTTGTTCTGCGTTCCAACTCCATAGTTCTTTCTCTGGATGTGAGTAGTGTTTTCCATCATGTGTTCTTTGGAATTGTTTTAGGTCTTTGCTTTGCTGAGAAGAGCTAAGTCTGTCAAAATCAGTCCTCAAACACTGTGGCTGTTACTGTGTACCATGTTCTGGTTCTGCTCCCCTCACTCAGCATCAGTTCATATAAGTCTTTCCATGTTTCTCTGAAGTCCTCTTGTTCATCATTTTTTACAACACAATAGTATTCCATTCCTTTCATATTCCACAACTTGTTTAACCATTCCCCAATTGATGGGCACCCCCTAGATTTCCATATCTTGGCTACCACAAGAAGAGCTGCTAGAAATATTTTTGTACATGTGGAATATGGAAATGTACATTTCTCATTTTTATAATCTCTTTGGCATATAGCCCTATAAGTGATATTGCTGTGTCAAAGTAGTTATGCACATTTTTATAGCCCTTTGGGCATAGTTCTAAATTGCTCTCCAGAATGATTAGATCAGCTCATAGCTCCACCAATAATGAATTAGTATTCCAACATACCTACATCCTTTCCAACATTTATCATTTTCCTGTTTTGCCATGTTAGCCAATCTGATAGGTGTAGAGTTGACTATATTTTAAAAAGCTATATCAGCAGCTCTTTTGAATGGCCTCATTTAAGGTCCCAGTAACAGACTGACTACATATGCTTTCATATGTCCTTCCCATCTTTGTACTGAGAAACTGATTTCTAATTGGTTTGCCATTTCATGAAGAATTCTTTAACAATGACGAGTCATGAGCCAAGAAGACTGTATTTCATATAATGCAATATATACATCTAAGCTAATGATTTTTGTATTGTTACCAGTTATGCTAGGTACTCTAATGGTGTGATAGTTATTTTTAGTTTATTTAGCTTCAAGGCTTTAATCCATATGAGTTTTCATTAATTAGACTTTCTTCTTTTTTCACTGATACTTCTACTATATGTTTGGGACATATAGAAAGTATGTCAAAATGTACACATTACAAAAGGTCATATTGACATAAGTAGTGACCAGTGATAAGGGTAGAAAAGAGTAGGTGTACGTGTGTGTAAAGCTAAATGAAAGAAGACACTAAATAATATGAAAATCTAAATTTAGACTTACTGTGGCTACCAAAACAAACATTGAAATTGAAGCTAATGTAAATAGATGAATTAATGCTATGCTTCAGGGCTTGTAAAGTGCTTTATGTACATTGTTTTATGTAAACCTCCCAATAATTCTATGATATTGGAAGCTATGGATATGATTATACTCATCATCCCATGAAGAAAATAAAGTATAAAGATAAAATGACTCTCCTGTAGTCAGTAGTATTTGTCAGAGGCAAGATTTAAACACAGATCTTTCTGATGTCCAATTCAACACTCAGTTTTTCTGTGCTGTCGTTGACTGATGAGCAGTGTCTGCTTCAGAATAGTGCTATTAAAAGAACATAATACTTCGGGTTTAGTCTGATCAGTACGAATCTGATCCCCAGTTCTGAATATTAAGCTGCTAATGTAGCCCAAGCATCTGTTAACTTTCTTGGATGCCGTATTATAGTGATGTCTCATGGAACTTGTGAGCATCTGGAAATCTCAGATCTTTTTCAGATGAATAGCTACCAGGCACATATTTTCTGCATTTTATTTGTGAAGTTGATTTTTTGAATCCAAGTAAAGATTTTTTTATTTATCCATAATAAATTTCATTTTACTAGATTTTATCTTATTAGGTTTGACTGCATGTTTCAGGCTATAGTGATCATTTTGCACTCTGTCATTCATTGTGTTGGCTCAATGATAGCTATTAGGCCAATATTTTCTCCCTGATTGAGGATGTCTAGTTTACCTTGCTTATTAGCCATACTTAGAATATTTGCCTATTACAAAGTGAACTCCTTGAGTGGAGGAACTGTCTTTTGCCTCTTTTTGTATTCCCAGTGCTTAGCACAGTGAGTGGAACTTATAAGTGCTTACTAAGTATTTAATGACTAAAGCCTTGTGCTTTACTACTGACTCCTCTTTCTTGGATTTTGTGTCCTGTGAACTTGGATGCCTTGATTGCTGTTCTTATTCCATTACTGTAGATGCTTTCTGTTGTACCTAACTTACTGGAATTGATATTAATATCATATTCATCATCATGGGAAGCAGCAGGTTATGAGTGTATAGAGTTGACCTAAGAGCCAAGAACAACTAAATTCAAGTATTGCCTCTTGATAAACAATTTTTCTGTGACTCCTGAGAAAAAAAATTTAACTTCTCCATGTCGGAGGCAGCTCATTACACAACAGTTTCAGACATAAGATTGATGGATGTGGAGTTTCTTCACTGGAAGTTCCCAGTACTAATCCAAAATTGTAATTTGACAGATTAGAAAGCATTCTTAGAGAGGTTAACAGACTTGCTCAGGATTGCATAGCTAATTAGTCAGGAAGCTAGGAATCTAACCCCTCTGTCTCCTGACTTCTAAGCTTGTTTTCCTAAAGCCAAGCTGCACTGATTTATAAAAGGAAATAATTTGAACTCTTAGAGCTAATATGGTACTAAAAGAGGACTGTGCCTCACTTGTGGGGCAAGGTAGTAGGATGGTCTAGACCACGGAAATCAAGAGTATATTTTGAGTTGCTTAATTAGAAATGAGAGGCAGGAGCCCAAGAAACTTAATTCTAAGTGGGTAATAGCAAGCAAGCTCCTTGAGGTTGGGGTTGTATCCTTTTTACACTGGCTCACACTGGAGAACAGTGTATTTTCCCCTGTAGCTAATTTCTGTTATTAGTCTGTAGTATAAGAAGGGAATAGGGATGTTGGACTCTTAAACAATTGTGTATTCCTTTATAAGTTTAAAAGACTTTTTCTGGCTGCTGCTTAAAAAATTTCAATTGAAATTTAGATTTTTGTTTAGAAAATTATATATAACAAAGATCTGGAGACCAAGAACTGGAAGAAACCTCAGAGACCAACTAGTCCAGTTCACTTATTGTAAGCTTAGGGATAGGGACTGGATCTATGATTTCATTGTAAACTCCCAGAGTATTAAATTCCCATCACTAGTGTAGGTTTGTACTTTATTTGTAACTTAATAGTCTTTTTTAGAGAGTTTTGAGAGTTTGTGACTTGTTCAGAGTCGCACATACAGAGGCATGACGAGGTCTTCTTAATTTCAAGGCCAGCTCTTTATCCACTATGTTATAATGCTTTTCCCCTTGTATCTTCATTTTACAGATGAGGAAACTGAAGCCCAGGAAGGTTACAGGATTGTCCTGAGGTACCATAAGTAGTAATTGTCAAAACTTCAGAGACTTATGCCTTTTTCCCTGTTTTAATTTTGACTTTTAGAATCCTGTTAGAAGGAACATCAAACAATAAAAAATAACTTTTTCAAAAAGCCAGAAAACAATCTTAGGCTACTTTTAATTTTGTCAGACTAGTAGTTAAGATTATATAAGGCCTTTCTTTTAAGGTATTTGACATGCTTTCTAGTCTTAATTATATAAAATACCTGTATAACATTCCTAAGAAATAGATATGTTGGGACAGCTAGGTGGCACAGTGAATAGAGCAATTGCCTTGAAGTCAGGAGGACTTGAGTTCAAATCCTGCCTCAGGTACTAGACACAGTTACTAGCTGTGTGACCTTGGGCAAGTCACTTAACCTCAATTGCCTTATCTTCCCCACTCCAAAAAAAAGGAAAATAGATACGTTTTATTGCCTTCATATTCCCAATATGGAAACAAGGTAACTTTGATGATTTTAACTTCCCTCCTTGTATGAATATGGGACTGTTATTGCTACTGATGGTGATCTTCTTACACTCTAGTCACCCATGTCACTCAGTACCTCAAATATGTATTTATCATTGATTTCTATGATTTGCATATATCATTGTACTATTGTACATTGCTTCAGTTGTAACAATGTTTTAGTGATTTCTACATGACTCATAGGTAAGGGAATAAAGAAATACATTGTAAATTTTTTGCATTTTTAACAACATGCCTTTTGCTTTAGAATCAAGTTCTGGAAATATTAATCAGTCCTTGTATTAACAATTATGTGAAATCTGATCACAGCTAATGGTTATAACATGTGTGTAGCTAATTTGTAATTTCTTTTTTGCACAATCTGAAATCAGGTTGTCTTTAGTAAGTGGGCATTATTTTATTTTTAAAAGTAGATCTGTGCCATTTAAATGAAAATTATATAATTTTACAACATAATTTTAAAAATAATAAAAAATTCTACATAGTATATTTGTCTTTGCAGTAGAAAAATGATTTTCTTTTAAAGATGCTTGTAAACAACTGAAAATTACAGAAGTGATATCATAAAAGTATTCCTGGACCAAAGTTCAGATACTCTGCTCCTAGTCACAATTCTGACAGTCTGGAAAGGTTGACTTAGGGTAAGCCACATTACCACCACAGACCTTAGTTTAAGATTTAGGGCCGGCCTCTTTGAAATTGTGTTCATGTCATAGAAATTACCAATACATTAATATATTCAGCAAGTATTTATGGAGGGCCTACTTTGTGCAAATCACTGTGCTTTCTATATATACAATGATGATTCGTTTGTCTACTATCGTTGGGTAATGGGGCATTGCACATAGGTGAACTTTATAGATAATCAAAGAATACCCATGCAATTGTAATGTTTGTGTTTATCTGAAAACTTTTAGGACATTTTTCTGAAGGACATTATAGAATTCTATGCCTTTCTTTTAGTTTATATCTCTTTCATATCCAAATAAATGTTGCTTTGCTTCTCTATATAGAGAGCGATTGTCATAACAAAGAATAAGAATGAAAGAGGGGAAAGGCGTTCCAAATAAGTAGCCTACAAAGTTTCAAAGATATGAGCTGTTTCATATCCTCTAAATTTGCAGAGGTAGTCCACTACCTTTGTGAAGAAGGGAGGGAGGTGTATTTCCTCATCCTTTCTTTAGAACCACGCTTATTTATTATAATTATATGGCATTTAGTTTTATGGAGTTTTTATTTCGTTTTCTTTTCACTTGTTGACATTGAAATTTTTGTAGTTATTATAAATATTACATTTCCTGGTTATATTTCTTGACTTTGAATGAATTTATGGCTTTTTAAGTAAACTAGAAAGTATTTCTGATGACTCAACATCAACACTGTGAACATTGGTTGTTCTGTGCACTATTGTCATCTTAGCAGTTTCTCAGACTAAACAAAATTGTGAGGTAAGAAAAGGCAACAGGCCAAATCATCAACCGAAATAGAATTACTGATTTCAAAGATTTAGTAACTGAGAAATAGTTTATTGGGCAGCTAGGTTGTGCAGTGGATAGAGCACTGGGCTTGGAATCAGGAAGACTCATCTTCATGGCTTGAAATCCAGCCTCAGGCACTTACTTAGCTATATGACCCTCGGCAAGTCACTTAGCCTTGTTTGCCCTGATTCCTCATCAGTAAAATGACCTGAAGAAGGAAATAGCAAACCCCTCCAGTATCTTTGCTGAGAAAACCTCGAATGGAGTCATGAAGAGTTAGACATGACTGAAATAACTGAACAACAGAATAATTTATTGCTAAGAAACTTCATTGGGCATAGCATACACATTTAAAAACATATCCACAGCTATCGAAGATATATTTAATTTTTTCAACAGTGAGTTCACATGATCTGAGGTTGGGAAAGAAGTGAGATATAGAGTGCTAGAGAATTGGAATTGTCTGTAATTTAAATCTTTTCTTCCCAGCCCAAAAGTTTCTCTCTGTTTCCTCAATGGCATTAGTCTTCCCTTGGCGCCAGAATAGTCCCTGTGGACATCACCATGTGATGGATATCTCAATAACTAATTTCAATTTAATCAACAACTTGGCAATATGTGTTAGGTTTAAATTCAGAGATGGGAAACTAAAACATCTCTGATTGTAAGGATCTTAAATTTTAAACAAGGGGATGGAGACATGCACACACATTATTATAATTTGGTTCAAGATGAGATGAAGAATGGCATAGAGTATTGAAAGCACCGAATTTGTGTTGGGAGATAAATGAGAATCCTGTCCTAGAAAAGGTGTGACAATGGGTAAATTACATAATCTCTAAAAGCCTTAGTTTTGTTCATTAGTAAATCGTAGTTAACAATATTTGTACCATTCTATATCACAAAGTTGTTGTATAGATTGTTTTATAAACCGTAAAGTACCAAATAGATGATGATTATAATTATTATTGCCACAATAAGTTACTCTTTAAGTCTCTCCTTGTGGCATGTTCTATACTTCATACTGCTCTTAAAGTTACTTTGTTCCATTAATAAAGACATTTATTTCGGTCATGCTAATAAATTGTGTTTGAATCATTAATATATGCTGTTAGACTGTCACTCATCACAGAGTGAAAATCACAAGCCTTATTCAAAGATTTCCCCAAAGTAAAATCTGGGTGTGTGTATAATAACCACAATTAAGGAGTAATTTGTTGTGTCCATCCCTTAGCAGTTAACCTAGTCCATTTAAATACAGGATACTGAGCCATGAATCAATCATGTAAAGTTGATGGCTCTTCTGGGGAATACTTGCCTGCCGAACCTCAACCAGGTAATTATTTTGGGTTTCCCTGTATGTTTTCAGTAAGGTTCATAAGGTACTTTATAGAGAAGTAGGAGAGTGAGGAGAATAAAGAATATTCCCTTCCTCCCCACGTTTACAAACGAAGTTTCACACCCTTTAACTCTCCCCTATAGAATATAAATTGCTCAGTTTTAGGGACTGTTTCTTTTTTGTGTTTGTGCCACCAGAGCCTGGCAGAGTACCTGTTCTACACCTAGTTGACACTTACAAACTGTGGAATTGATAGTCTCAGGTGTAGTTTTGGAACTAAGGCATTCAACCCTATATGAAATGACTTGTTTTTTCATTTCACTTCAGCTGACTCTTCTGTAGTCAATGTTTACAGCTTCTCTGACAAAGTAAATTACATAGCTCTTATGAGAGCTATTTTCCTTGCTGCTGAGAGACCTTTTTCACGTTTTGCTAGTGTGGAAACGGTAAAGTTGGGAGAGGGGCTCGGCTCTCAAAATATGAGGTAATCTGACCTTTAGATACCCATGGCATTATGAGGTGAGGAAAAGACCTACTTTGCCCCAGATTTTTTCCCTACCTCTCTGGAGTTGCAAATCAATAATTTTTTTAAAGTATTGTCTCCAGAAAGTCCATCCAGGTGCTGTTAAATGGCAACCTTGTTGTTTAGGAAGGGTAGCATAGCAGTACCAATTATTGTATTAATTAGCTAGGAGTAAAAGTAGTAAAGTGATAGATTGTGATAAAAGTAAATTTTGATTGAAGATTTGGCACGTGTTGAATATGAAACATTGATTTCTCCTAACACTCTCTTGGTCTTCTTTTTATCTGTCTGATCTTTCCCTCTGAGTCTCCTTTGTTAGTCATATATCAGGCCTTGCCTCTATGAAGGTTGTATGAAGGTTTTGGCCTAGGTTCTCTTTTCTCTATATATTCTCTTCCTTAAAGATCTCCTCAGTTCCCATAGATTTAATTACCATCTCTCTCAATATTGATGATTCCAAAATATGTAAATTTTTACTCATCTTTCTTTTGAATGCCAGTCCATCCATCCAGTATGTCTAAGACAGAATGGGTTATCATCCCTCAGCAACCTGCACCTCTTCTAACTTTACCTGTTACTTTTAAATTAGCACTGTCATCTCAGGCATTAAAGTTCTTAGCTTTTGAGTTATGCTTGACAGTGTTTTGAAGTGAAAAATCCCTTGTATTTGTTGTCCAAGGACTTGAGTTTGAAATCCTGCTCTACCTCTTGCTACCTTTGAGATCTCAGGCAGATTGCTTAACCTTTTGGGCCTCAGTTTTCTTATCTGGAAAATGAGTGGATTGGATTAGATATCCTTAAGTGTTGCCTTCTAGTTCCCATTCAGTGATACTGTTCTTCCTTTTTTCACCTCTCAGATCTAATCAGTCTTCAGAACTCATTGATTTTAGTACTATTTGCATCATTCCTTCTCCTTGAATTCTCAAGACTACCATCTTTTCACCTTTTGCCTAGACTATTATAATAGCCTCTTAATTCATCTCTCTATTTAGATTCTCTCCCATCTTTAATGAATTGTTTATATAGAGACAAATTGACTTTTCCTAAGGCATAAGTGCTATGAAGTAAGTGCTCAGAAATTGTCAGTGGCTCCATATCAAGTCTAGGATAAAATTCTAAACTCTTGAGCTCAACATTTAAGGCCCTCCACAGTCTGACTTCAATCTACCTTTCCAGTTATATTTCAGCTGACTCTTCTATGCCTAGAATGCATTCTTCTGTCCTTATTCCTGACTCTCACAATCCTTATCATTATTTAACAATCAGCCCAAGTGCCATCTTTCCTTGTGGTCTTCCTTATTTTCCCTTTTGTCAGTTCTTTCTTCTTTCTTTCTCAAATTGCCTAATAATTATTCATTTTTATATTTTATTACCACCCTCCCACATAGAATATAAATACTAGAAGAGTCAGAACCATTTTGTTTTTGTGCCTGTTTTCTGTGCCTAGCACACTGCCTTATACTTAATTACTCAGCTAGATCTTTGATCTTATTGATATAAAGTATGTATGCCCTCCAATGATATAGATTGCAATCCATCTGTGCTTGTCTTTCCCATGTGACGTTTATTTTTTTCATGCCTTAACATAAATTCTTCAAAGGGAGTTCACCCAAATTTGTGGAGAATGGAGTTCTTTTATGACATGGTACCAGTGGAACATTTGGGCTGTCCACCTTTTATCTCTTGTCCTTGTTAAATGTTCAGCCCCATCATCTTTTATAATCATATATTTCTTGAATGAAAAATCTTTAATCTTGTTTTGTGCAGCTCCTTTTTTGTTATATGTTACACCCTCCTCACTCCTATGTGCCCTTCCATTCTTTATGATATACTTGTTTTTAATTTCTTGGGCAGCCACTGCAACCTTACACACAGGCTACATAATAAATGTTTGTTGAATTGATTGGAGTAGTGCCCTGGAGCAAAATCTCAAGCAGCTGGAGAATGTACCCATGCCTACTCAAGCAGGGGGTAATGAAGAGAAACTCTTACTTGGATGATAACTACACATTAAATAAGCATAAGCAATTATTTTTTAAGGCACGCTATCTGAATGTTCTCTGGGTCATTAATTGTCAATTAAAGGAGTAAAAACCCATGGTTATATGTTTGTCTTGGCTATTTGAAGCAGGTTTTTCTTTCAATAATTATTTCATTTATACTATTAAACAAAATTAAAGCGTTGATAAGAATGAGAATTAATGTTCTGTTACATGTCATTTTTATTTCCTTTTTTCTGTTTGTTTATTCTCTTACCTCCTTTGTCTTCCATACAAATGTATATATAAATACAATTCTGCTTGTACTTTTTAGAAATTGAAACATTTGTTGCTTCCAAATTCCCATATGGCATAACAGTTTGATAAGGGAGATCACTTTTAAGTTCATTATGGACTTTACTTTTCAATAAACTGTGTGATGAAAATAGGTTCCATTATTAACACATTCCATATCATATTCCTTTTCTTTACTACTTGTTTATTTCTTTTTTTCTCCTGTGAGATATGAGAAAGGAAGGAGCTTCCTCTGCCCTCATTGTGATGTGCAATATGATATTTAGCTCTGACTTCTGACACCAAGTAATTTTAGAGAAAATTTTAAAGTATACTTACGTTCATCAGTGTGTCATTTTCTACAGGGATTTTTTATAAGTGCATCATTACATTCTTGAAAAATTCATTATCTGCTTTTGTTACTTGGTTGAAAACAGTCTTTTGGTGATCTCTTTGATTTTTTTTGTCATAAGATTTTATAACTACTAGAAAGTATAACATTAACGTTTAATTTTAAGGAAAAATAAATATATATAAGGCTGTGAAATTTGACCAGTTCTTTGATAAGATTTTAATTTTAGAAATATTCTTAACATCCATCATCCACAGAAACAGACAACTGATCAGTGAGGTTTAAAATATGTCAATAAATCAGTGACCTGTGATTTCACCAAGATGGTAACTCCCATCATGAGAGTTCTTCGAGTCTTTCATCTAGTCTGTTGTATACTGTCTTAGAGTAGATCTGTACAACTTGGCAGTAGGTAACGGTCAAAATTAAAATAGGCTAAGCTTCTTTGGGCTGCAGATAGATTAGACTATAGAGATAGATTGTCGATGGTTGGTTGCTGCCAGTCACATGAGACACAGACACACAGGAGAGAGTGTGCAGTGGCAACCCTACTTTTTTCATGGGCTACAGGAAGTCCTTTGGCAGGTTGCAAGAAGCTTGTGGAACATATGTTGTACCGACCTGTCTTAGAGTTTTCCAAAGCTCTGAAAAGGGACTTGCTTGTGCTTATACACCAGCAAATGTCAGAAATAGGGATTTAAACACGGTTCTTCTTGACTTAGTCCAGTTATTGTGACACAAGGTATATCTTAGGAAGACTAAGTTGTTAAGGCGGAAAAAATAAAAATCCTAATTAATTTTAAACAAAAGAAAAAAAATATTGCTTTCTGTTAATTTACCTTCATTACCTACCATGAAATTTTATTGTTGTTTAGAGATTATTATGCCCACAGAATACAATAGGAAATGTGTTCAGGAAAGACTATATATGTGAGCTAAAGCAATATATTTTATGTATGTTGTTCAAGGATCAATCTAGTTAAGCTCAGAGGGCTTAATCATCATAAAGTTGATAGCTAGCTGGATCAGTAGATAGAATACTGCTTGGAATCAAGAGGAACTGAGTTCAAATGTGACTTCAGACACTTAGTAGATGCATGACCATGGGAAAATTTATTTAACTCCATTTGCCTCATTTTCCTCATCGGTAAAATGAGCTAGACAAAGAAGTGGCAAACCACTTTAGTGTTTTTGCCGAGAAAACCTCAAATAGCGTCATGAAGAATCAGACACTACTGAAACGACTGAATATCAACTGATTCAAATAAGTGAAATCACAGATCAATGAAATATTGAGGATATATTCTATTAGTTTTAAGTACACTTAGAAAAATTGGATGTTTTCTGTAAATCATATTTTTTTTCAGTTTACATTCTTGAGTGAGTCAGCCTGAAAAAATTTTTTGAAATATAACATTTTCTACCATGCCCTCAGCTTTCTTGTTCTCAGCCATTCTTTTTGATTTCCTCTCACCTCTCACCAGGCACCCAATGTCCTCATTTGTATTTGTTTCCACTGCTTATCAAAACTTTATCTCATCCTTAGTTCTTATTAAAGTATTAATAATTGATAATTTTACATTTAAACCCTACCAGTCACATTTGCATTTTTACACATTTCAAAACTGACAGTAGGCAGCGGTCATAGAAGATGAATGTCAAATAGGCCAAGGGAAATTCAATAATGTAGGACTAAATTGAGGAATTGGGGTATTCTTGACTAAGCAGCTAGGTCACACAGTAGCTAGAGTGTTGGACTTATAGCCCAACAGACCTGAGTACAAATATGCCTCAGACACTTACTAGCTATTATTGGGCAAGTCACTTAACCTCTTTGTATTCTAGTTTCCTCATCTGTAAAATGGATATCACAAAAGTGTCTACCTCCTATTAAAAACACTAGAAAGTATAGGAATAAATGGAGTTTTCCTTAAAATAATAAGGAGCATCTATCTAAAACCATCAATAAGTATTATATATAGTGGGGGTAAGCTAGAAGCATTTCCAATAAGATCCAGGGTGAAACAAGGATGTCCACTTTCACCCCTCTTCGTCAGTTTGGTACCAGAAATGTCAACTGTAGCAATAAGAGGAGGAAAAGAAATTGAAGGAATCAGTTAGGAAAAGAAGAGACTAAGCTATCACTCCTTGTAGATGATATGACAGTGTACTTAAGAGTATGCTAGAGAATCAAGTAAAAAACTACTTGAGATAATAAATTTAGCAAAGTTCCAGGATATAAAATAAACCCACGTAAATCCTTGGCATTCCTATATGTTTCTAACCAAGTTCAGCAACAAGAAATAGAAAGAGAAATTCCATTTAAAGTTACTGAAGACATTATAAAATATTTGGGAATCTACCTGCCAAAACAAACCCAGGAACTATATGAAAACAATTACAAAACACTTTTCACAAAGTCAGATCTAAATAACTAGAAAAACATCAGTTGCTTATGGCTAGGTCAAGCTAATATAATAAAAATGACAAATTTACCCAAATTAATTTACCTATTTAGTGCCATATCAATCAATCTACCAAAAAAATTATTTTGTAGAGCTAGAAAAAATAGTAACAGAATTCATCTGCAAGAACAAAAGGTCCAGAATATCAAGAGAATTAATGAAAAGAAATGCTAGAGAAGATGGCCTAGCAATACCAGATTTTAAACTATATTATATAGCAGCAGTCATCAAAACTACTTGGTACTGGGTAAGGAATAGAGTAGTGGATCAGTGGAATAGATTACATAGAAGAGACACAGCAGTCAATGACTATAGTAGCCTACTGTTTGATAAACTCAAAGACTTCAGCTTCTGGGATAAGAACTCACTATTTGACAAAAACTGCTGCAAAAACTGGAAAATAGTATGACAGAAACTAGGCATAGACCAGTATCTTACACCATATACCAAAATAAAGTCTAAATGGGTTCAGGATCTAGATATAAAGGCTGATACTGTAAGCAGTCTGGGAGAGCAAGGAATAGTTTACCTGTCAGATTTATGGAGTAGGGAAGAATTTATGTCCAAATAAGAGATGGAGAACATTACAAAATGCAAAACGGATAACTTTGATTACATTATACTGAAAAGTTTTTGTACAAAAAAAGTCAATGTAACGAAGATTAGGGGGAAGTAGAAAATTGGGAAAGAATTTGTACAACCAGTGTCTCTGATAAAGGCCCCATTTCTAAAATATACAGAGAACTGAGTCAAATTTATAAGTCTATAAGTCATTCCCCAATTGATAAATCGTCAAAGGATATGAACAGGCAGTTTTCAGGGGAAGAAATTAAAGATATCTATAAGCATATGAAAAAAATTCTCAAAATCTCTATTGTTTAGAGAAATGCAAATCAAAACAGTCCCTGAGGTACCACATCTCACCTGTCAGATTGGCTAACATGACAAAACAGGAAAATGATAAATGCTGAAGAGGATGTGGAAAAATTGGAACACTAATGCATTGTTGGTGGGGTTGTGAACTGATCCAACCATTCTGGAGAGCAATTTGGAACAATGCCCAAAGGGCTATGAAAAAGTTCATACCCTGTGACCCAGCAATAGCACTTCTAGGGCTGTATTCCAGAGAGATCATATAAATGGGAGTAGGACCCGTATGTACAAAAATATTTATAGCAGCTGTTTTTGTGGCGGCAAAGAATTGGAAATCAAGGAAATGGTCATCAATTGCAGAATGAGTAAACAAGTTGTAGTATATGAATTTAATGGAATACTGTTGTGCTATAAGAAATGAGGAGCAGACAGACTTCATAATAACCTGGAGAGACTTATATCAACTGATGCTGAGTGAGAGGAGCAGAACCAGGAGAACTTTGTACACAATTACAGACACATTATATATGTGACGACTAACTTTGATAGACTGGGCTCCTCTCAGCAATGCAAAGTTATAAGACAACTCCAAGAGACTCATGATGGAAACTGATATCCAGATGCAGAGAAAAGACGTACAGTCTGAATGCAAATTGAAGCAAACTGCTTGCCCTCTCTTTTGTTTCATTGCTTCTTTCAGGTTCTTCTTTACAACTTACTAATGTTTAATGTGAAGGCGTTTGTAGAACCTATAGCAGACTGCATGCCACCATGGTGGGACTTGGGGGTTAGTGGAGGAGAGGGAGGGGGAGAAAATTTGGAATTCAAGGTGTAGAACTGAATGTTGTAAACTAAAAGTAAATAAATATTTTTTTTTAAGTACCTACCTTTGAGGGTTGTTTTGAGGATCAATTGGGATAATATTTATAAAGTAATAATAGTAATAAAGTATTGTGTTAAAACGGTGCTTCAAGGTTTGCAAAGTTTCCAAAAAAATATTATATACTTTGGTCCTCACAGCCATCCTAGGAGATAGGTATTATTTACTTTTCAAACCTCAAAACTCTTGACAGATAATTAGCTATTGTTAATTGAAAGATTTCAATGAGCTCTATTATTGACATGAGAGAGAGCATTCTGAGCTTAGGTTATTAAGGAAGATTCAGAGAAGATAGTATACTGATCAAGTGGAACTTAAACAAAAAGAGCCTCAGAAGAGTGAATATATCAGATGAATAGTAAGGGAAGAAAAGAAAAAGAATATGTTAGTAGTCCAGGGAATAGGATAGAATTGGGCAAGTCATTTAATCTCATAGAATCATAAAATCACTATCAGGTTTACCTTTCTTATCTTTCAAATGAAGAGATTGGTCTGTATTATTTTTAATGTCATTTTAATTTCAAAGTTGTATAACCTTTTGGCTCTAACTTCTCATTTCTCTAATGTAAAAAATGGTGCCATTTGAGATCTTCTTTGTTAAGAGAACAATTTGTAGGCACATTCTAAATTGCCTGTGTAGTGCTGATGGCGATTGTTCTTGCTGCTCTTAATCTTGACATTTCGTTCTTTTTGTCATTTTTTGTGTTAACTGTGTTAAGTGCTGGGAGTACAAATACAGAAATGAATGACAGTCCCTGCCCTTAAAGAGCCTCCAGTCAGATGGGGGAAGACCAAAGAGAATGAAAGGTGTGGACAGGTGGAAGCATCATGCCGATGATGGTGGAGTTGAAACCCAGCAGACCAGCTGGTGGCAAATGAAGAGAGGACTGGTATTCTGAGCCCCCTAAAAAGGGAAACTGTGGGAAGAGTTTTTCATTCTCCTCTCCACCCACTAATCAGAGAGGCAGAAGCAACTTAGGATATGGATGAGGTGTCACTCTACTCCACAATGAAGAATTTCCTAATGATGAATTTCCTGATGCTGAGTTTATCTTGAGTGAGGCATGAGGAAGAAGAAGAAGATGATGGAGTTAAAACCTAACAAAGTGGTGGTGGCAAATGAATGTCAAAGTCCCAGAGCAGGAAGAGACTTAAGAAGCCATCTGGCCTAACAAAAATCTATTTTGTAACATAGCTTGATATGGAGATCTCCAACCTGTGTTAGAAGACCTCCAATGAGAGGAAACTACTACGCAACTACTACACTTTGTGGAAGCTCCACTTGTTACTTCCCTGCCACTGTCCCCCTCTGGTCCTAGTTCAGCTGTCTGGGACCAAGCATCACAAGTCTAATTCTTCTAGAAGATATTTATTCATGGGCTTGAAGAAAGTTACCATTACCCATTTCCTCCCTTTCCTCCCTCCAATCTCTTCTCCAAACTCAACATTCTGGTTTTTTTCAGCTGATCATCAGCATTGTATTACCTTTGCAGTTCTGATTGTCCTCCTCTGGGTATCCTTCATTTCATCAGTGCCCTTTCTAAACTGTTTCCCAGAACTGGACACAGTGCTCCAGGGAAGGCCTGACTTCAGGAGAGAACAGCTGTAGCTATTTCTTGTCCAGTCTTGTTTGTCTTTGTTAGTATTTATTCATCTTTGTCCGACTCTGTTTGCCTCTCTCTCTCTCTCTCTCTCTCTCCCTCCCTCATACCCCACCCCCATAAGTTTATTTTATTTTAACTCATTAATATACTTTGTTTCTACATGCTACATTTCCCAATATTGCCTTCTACCCTAATTCTCCCAAAGAGCTAACCCTTAAAACAAAATTTAAAAGAAAAACAATTAGCAAAACCAATCTATGCATCAGTCCAACAGTATATGCAGTGTTTTATACTCACAGGCCCTGGCCTCTTCAAAATAAGGAAGAAGGTGCATGTCACTAGAATTTTACAACATTCAGGGACAACCTACTTAAATATACAGGCTTTTGTAAAAAACAACAACAACAACAAATATTATAAACCCTAAAATGCTGTGTCAGTATGAGTCATTGTTATTAAAATCAATGTGAATTTTGCTGAATGCAATTTCTACCAACCATCTACCCTTTTTAGTAACTATTGGAAGCTAGTAACTAGTGGACTTTGAGTCAGGAAGACTTCAGTTTAAATCTTACCTCAGGTACTTACTAGCTGTCTGACACTGGGCAAGTTACTTAACTCTTTCTGCTTCTGTCTTCTCATCTATAATATGGGGCAACAATAGCGTCTACTTCATAGGGTGCACTTAGGTTCAAATGAATATATGTATTTATATATATATTTACATATATGAATATATGTAAAGTCCTGTAGCATATTAATGCTAGTTGACATTCTTCTTATTATTATCACATTATTATTATTGTCAAAACATTAGGGCTCCAGTGGTGAATAGCTTTATTCATATAGATCAAATCCAAAGGCTGCATTCTTCGTTTTGAAATCTTTCACTGGATGGCCTTATTTCTTGATTTCGTCCTCTACCCTAACTTGCTCTCTCCTTCATTCTTCAGATAAATATTTCCTATTTTTCCACTTTCATTCTTTTCCCCTAGCATGTTTCCTAGCTGTGTCATTCAGTTCAGGTCAATTCAGTTCAGTTCAATTAATTGTAATGGTTACTTGTTAAGTGTCTATAATGTGAAAGGCACTGTACGCTGGGTATTATGGTATAAATATGGTGAGTGACAGTCTTTGCCCTTTTGGAATTTACATTCTAATTTGCAGTGGAGGTATCAATGCTTTGAACGTATTATATGGTATAGTTCTATGCTGCAGTATTATTAGATTAATTCTGATGCTAACTATTTTATAGTCTTTATGTCTGATTTAATGTGAATGAATCTTATCATAAAATTTTTTCTTTTTTATTATGAACTTAATAGTAATTGGTTATAGGATACGTACAGTTTGATGACTTTTGTGGTATGTTTTGAAATCACATTCCCAGAATGTTTGGACCAATCCCCAGCTCCAACAATGGTCCATTAATATACCATGCTTTCCATATCTCTTCCAAAAATTGCCATCTTTTGTCCTCTTTAGATGCAGCTAGGTGGTGCAGTAGATAGAGTGCTGGGTCAGGAGTCAGGGAAACCTGAGTTAAAATCCAGCCCTAGACACATACTAGTTCTATGATCTTGGAAAAATAATTGAACCCCTGTTTGTCTCTGTTTCCCCATCTGTAAAATGAGAATAAGAATAGCACCTGTCTCTCATGGTTGTGAGGATCAAATGAAATACAATGTATGACACATAGTAAGCACGATAATATAAATGTTAGCTCATATTTTTTTTTTCCCAGTCTGATCAGTATGAAGGGGAAATCTTAAAAGAGTTGTCTAACTTTTTTTGTATATATCTTTTCCCATCTAGTTAATAAAATAAAAATAAAATGGAGCAGTTCCTACCTTTAAGAAGCTTAAATTTAAATATTTCACAAAATACATTTTAATTTAAAATCTTAGAATAAAATAAAGGAAATTTAAAACTAATTAAGTCATCCCTTCATACATACTTAGGTTATTTATCACTTTGTTTTCCAGGAACTTTCATTATTAGAAATAATGGAGCAGTAACTACAAATTTTTTATTTACTTAATCTTTTTAGGAACTTATTTAATAGGAAAAATAATGCCAAGTGGTGACCAAATCCTTGTATTTCACTACAAGCTACTCAAGTAGCTGCACTTTAGTTCTAGTTCTCCCAGAACCATTTTTCTAAAAGACATTTTGCTTGCCTAACTAAAAAATGATGAGGTGGGATTTATTTGGGAAGAGTTATTGGAAAGGAAATTCATTTCTTGGAAAAATCTTATTCAGTTAAGTGTTATGGATGGACTGTAAATCCAAGAACCATGAAATTTTAAATGGAAATGACAGATCTTTAATTAAAGTTGCATTAATAGAAATATTATAACAATTTGCAGAGTGAATTTTGGTTTATCACTGAGTCAATCTTTTGATAAATTATTAATGAAAGTTATTTATCTTATTAAGATTTAAAGAAATGTTCTTTAGAATTTGATGTGATACATTATTGCCTTGGATTTGAAAACCTTCTTCAAAAGATGGCTATTTAAGACTATTACTTTGGAATATCTATATCTATTTTCAACTTTTAGATTTAAAATTCATATGAAGAGAATATTAAAGGAATATTTATTATGATGGTAGGTTTTTATATACTACCCTTTTTACTTTAAAAAAAAATTCGTTGAAACATAAATGTCATAATACTGAATGATCAGAATTCTTGATTCTAAGCATTCATGTTTTCATATAGCAAAACAAATTTAATTTTACACAAATATGACTTTCCAGGATAATTATAGACTTTAGGTAATAATTAAATCATTAAGTTGTATTAAGAGAACTGAGGTAACATTCATATGTTGGAAAAAAGTGAAAAAACTAATGAACATGATCGAATTAAGTGTAAATATGGTAGTTGGCATCAGAACCAGTATAATATAGTTATTTTCAGGAAAGAATCCTCATTAAGTATGGGTGCTACTCTACTTAATGAGTGGTACCACAGATGGAGAGGTAGAATAACAACAGATTATGATAATATAAGGCAATTTTAGAGTTCAGGCACATGGAAGATAGAACACTTTTGGATGAGGGCAACATCAGTGAAAAACTATTTCTGTGTAACTAAAGTGAGATGGAAGTGGGTCATGAGAAATGTGTAAAATAGAGGCACTGGAAAGTTAAGTTGTTTGAGGAACTATCAATATGCATGCTAAAGTCCCCTACTATGTAGGCAAAAGTTAGAGCAAAAAAAAAAACTTACTTAATCAGTGAACTAACTCTTTAAATGAAGTAGAGTGTCTTGGAGTTTGGTAGACAATTATCAGAATCTAGATTGGTGAAAAATGTGGGTTGAATGAACTTTAAAATAGGAGAGGTTACTGAGTAATGGTGGTAAGCAGACAGTTTGGAAGTGATAGTGGTGAATAAGGAGTATTCTATCTCTCTGACCATGACCTTTGAGTCAGGGGAAGGGGAGGGTGAGGAGTCCTAGAGAGGAAAGCCAATTGAACTGTGTCATCAAGAGGGAGTCAGTTCTTTGTGAGTTCAAGTTAACAGAGGTAGTAAGAAAAGGTTTAAGATAAAAACAAGTTTATTACCTATGGAGCAGGTATTCTAGAGAACATAGTCAGAGCTTTAGAGCGAAATACTGAGTAGGTGAGTTGGGGAAGTTGGATTGAGGGAATGAGAATAAAGGAACATTCTATGGGAGTTGTAGAAACAATGACCAGTGGTTCAGAACCACTAGAATGAGTGAAAATGACGTTGCAGCTCATTGAGAAATGAGCTTAAATAGATGATGATCATGCCTCAGGTTAGAGACTCTGCAAGGAGTCATCATGTAGCAGTGTGTAACTTGAAAGCTAGAAAAGTAGTTTTATGGAAGCCTAAGAAAGTCCTGGTGGCAGCTAGGTGACTCCTAGAATAGAGTGATGGGCTTGGAATCAGAAAGACCCGAGTTCAAATCTGACCTCAGACATTTACCAGCTTGTGACCCTGGGCAAGTCATTTAACCTCTGTTTGCCTTAATCCAATGAAGACAGGAAATGACAAACCACTCTAGTATCTTTGCCAAGAAATTCCAGTGGATAGTATGGTCCAGAGGATCACAAAGAGTTGGATACAGCTGAATGACTGCACAATAAAGACTGTGCTTGGAGTGATCCCAAATGGATTGGCTAGCCTAGGGCAACTAGGATGCACCAATTCTTTTACTTTCCTCCTTCCCTTTTTACTAGGTAGACACAAGCAAACCAGCTAATTAGTGGAGGTGCATTGTAGGAGACTTGGGAAGAAGCACTAAAATGATGCTACAGTAGACGTTGGCAGAGTTTGATTCTGGGAAGAAGTAGGGAGCATAACTGACTGACCTACTGATCTATGTATTAAGAACTTTTTTACCTGGGATCCATCATTTTTTAAAAAATCCATATATTTAATAACTAGTTCAATATATTTGATTTCCCTTTAACCCCATCTATTTTATTTTAGGCATTTAAAAACATGATTCTTAGAAAGGGTCCATAGGCTTCATCAAACTGTCATAACACAAAAAAGGTTAAGAACTACTGTAAATGATTCAAAAGCCAGACTTAAGGTAATAGGCAGAGCCAATCAGTTTAGCGGATGGTTCCTGAATCCTACTGTCAGAATCTAAAGATCATGGAGATGGTTCTATACTGTCATACCACCACCTAGTGGGCTTCCAAAGGGAAGCGACCATGAACAAAATATACTGCCGGGTCTACAATATTAGTTAACTTCATATCTGCACTATATGAGAACCAGCTTAGGCTCTCAAGCCCAGAAATTCTAGACTTTTATCTGATGCTTCCAGGCAACCCCAGAGTAGGAGAGAAGTAGACCCCTTTGTTAAGACTACTGTTACTTAGCTGCCTTTTCTTTATTTTCTTAGCTTAACATCTTGACTTTTCTGACAAAGGTAACAGCTTGAGGTGGAGTATACATTACTAAGCATCTATTCTGCATCTTGTACTAAGGATACAAAAGTCCTCTTCCTTTCTTTCTCTTCTTTCCTTCCCCTTCTCTTCCTCCTTCCTTAATTCCTTTTTTTCTCTCTTTATCCCCTTCTGCTCTCCCCATCTTCTCCTCTCCCTTTCTCTTCCTCTTTCTCTCTGTCCTCCCTTTCCCTGTCTTTCATAGAGGAAGTCCATCTGCTTTCAGGGGAAACACCCTATTAGTTCCAGATTATAAGTAAAATTGATCTCTCTGGAAGATTACTGGCAATTCCATTTATGACACAGTCTCTTTCTTTCCTGGCTGTCAGCTGCAGTGGATTACATTAAACATAATCACTGAGCACTCTGAGTAATCTTGACCTTTCTTGCTATGCTATGGTTATACTCCCTTTGGGATTTCATTGAATAGTGTCTTCCCTTCATTCTCTCTCACATTATCTCCCCCAAGCAGCCCATTTCTCTTTGGGCTTTATTTTTTGGTAATTTTAGCTCTAATTGTTGGGAATTTTTCCTAAGATCAAGAATAAATTTTCTGTGTGCCGTGCACAATTCCATACCAATGAAAGTGAGATTTCAAAGGAAATTAATTAATTTCAATATAATAAAACATTAAATACCCAAAGTAACAAAGAGAAACTTCAACAACTCAATTTCAGAAACAGACAATGAAAAAGCTACAAATGATTGTCAAAAGGGGGAAAACACCTTGGATAAGATGGAAATAGAAGTCAATTTAGCCTGGTATTCAAAAAGAAAATTATATTTATGCTAAAAATTATTTTCAAAAATAAATATAGAAAGTAGTATGCTAAACTGTTTTTAATGAAACAAATGTGGTACTGCTGATCAGACAAGGGTGAGACAAAGTGGAAAAGAACTATAGCAAAAAAAAAAAAAAAAAATTTCCATAGGAAAACTACAGAAAAAATATCTTGAAAATTACTTACTATGACCAAGTTAGATCCATACCAGCATTTCAAGTATGTTGCAACATTGGTAAAAATAATCACATAAGCAACAAAAATTGTTAAAAACTATATTAATAGTTCAACAGCTACAAAAAAATCCTTTGAAAAAATTGAATACTTATTTATGTTTAAAATTTTGACACAAAATTGTGTCACCATTTAAATATGATCAGAATCATATACTTAAAACTGACAGCTAGCATCATTTGCAGTGGAGAAAAATCTAAAACAGTTTCTTAATTTTTTTTTTTTTGATCACAGTACCCTTTTGGCTATCTAATAAAGCCCCTGGACCCCTCCTAAGAAGCATGTTTTTAAGTGTAAAAAATAAAATTAAAGGATTATAAAGGAATCTCAACATATTGAAATAAGTTATCAAAATCTTTTTAAAAAACAAGTTCATGAGCCACTAGTTAAGAATCTCTGCTCTAGAAGTTTTCCTCTTACAAACAGGGAGAAAGCAATAATGACCTTTCCCCCCTCTTGTTATTCTTCAAATAATAAACATTATTTGACAGTTCTGAAAGTTCAGTCTATAGCAGTAAGGCTAGAAAAAAGAGAATCAGAGGCACAAACTTTGGCAAAGAGGAAACAAAACTATTTCCTGACAACATGATGTTTTAATTAGAAAATCTCAAGAAATAATGCATTAGAAGGAGTGAAAAAAGGAATCAATGACATTACCACATGTAAACTATATTATCATTTTGATTTCAGTTAATATCTTGTATGGAGTTTTAGGTCTTGGAAACCAGCTATAGTTGTAAGGCACCTAGATAGCAGAAGATCTACCTGAGTAGGTAGAGACACTCCTTATAGTATAATAATTTACAAGGGAGAAAATCTAGAGTAGTTTCTTAACTTTTTTTTTTTTTGGTCCCAGTGCCCCTTTGGCAGTCTAATGAAGCCCATGGACCCTCCTAAGAATCAAGTTTGTAAATGCAAAAAATAAAATTAAAGGATTATAAAGGAATATCAGTATATTGAAATAAGGTATCAAAATTTTTGTAAGACCATTTAAATATAATCAGAATCATATACTCAAAATTGAGAGCTAGCATCATTTGCAATGGAGAAAAACTAGAACAGTTGCTTAACTTTTTTTTTGGTCACAGTGCCCTTTTGGCAGTCTAATAAAGCCCCTGGACCCCTCCTAAGAATCATGTTTTAAGTGTAAAAAAATAAATACAAAAAATATATATAAATATTATATATATAAATATAAAAATAAATGGAAACAGAAGTCAATTTAGTCCAGTATTCAAAAAGTAAATTATATTTATGCTTAAACATTATTCTCAAAAATAAATACAGATAGTACTATGCTAAGCCTTTTTTATGAAATAAATGTGGTACTGATGATCAAACAAGAGTGAGACAAAGTGGAAAAGAACTGTAGCAAAAAAATTGCTATAGGAAAACTACAGAAGAAATAGTATAGTATGGTATAAAAATATAGTATATATAGTTGATCGTATATAAAAATATAGTATAATAAATTATTTCACACTATTTTTGTAACAAAGATGGAGAAATATCAATTAGACAATAATACAAACTAAATGGATTCAAAATTGGTTGTATTATCTATCTCAAAGTATAGTTGTTTCAGTGATACCATGGGAAAGGTTCTCCACTAGATTATTCTATGGATCTGTGCTTAGCTCTGTGCTTTTTAGCCTTTTTTTTTAAAAATCACTGATAAAGACAGAGAGAGCATGTTCATTGGATTTGCATAAGATAAAAAGCTTGAATGGGATAATTTAATGACAGAGCTGCTGTACAAAAGGATCTTGATGAATCGGAGCATTGGGCTAAATATAAGAAGATGACATTCAATAGAGATGAATGAAAAATCCTGAGGAACAAAAAAATAAATTTCACAAGTATAGGATTGGGTAGTCATTGTTAGCAGTGGGGAGAGAGACACAGAGAGAGAGAGAGAGAGAGGTCTGAAGGTTTTAGTGTATTGCAAGCTCTCTATGAGTCAGTTCTGTGATGTGACAGCCAAAAAAGCTTTTGTAGTCCTGGGCAGCATTGAGGGGAATGGCATGGTGATCATCCCACTATGCAGTGTTTTTGTCAGACCTCAGTTGGAATGTCTGAGTTTAGTTGTGCTTACTGTGGTATAAGAAAAGTATTAATAAGCTGGACAGTGTTCAGACAAAGCCAGCTAAGATGGTGAAGAATCTGGAGTCCCTGTCAGTGGAAGATCTATGAAAGTACTTGTGCATTTTTAGCTTGGAAAAGAGAAGAGTAGAAAGACCCAAGTTTGAATCCTGACTCAGTTACTTACTTGCTATGTGACCCTTGACAAATAACCTTACCTTTCTTGACCTTACTTTCCTGCACTCAGTGGCCTCTAATGTCCCTTTGAGGTGTGAAGAGCTTTCATATGGAAGAGAAATTAAATGTGTTCCATTTGATTCTAGGGGGAAGGGAAGAAGAAAAAGAGAATAAGCATTTATCAAGCACCTAGTATATGTAAAATGCTTTAAAAATGTTATCTCATTTGAGCCTCACAACAGCCTTGGGAGGTAGGTGCTATCATCTCTATTTTATAATTGAGGAAACTGAGGCACTCAGAAGTTGTTACTTAACCAAGATCACACAGCTAATAAGTGTTTGAGACTGTATTTTAACTCAGGTCCTCTGATTCCAGGGCCAGCATTTTACTTTATCACCTAGCTAACTCTAACGGGTAGAACTCTATTTTGGAGGAGAGAAGAAGGAGCAAGGGCCATTGTTGCAAAGAGACTACTGATTTAAACTTGATGTCAGGAAAACCTTCCTAATAATTACATATGTCCAAAAGCAGAGTTAGCTTTCTCAAGAGATGGTGGAGTTCTATTTCTGTGGAGGGCTTCAACTTCAAGCAATGGCTAGATGACTACTAGTTAGGCTTATTACTGAGGCCATTCCTTTTGTGTATGTGTTGAACTAAAGATCTGTTCACGTTCTTTCTGACTTTCAAATATTGTGATTATGTGAGTATTCTGCTAATACTTTCCTGTTGGTTATCATGAGAACTGTCTTTTGAATATTCTGTGCTGAGATGTTGAGCATTTAACAAACATTTGTTAAATATTTACTATGTAACAGAAAGACAAAAAGGAAGTAGTAAGGGGGCCTATATTTTATCAGAGGAGTCATGGTCACATATAAATATTAAAAAAAATAGAGAGATAAAGTAATGGGTATTTCTGAAGGGATATTAGTGGCTGAGGGGTTCAAGAGATAGAATGGGTAAGATTTCATGATTGGCCATCATAGCAGTAGATTACTTTTGTTAGCCTTTGATACTTTCTATTTTATTGTTTAATAATAATGACAATGATATTGATAGCTACAGCTTTAAGGTTTGCAAAATATTTTTCACATATTATCCTATTTTATCCTTAATGCAACCCTGGGAGATAGGTGAAGCAGACAAAATGAGCACAACAGTAATTTGTGAAAAATTAAAAAAAAAAATTAAATCAATTTTGATCATTTGGATTGTATTTTTCCAGCATTAGAGAAAAACATTGCCTTAAAATTCCTTTATGTCTTCAGGTACAAGTTTACTGCAGATAATTATAATAGTCAATATTGGAAATTAAATTAGAAGCCAACCATGGGAATTGTAAAATATCATTTACATGTTTTTGGTAGGAAGAGGTAGACACTGGGTAGCTTTATGTAATATTATATAGAAATCGTTTGACAGGAAAAATATTAATATTTTGAGTTCTTGGTTATCACTATATATTGTTTAAAATATCTTTATATTCAAAAGCACTTTCTAAAAAATTAATTATACTTGTTTTATAGTACTAAAACTATAGCACATATTCAGAATTTGCAATGATGTGATGGAAAGACAGTATTTAAAAATATATCCACATTGAGAAATAGTTAAATTGCCCATCGTGGTTCAAAGGACATTTTAATTACTTGGTCAAAACAGTAATAAATAGTTTGTCCATATGTAATATATTGTAAAAATAGTTTTATGGATACTTCAGAAATAAATTTTTGGGGAGAAGAGGAAAAAAGACCTAATGTTTTATCTCCTTAACAAATGCTTTAAAATCTTCTGATTAAAAAAATGTGCTTGGGATATCTTCTAAATCTTTCCAAGTCTTTTATCAAAAAAATTTGCTTTTCTGACACTAATCTATTTTAGCCTCTTTGTGACTATTAAGCAACAAACATAATTTAATTTTACACCTTTTTTAGCAAGACTTAGTGACCAAAAGCATCTTTACAGCAACCTTTTGAAAAGTCAACTAATGTGTGTATTTCAAATGATGCAGACTTCTTGGCTCATGAGGAAACCTCTGATTTCTTGTAACTATTTGGAAGGAAGACAAATGTTAGAAATTTGACCTCGCTTATCTTATTATTTTGGTGAGAATATCTCCATTAAACTGAACGCACAAACAATAACCCATTGAGTATTATGAATAATTAAGAAAATGTGGCTTATCTTTTATAATACTTTATTTTGGTTCATTGAATCAGTCTTTAATTTTAAAATCTAAATTGCTTGAATTCAAAAGATTATTTTTAACAAGTCCCAGTATATGTAGGGAAATCCCAAAATCAGGAATTAATAAAGTTAAGATTTACTGTTACCACAACAGTATATTCATAAAATGGCCATTTCCGTGCAAGTAGGGGAACAGTTAAAGTTTTTTTTAATCAGTTAAAATGTTTCAGGCCAAGTCAAGTGTTCTCTATTTATTCTGAGTAACTCATTCAGTGAATTTCTTGAATGTCCCAAGGGGCTCAGTTTGGAAAGGATGTTTACAAGTACAAAGTTAGAGCTATACTTATATATAGTATATGCTTACTTGACTTCAGTGTTTTATGGAAATTGACCTAGGTTACCGTTTGAAACATTATTAAATGTTAGTGGATTTTAAAAGACAGAAGAACACATGATACTGAACAATATCAAGTTTAAATTAAATATTATAATCCCTTTTTGTTTTCCAAACTCTTCATTCTCAGATTATGTCCAAATTTCTCCCATTTTAAAATATTTGCTTATAAAATAAAGGTTGTATTAGATTACATCACCTTAAGTTTGTTTTTCTGTCAATACCTGCCTGCCTTCCTTTTGCCGTTGTATGTGAAATACAGCAGCACAACATTCTTTTACATGCATTTTTAAAGGGGATGAAATAATATTTGTTCAGCTTCTCTGAGGCATAGTGATTAAGTGTGATAGTGCTGCTTATTTTCTTTTATATAGTGGAGTAAAAGAATGATTCCAAGATCTGGTTGGATTGTTAAAGCTTCAAATGACATTTTCACATCATCCCTGGGGAAGCATAGTTCCCCAGTTTTACAAAAGCAGAAATCCCTTTAAAATATAGTGGCATCCCTACATAGTATATGGAAATCCAGACTGAAGAATTTTCTTTGTGAATCTAGGATCCAATTTTGTGTGTTTCTCCCCTAATTAAATAGAATTTTAGAGTTTTAAGTGGTGGTGTTTTGTTTGTTTGTTTATTTTTTTGTTAAAACAGGGCTGCCCTGGGAATAATGCTGGAGAAGAGATTGCAGAGGAGGAGCCAGGGTAGAAAGACTTTTGAATTAGTGAGAAAGGAGCCGAGAAGAGAGTAAACAGCAACATGTATACTTCTTTATTATGCTGCCACTGCATGAGAGGCAGCAGAACGGGAAAGATCAAAGAACTGTAGAGATAGAGATGAAAGGAACAGAAAGTGGACATAGAAAAAGGATAAAGGATCAGTCATGACCTAAATAAGCATATTGTTGCTTCCTCTTTTTACTCCTCTTTTTTTCCTACTTCTATAACTAACTTCATTCTCCCTCTTTTTTTTTTTTGTTGTTTATTTAATCTGTTTCTGTGTAAATATTTTTTCTATAGGAAAAGAGCTCTAATCCTAATAATTCAAGAGAAAATGAAATTTTATGGAATTTTACTCTTCAGATATTTTCAGTAGTATCTATGCCATCTACATTGCAGAGTATCTATAGTATATACTTTTATACTAATAAGTTTATGATTAAAAATATCATAGAATAGATATAGAATGGGAAAGGGCCTTAGAAACTATCTGGTCTAAGTTCCTAATTTTACATGTCAGGTTAAGTAACACGCTCAGGGTCATAAATGGTAATTGTTAGAGGAGATCCTCTGAATCTAGACAGCTAGAGAGAGGTATCATGGTATAATATAAAAAGACTGGGACTTGGGTTTAGGATGCTTGGGTTTGAATTCCACTTTAGCACTTACTCAGTAAGCGCTTACATATTGAATCCTTCAATAAGCCACCTATTCTTTCTAAGTCTGAATATCCTTAGGATAATGCTACCGGCAGTATTTGGTGAAAGATTGTTGTAAGGATAAAATGAGATAATGTCTGTCAGATCATTCAAATTTTAAAGCCCTTTATAACTGCCAGCTATTATCATTAGTATTACTATAAATACTTAATAGAAACATACTGATAAGACTTAGAACTGGGAGGGACCCTACAGAAAGACCCTGTAGTCCATTCAGCATTTTCTTTTTAAAGATGAGGGATGAAGGTCCAGAGAAGTCAGGTGATTCACTTATGGTCCCACATATAGTAAGTTACAGAGCCAAAACTTGAACGCAGATCCTTTGTATTTTAATTGTAGACTTCTGTACTTGAGAAATAAGCAAACTAAATGTTCACCTGTCTAAATTGTTTTATGACATGTACAATAAGTCTTATTTAACTAATGATAAATTTTAGGATCACATAATCTATTTATCACATTTATTGTTTCGGCTTAAATTTAAGCTTAGAATTCTGCAAAAATCATTTAAAATGTTGCATCTCTTCAGTGGGAAGAATTCATCAAGTTATTGTAAGTAATCTCCATTTGGATATAAAACATCTCAAACTCAATGTATCAAAAACAACTCACTAAATCATTAAAGAACAACAAAGTTACTCTTTCAAATTAATCAAAATCTTCACACTAGAATAGTTTTTAAATGCTTAATATTTCTAAAAGAAGGAGAAGGTTGGGGGCACTTGGGTAGAGAAGGGAGCTTTTTCCACAAGACAGAATAGGTTTATGCTCCTATGTGATCATTGGTGCATCTTTGCCTATCTCTTTGCTGCAACAAACAAAAAAATCATAGTTTAGTGGAAAAGACAACTGCAACCTGGATTAATGGATTATTATTCAGCCTTTGATTTTGAATAGCTAATTCACTTAATATTTCTAAGCCTCAGTTTTCTTATCTATAATTATATATTAGGGATAATACTTATCCTGCCTGCCTCAACTTTATTGTGAGGGTCTTGTGAGATATTGAAAATTATATGTAAGCTGTGAACACACAAATGTTATCATTGTTTAGTATTAGTGGTAATCTTTCCTAATCTGACTGTGTATCTTCTAGGCTCGGAATATTTCACCATAGGTTCACTGTATTTCACGTGTATTCGGTTTCCTCCCTTCCTCTCTCCTCCCTTTCATTTGATTGGTATAGGAAAGTCCTCCTCTCTACCTTCCTCCAATTGATTTGATTAGTTTTGGAAACTTTCTTTCATAGTTCAGATAAGCAACTACTCTGCAAGTTAGTTTTCTGGGGGCACTGTCCTGAGTCAAATAGCCAACGGGTATCAGAGGAGGGACTTGTAAATCTTAACTCTGTAGCCAATTCTCTATTGACTGTACCATGAATTTCTAGTCTGTTCATGGTACCTCTTTTTCATTATTTGGCATTCTGCCATCATATCTCTTTGCCCCTCCATATATACATACACATACACAAATATTTATATATAAACACACATACATATATATGATAATATTCTTCTCCCTTAGGAAGCCCCAGTATTTTTCCTTGAACATTATGAGCATCAGTGCCGTGACACATTTTTTTAAAAAACTTTTTAAACTTGCCTAATGAAATTATGTCAAAGAGATAAGTATGAATTTGGTTACAGAATCTTAAAAATTATGAATTACTTATATTTTTATAAGGAAGTTTTGTCTTTGGGCATTTCAGAAAACTACTTGATAAACTAATATACTTGATGGAATTAAAGTAGCAATAGAGGGAGTTTTCTGAGAAAGAAGGAATGCCTTTCCTCTTTGTACCAGTTCTCGTGGTTCCTTGATTTCACACGAATTACAATTTTTCCAGAATATTATTTTGCCAAATAAAAGTGAAGTTTTGCCATAAAGTGGATTGCATAGGGATTGGAGGGCATCTGTGGTTTTGTTTAGAATAAAAGCAGATCTTGTGAGCTTGTTTGACTCTTTAGACCCTAGCTCAGAATTTTTTAGTTTAGATTTTATTTCTGGCTGGTTAAGTATGGTTTGGCTCAAACAACCTGAGAACAAACACAAATTTCCTTCTGATGGAATTTGTGGAAATATTGAGAGAACTACTGTCTGGCAAGATTTTTAATCCATTTAAGGTTTTTATTTAAAACAGTAAAATGAATACTGGATGTAAAGTCAGAGAACTAGGTTTGAATCCATGCTGTGCTTCTGAACACTCAAATGATCTTAAGTCATTTACTGTCTCTTACTCTCATTTTGCATATCTGTAACTTGATGGGATTGGACTGCCTCAAACCCTAAATCTATTATGCTAAAATTTAATTTAAGAAAACAATTTTAAAAACTTACCTTCATAAGCCAACATTTCTTGAAGATCAAATAAATGTTTTCTTTTGCCCTTTCTAAATTATTTCCTGATCAGTCCAACTACTCTTACCAGAGTTCGTGCTTATTGTTTATTTGATAAAATTGTAAGGAGATCTTAACGATGTATCACCAAACTATGTTGCTGTATTTAGAGTAGAAAAGGACCATTGCAAGTCATATGGCTCAAATGTTACTAGAAATATGTATTAATTACATAATATTTGTAACAATTGGTCATCTAATCTCTTGAAAACCTGTAGTGATGAGTAACTCACCACCTCTTAAGATACCCATTTACATATTTTAGGGTTCTGATTATTAAGAAGGTATGCCATTCCCCACCCCTATCTCCCCCCCCCCCCTCACCCTCATATTCATTTGAAATCTGCTTATTTGTAATTTCTACCCCCTTGCTGTTAATCCAGCTGGTAATTCTTTGCTCTTCCTCTCACATGACGTTCCATTCCACAACCTTCTTCCTTTTCACTTGCTGTTCCTGTACTTGGAATTCTGTCTTCCTGTCTCTGACTCCTGTCTTCTTTCAGGTCAAATTAGGTCTCCTGATTCTGCTCATTTCCCTTCTTCTTAGAGACCCAGAGTCATTTAACATCTCTAAGTCTCAGTTTCTTCTTCTGTATCTTACCTGTAGTATTTCCTTCACAAGATTGCTATAAGGATTAGTTTATTTGATATATGCACCTATGTATATATAGTATGTACATGTAAATATATGTATATAAGTGTAATATATGGCTATGCTACAACTATGTGAGTGTGTATGTGTGTGTAAAACACTTCATAAACCATTAAGCATTATTTAAGTGTTGGGTGCCACTATTTATTATTGTCATTGTTTATATTGAAAAAAATCGTTTTTATTTGATCTAGTTCAAATACAAACAATTCTAGGACAAGTTGCTTTCCTATTTTTGTTATTTGACATTTAATGGTCTGCAGGTTATTATACAGGTAGCTAAAATAACTACTTTTCGTCCCCTGATAGCTCCTTATAATAGTGAAATCGTAAGTCCTGTTCTTATTCCAATCCCCATGATTTTTTGGAACAGAAAACATCTGTTCTCCTTACTTTGTTTTCGAATCTCTTCATTCCTTCAAAGTTCAGCTCCAGTGCCACTGTCTGTCTGAGACCTTTCTTGATCTACTTGCTATTAGTCCCCATCCCACTTCCCTACCCCTCTGCAAATTACTTTGTATTTGCTGATCTTAAGAAACTTCACTGATTCCCTATTACCTCTAATAAAAGAATTCTTAATTTTTTGTGTGTGTCATAAACTTTTGTCTGGTGAAGCTTGTGGATCATTTCCAGAATAATGTATTTTTAACCAATTAAGGGATATACTAAATTAATGAGTTTAAAGTTATGGATTATTGAAAATGAAATATTGGTTTTTTTCCCCATGTAAATTCATACACCCTCTAAAATCTATCAGTAGACCTTCAGAGTCCATGAACCTGAACTTTAGAACCCCTGTTAAAGGTAAAATGTAAACCTTTTTATATGGCATTTTAAACCCTTCATTATCTGTAACTCTTTTCATACTTTTTACTTGTCACTTCCCCTCACACCCAGCATGTTCAAACCAAACTGGCTGTTTGGTGCTCCTTTTATGTGACGTTACAAATTCTGCCTAAGTCCTTTCATACAAGCTTGTACACCATGCATGGGATGAATCCTTAATTCCCCTTTTGGATACAGAATCTCTAGGGTCTTTTAAAGCATAACTCAGGTGTCACCTCTGATAGAAAACCTTTCCTGATTACTCCACCTGTTTGTTCCCTCCCCCTCCAGAAATTGCTTTGTATTTACTCTTTATATATTTTTATATACTTATTTTTGTGCCTGTTTTTGGAACCTTGAAAATCAAAACAAATCAGCCCTGCTTGTTATTCTTTGCTGGAGTGTATTAGTCACCATACTTGTAACTTTCTAATTCAAATCATCACTTTTTTTTTTTTGCATGTATCTTTTTTGCCCTGTTAGAATATAAACTTCTTGAAGGTATACCTTTCTTTGCTTTTTGTGTTTGTATCGCTACAGCCTCGCACAATTCTTAGCACATTTTAAGTGCTTAATACTTTTTTCATTCATTCAGTTAAAAAAAATCAATTTCTGTAAGATAGAAACATTCAACACCAAGCACATTGTCTGGAATATAGTTTTCACCTAATTTTTGTTGATGGTTTGATGAATAAAGATGAAGGAAGAATCTATTCTTTTTTTATGTACTCTTAAGTGACAAGTATCTGAAAATCTCTGAAATTCTATATGTGTATGATCTCAGTTGATAAAACTATCATAGTCTTTATGTAGCATAAAATCAAAATGATTTTAATTTGATTATACTAGTAAATCAAGTAAGAGATTAGGCAGGTTATATACACATGCACATACATGCATGAATGTCCTGGGTTGATGTGCTTATAGTCAAGTAGGATATGTAATTGCTTTGTATTTTACATACGTGTGTATATGTGTGTGTGTGTGTGTGTCTGTGTGTGTGTGTGTGTGTGTGTATCATGGAATAATGATGGGGAAACTTTCGATCCATCATGTACATCCATTTTTTCATCCACTACCTATTTAAGCTACACATGTATATCTGTGCTAATGTGAACTTATATTGGAAGCCCCTTGAGATTTGACTGTACAGTTTTCTTAGGATCGCTCCGAACACATTGGTCTTGCTATTTAGGCATTTGATTTCAAATTTGTTAACTCTGCATAGTTGTCACATCCAGTTCAAGTTGCTTGGTTTTAACTATAATCCTGGCTACCAAAGAGGTTTATCTATCCTTCTGGCTCGTTTGGGTTGAGTCCTCCATGGTATGGAGATGATCTGGAGTCTGTAAGCTCCTCACTTGCTTTTGTTTTGGCCTAGCTAAGATGTTCCTTTCTTGAGGAAATAAGAAGAGGAATTTATAAGAAGACAAATGAAGGAAAAGAGAAAATAGAAGAAAAAAGGGATACTTGTTGGGAGTCAGTATTAAAGAAAGTTAAACAAGAAGATGGAAGAAAGAAGAGCAATAACCAGAGAAAAAGGTGGCTTTCAAGAACATTTGTTGTCTGATAGCTAGCTAATGGTGATGAGTCTTTTCATATTGAGCAAGGACTTCAGAAAGCAGACTCAATATCTGCTGCCCTTTTTTGGGCTTTATTTATTTAAAAAATTATGAACTTAACAGTTATCAAGTAATATTTCAGTATACAAAGAGGAACAAAAAAGAGAATTACATATGGAAGTACAAACTTTTGTTAGGAACAGTTATTTTAAAGTATATATTAAATTTAATATGATACTAACAAAATTATCCCATATGTCTCTCTCCTTCTCAACTTAGTGTTTTTTCTGTTTTTAAAATGTTTTATTAATACTCCTTTCTTTTTTTTTTTTTGACTTCTCTGTCACAAACCATTTCCTCACCTTGCTCCAAATAAAAACCTTCCATTGTAAAAAAAAAAAAATCACTGTCAGTCAAAAGAAAGCAACATATTGGTTATGATTAAAATTGTAGATATCATTCTGTACCTCATCTTCATCTTTTTTTCACCAAATAGTAGATGACATGTTTTATGATAAGTCTTACTCAAAGCTTTTTCAGATAGATATGGGCCCTGTAAGAATTTTTGTTCCCATGGCATAGCCTTGGAAAGTCGAAGGTTATCTCTGTACATTCCAGTAAGAATAGAGTAGGGGAACAGTAATGGTACTTGACATTTATAAAGCACTTTATAGTTTACAGTATATGTGTTTGTTTGCTGAACCACAGTCAAAGATCTTTAATAAATCATTGACAGCAGGAAAAGTACTACACACTCAAGAAGGGTAAATGTTGGTTTGATTTAAAAAAAAAAAAGGATGAAATCTACAAGCTATAACTTAAATGTAATTCCTGAAAACATTATAGAATGTAAATGAATGGTTTATTAAGAGCAGAGAGGAGGGAACAAACATTTAATAAATGTAAGCACTCTGCTGTTTTTTTTACAAATATTATCTCATTTGAGCATTCATTTTTACATCTGAAAAATGAGGACATTGATATTTAACCTATTAACTTCATAGATTTGTTGTGAGAAGAGAGTTTTGTCAACTTTAGGGTGCTCTATAAATATGAGCTATTATTATTACTTAGGAAATTTATTATTACGGAGAACCAGCATAAGTTCTTTCAGAACAGATTTTACCAAACTTTTCTTTTTTTTACCATATTTACTAAACTAGTATATTAGTGGAGTAGTCTAGATTTAATGTATCTGTTGTTTAGTAAGTCATTTGATAGAGTCTTACATGAAGTTGTTGTCTACAAGATGGATAAATGGAAACTGGATGGTAGTACAATTAAGTGGATTTGAAATTGTTTGAATTACCCGACCCAAAGAATGTTGATGTCACCCTTCTGTAAGATACTTGATGTAGTGCCCCAAACATTCATTCTCAGCTATTTTGTTCAAAGTGTGTATCAGTGACTTTTATGAAGGAATGTATAAGTGGAATTTCTCCCATATTTGAAAGTAATAGTTCTTTCAAATTATAATCTCAAAAACATTATAAATGTTAACTCATTTTGCCTTAAAATAACCCTAGAAGGTAGGTACTATTGATAGCTCCATTTTATGATGGGAAAACTGAAGCAGAGAGAGGTTGATTTACTGAGCATCACATAGTCATTCAATAAATATTTATGAAACATTATGCTATGTATTAAGATAAATGCTAGGCATACAAAGAAAGGCAAAAAAATGGACTCTACCCTCTAGGAACTTCCAATCTAATGGGGGGGAAATCACCCATAAAAAGGAAGGTGAAAAGCAAGGAGGGATGGGAAAAGTACTTGGCATGGGGGCCTGGTAAAGAAGTCCAGAGTGCTGCAAGGTGGAAAATGAAAAGATGATCTAGGAGGAGGTTTTTGCTCTCCATCCTCTGCTCAGAGTGTGTATGTGGCCAGAAGGTAATGATGAAGTGTGAGTTCCAGGGCTAAAGTGATCTTGCCAGATGAATGAATTCCTGGGGCATGGAAGAGAAATGCAGAGGATTGCAGCCAGATGAGAAGATATGATTGACCTGGGCATTCTCCTATTTTATATCTGTCACCATATTTGGACCCAGGTTTTCGTGACTCCAGGTCAAGCATTCTGTCCACTGGGCTGTCTGCTTACCTAGTATGAAATTCTTGGATTGCAGAATTAAGACTGAAAAGATCTCAAAACATTTGAATATTAAGCAGAAACTAATAAGATGAAGTGTTATGTGTCAAAATATAGTCTTATCCTTCATTTCAGAAGAAATTGTCTGCTAAATTTGTAACCAGGAAAATGTGATAGATTACATTTCATGTGAAAAAAGCCTCCAAGTTTTAGAGGGCTAGAAACTGATTATGAGGCAGCATTATGACACGATAGCTAAATAGCTAATGAAGTCTTAGGTTGAATTAATTGAAAGAATTCTCAGAATTATAATGTTGATAGCCCCCATGTCATATGGTGAGGCAATATCTGGCATATTTTCTGTTTAATTCTCACTACGACTATATATGAGGGACATTTTTAAAATTAAGTTGGCACATCCAAGAAATACAAAGATGATGAGAAGACTGATGACTATAATATTAAGAGAATTGGTTGAAGGAAATAATGTTGTTTAAGTTTGAGAAACTAACCTTCAAATCACTTACTCTCAGTCTCCTTTGCTGGATCCTCATCCAGATCATACCCTTTAACTGTAGGCGTCCCACAGCATAATTTTGTTTTGGTTCTTCTTCTCCCTCTATACAATTTAATTTGGTGATCTTATCAGCTTACATGGATATAACTACCATCTTTATGCTCATGATTCTCAAATTTACTTATTTTCCCTAATATTTCTGCTGACCTCCAGTCTCACATCTACAATTGCCTGTTAGACCTCTTAGACTAGATATCCACTGGATGTTTTAAACTTAACTGAACTTAACACTAACACTTAACTGAACTCATTTTCTCTTCCCCCTCACCCTTCCATACTTCTAATTTTCCTATTACTGTTGAGGGTTACATTATCTATCTAGTCTCTCATGTTTATAATCTAAGTATCATCTTCAACTTCTTGCTTTCACTCCCCACATTTAATCTGTTGCTGAGGCCTGTCACTTTCACCTTTCCTGCATCTCTGGAATACATCCTCTTCTCTTTTCTGATACTGTTTCACCCTGGTGTAGGCTTCCATTTCCTCTTTTCTGGATTATGCAATTGCCTACTGATGAGTCTGCCTGCTTCAGTAGTCTGCCCCCTCTAGTCTATCCTCTATATAGCCACTAATGCAATTTTCCTAAAGTGCTGGTCTGAGTATGTCATCTACCTACTCAACAAATACCATTTGCTCCCTATTGCTTTCAGGATCAAATACAAAATCCTCTGCTTGGAATTCAAAAAGGCTTCTCCAACCTTTTTAGTCTTCTTACATCTTATTCCCTGTCGTATACTCTTCAGTCCAGTTAACTTTGCTTTTTGCTGTCCCTAGGACAAGACTTGTGTTTGAGTGTTTTCTCTGGCTGTCCTCCCATGCCTAGAATGCTTTTCCTCCTCATCTCTACTTCCTGCCTTCATTGAAGTCTAAGCCCTTTATAACTTAGTTTCCTCCTACCTTTTCCAGTCTTTTAACCCCTTTCTTCTAACACACCATTTCTCAGCTCCTGGTATTTTCTCTGTCTTTTCCCTGTTCATAGAACTTTCTCCTTCATCATATCTACCAACTAGCTTCATTGACTTTATTTAAGTTCCAACTAAAATCCCATTTTCTGTAGGAAGGCTTTTCCTAACTACTTCTTATTCTTTCTCTTTCTCAATTGTTTCTTATGGGCTTTTAATGTAGAATCTGCTATATCTTGTGGGATCCTGACTATAGCTCCATGATATTTGAATTTTTTCTTTCTTGTAGTATTTTCTCCTTGACCTGGGAGCTCTGGAATTTGACTAGTGAGAGTTCTCATTTTGGGATCTCATTCAGGAGATGATTGTTGGATTCTTTCAATTTCTGGTTCTAGTATATCAGAGCAGTTTTCCTTGATAATTTCCTGAAATATGATGTCTAAGATCTTTTTTTAAAATAATAATGTCTAAACTCTTTTTTTTCCATGGCTTTAGGTAGTACAGTAATTCTTAAAATAGATCTCTTTTCTAGGTTAGTTGTTTTTCCAATGATGTTTCACATTTTCCTTTCTTTTTCCATTCTTTTGACTTTATTTTATTGTTTCTTGATGTCTCAAGGAGTCATTAGATTCTACTTTCCCAGTTTTAATTATTAAGGAATTATTTTCTTTAGTGAGCTTTTTATCTTCTTTTCTGTTTGGCCAATTTTGCTTTTTAAGGAGTTCTTTTCAATGGATTTTCATGCCTCTTTTACCATTTAACTTATTTTGTTTTTTTAAGGTGCTATTTTCTTCAGTATTTTTTTTTTGTGCCTCCTTTACCTAGCAGTTGACTCTTTTTTCATGATTTTCTTTGATCACTCTCATTTCTTTTCCCAAATTTTCCTTTTTCTCTCTTACTTGGTATTTAAAATCCATTTTTAGCTCTTCTGGGGTCTGAGATCAAGTCACATTTTTCTTTGAGGCCTTGCATGAAACTATTTTCATTTTGCTGTTTCCTTCTGAGTTTATATTTTGATCTCTCCCATCACTATAGTAACTTTTTATCGTCAGGTTCTATTTTTGTTTGCTCATTTTTTTCCAGCTTATTTCTTGCCTTTACTTTGTTTTATTTGGACTTTACTTCTGAGGTAGAGGGAGCACTATTCCAAGCTTCAGGTTTTTTTGTGCAGCTATTTTCAGAGCTAGCTCTGGGTGTCTGTACGCTCTCAGTTTTTCCAGAGTAATATGATCTAAGGAGAAGTGGGGTCACTGCTCTCCTGGCCTATTCTTTGGTCAGTGATTGAATACATGCACTCTTTTCTACCCTGGAACTGTGACCAGAGTCCCCACTTCTGCTAGTGCTCCTCCTTGGCCCGGGACTGCCACCTGGAACTGTGTATGAGCAGTGCAACAAAGTCCTGCTCCCAGTGCCAACAAAGGGGCCCCCATATTCTCTTTCTAACAAGTTGTCCAACCCCCTTAATCATTTGTGGTAAGCTCTGCTACTGCCTATTCAGTCATGCCCACGGCCTGCTGGTTTGTTTGGTGAGGCCAGTGCAGGTGCAGCCTGTGGTGAATGGCACTCCACTCTTACCTCAGTGAGACAAACCTTTTTTGCTGACCTTCCAGGTTGTCTTAGGCTGGAAAGTTGTTTCACCCAATCCTTTTATTGGTTTTGCCACTCCACATTTTGTTTTGAGGCATAATTTTAACATTGTTTGCAGGAATGTGGGAGAGCTCACGTGATTCCCTTCCTTAACTCCACCATCTTGGCTCTACTTCACAGAAACATGCCTCGTAAGGGCAAGAGCCACATTGTTGTTGTTGTTTTTGTTTAGTATTCCCAGCTCCTGTCAGAGTATCTTACATAATAGGCAATGAGTCAGAGAATTTCTTGAAGGAGGATTTCTAGGTTCTTTTTTTGATCATGGCTTTCAGGTAGTCCAATAATTTTTAAGTTGTCTCTCCTGGATCTAGGTCAGTGGTTTTTTTCAGGGAGATATTTCACATTGCCTTCTATTTTTTCATTTGTTT
>CM053587.1:243477982-243509709 GCA_028646515.1 Pseudochirops corinnae | reverse complement strand
CAGTGGGGATGGGAGGTGAGGGAGGAAGAGAAAGAATCTGGAATCTGGAGTTCCATAACCAAATGTTATGAATATGTATCTACGTGTATATATATATATATATGCAATTATTGTTATTATTATTATTGACTACATCCAACTGGAACTTGAGATACACAGGCACTGTGGTTGGGAGATCCATCTTGCCCTACCAAAAAGTGACATAGGAGAGAATAGATTGGGGGAGGGGGGACACATTGGGATGGCTGTTTTGGGGTGGTGGGGGGGAAAAGAGGGGGAGAAAATATGTAACTCAAAATCTTGTGGAAATGAATGATGCAAACTATAATAAAATTTAAAAAAAAAAAGAAGCAGCAGATTTATTGATTCATATTTTGTAGAAATTCGGATACCTGACATACTATTTTGTCAGAATTTGTTCTGGGGCAAACTTAAAAAGAATAAGGGACCTAAAAAGCTAGCAAGTTTTAAATTACTACAAATTCAAATAATGGGTAAAGAGAACATATTATATTAAAATCTTCATAGCCTAATCTAATAGAAGATAGAACTGCTAATGACACACAATTGTGGATTTCCTCACCATCTCACAGTACTCAAATGTCATAAAGGGAGGAAAGAACAAGTTCCAGGACAGAGTTTCGATGACCTTGATGAAGTTCCATCAAAGGGGTCTGAAAGTTGTGTGTCCTTATATCTGATTTTCAATATTACATGCTCCTAATCACTTATTACCACTACTAGTATAATAACTTCCTATTTGGTTTCCCTGCCTGAAGTTTCTCCCTGCTCTAATTTATCTCCTATACAGTTACCAAAGTAACTCAACAGTACTCAAAAATTTTCAACAGTACTCAAAAATGAAGTCAAAAAGGAAGAGAGAGAAGTGAAGAGTGAAGATAATCTTGTATCGAATAATAACAAACTATTAATCCCTCATATTGATACCTAAATTAATAGGGAAAGATGATAGCAGGAAAACAGTAAAATTAGCAACTGAACAAATAAAAGAGAAAAAATAGAGGGAAATGGGAATATCTGTATTCCAATGAAAGATGCATAAAGAAATAGAACTAGATGAAAATTTCACAGAAGCTTTTTAATGGAGTCACACAAATATGCACACAGTATACAGAGATGTGTCCTTAAGACTGACAGATACTCTTAAATATTTATATCAATTTGTAAGTCAGTGAACCAGCATTAATTAAGTGACAGGCACTTCACAAAGCTCTGGGGATACCAAAAAACAAAACAAAACATGATCCTAGTCTCAAGGAGCTTACATTCTAATGAGAGACGACAGGCAAACAACTCTGCACATACAAGAGACGCACACACACGTGTGGAGTAATTTCAGAGAGAAGACAACAGCGTTGTGGAAGACTGAGAAAAGGCTATTGAGAAAGATGGGATTTAAGTTGAGTTATTCTACCCAGGAGGTAGAAGTGAGAAACAAGGGTATTCTAGCCAGTGAAAAGGCATGGAATTAAGAGATGGGAATACTCTGTGCAAAAAAACAGTAGGAAGGCTACTGTCATGTTATTGACTACGTGAAGGAAAACTGTTGTAAAGAACTTTAAAATCCAAAGGGTCTGATCATGAAGGTAATAGGAAAGCCACTGGAATGTATTGAGTTGGGGGGAGGAGAATGACACACTTGGATCTGAACTTTAGAAATATAACTTTGGCAGTTAAGTGAAGGACTGACAAAAGTGGGGAAAGATGGAAGGCAGGGAGAACAACCAGAAGGATCTTGCAATACTCTAGGAATGAGGTAATAAAGGTCTGTACTTGGATGGCACCTATGTAAGTGGAGAAAAGGGGATGTATATGAAGGATGCTATGAAGGCAGAAATGACAAGATCTGGGCATAAAACTGGTATGTGGAATGAGAGAGAAGAAGTAGCCAAGGATATTAAAGCTATAAGGCTCAATAACTAAAAGGATGATAATGCCCTAGCCAATCAGAGGAAACTTCAGAAGAATGGAGGGTTTGGGAAAAAGAAAATGAGTTCTAGGGGCAGCTAGGTAGCACAGTGAATAGAGCACCGGCCCTAGTATCAGGAGGACCTGAATTCAAATCCAACCTTAGATACTTAACTATTACTAGCCATGTGATTTTGGGCAATCACTTAACCCCAATTGCCCTGCCTTCCCCAGAAAGAAAGAAAGAAAAAGAAAAAAAGGAAAGAAAGAAAAAAGGGAAGGATGGAAGGAAGGAAGGAAGGAAGGAAGGAAGGAAGGAAGGAAGGAAGGAAGAAAGTTGTCTTTTGGATATGTTAAATTTGAAGTACCTTCAAGACATCCAGTTCAAAATGTCCAACAGGCACCTGATAATGAGACTGAAACTCAGGACAAAGGTTTGAGCTGAATAAATATATTTGAGAAGCATCTGAATAGAGAAGATTACTAGTCCCATGGGAGCTGATGAGGTCATGAAGCGACTAACTACAGCATGCATTTTTAATATTTTAGGGTCATGAACCCATTTGGCAATGTGATAAGGATCCTCTAGGGATAGTGTTTTAAAATGCATAAAATCAAATACATAAGATTAAAAAGGAAACCAATTACTTTTAAATACAGCTATTGAAAAAAAAATTTTTTAATCATAAATTCAGGTTACGAATAAATATTCACAAGAAAAGGAAAAGAAATGAGGGCCCAGGACAAAGTCTGAGTGAAAACCCATAGTTAGAGGACATGACTTGGAGGAAAATCTAGCAAAGACTCAGAAGGAATGGTCATAAATGTAGGAGGAGAATCAAGAGACAGAGGAGTGGGTATTGAGAAGACATGTTAGAATGGAATCACTTGTGAATCTGGAAGTTTTTGCCTTGGCAAGGAGGTAAGAGAGCTTAAAGGAAGAGATGGTGTGGAAAGGAATTTGAGTGATGTGAGATGAGAAAGAGGGAAGAAAAGGGGGCTCTGAGCACACAGCCTTAATTTTTTCAACGAAATGAGGCAAGGTTCCAAGTTAAGAGTGGTGTGAGAAGAGAGGAGAGAGAAGCCATGGAAGGTTTGTGGAGAGATGAAAAGGTTTAGAGAAGTTTCTGTGATGAGTGGGATAACGAATCCATTAGGGAGGTATAAGAGGATTGTGCATTGAGTGTACATTTGAAATTAAGTAACATAAATTTGCAGTGGACAGTTTTATAGCAGTTTTCTCCAGCTCTGTCAATAGCACACAGGAAGGAATCACTTTAGTGAATGATAGGAGTAATCTAAGGATGAAGCTTGATAGAGGAATATAGAAGACAGGTTAAGGGAGCAAAGTAGTTAAGAGAAAAAGACAGTGTAAAGGTTCATCAAGGCGTCAAGAAGGGAAAGAAAGAAAACTATAGCCAGTACAGGAGCGATGGTCTGGGAAAGAACTATGGCAGGGGTGGGAAACCTGAGGCCTCAAGGCTACATGAACGTGGCCCTCTAGTTCTTCACATGGGGCCCTTTGACTGAATCCAAATTTCACATAACAAATAAGTTCCCCTAATAAAAGGATTTGTTCTGTAAAACTTGTACTCAATCAAAAGGCTGCATCCAAAGACCTAGAGGGCTACATGTGACCTCAAGGACACAGGTTCCCCACCCCTAAACTAAGAGGTCAAAAGATTAGAGGTCTTTCTAATCTCTTGAGGATAACAAGATATCCTTTCCTAGATTGACCCCTTCGTGAATCAGTTAAGTTCCTTTCCTGCCAAACCTCCACCTTCATGTATGTCTTCCACTATCCTGTGCCTTTGCACCTATAGTCAGGTGTAACTGAATAAAACTGGAGAAAATCATGAGACTATGTTGACTGGGTCTACTAAAGATTCATGTTATATAATCTCCACTGGACCCTCACTGCAGCAGAGCAATTATTCTATGCTTCCCACAGTGATTTATTCCCCTCACCACAAGAGTTATTCCAGACCATTTCATTCTTCCTCAAGCTTTCCATGATTTTCCATGCTCTCCCATAAAATAGTAATATTCCAGTTCTTTAGTTTATCCATTTTATATAACCTACTACTCCATGCCACTTCAGCCACATGCTGTATACAGAACCCTTGATATAGGAGAGAGTGATAGTCTGAAAAAGAACTGAGGGCAATCACATTGAGAACAATGAATTAGACTTAGGTTTGTTAGGCAGAGACAAAGATGTAATAATAAAATATTATGATCAGACAAAGGAACTTCTGAATTCATGAATATGGAAAATGCAACATTTGTGGATGGTGACAAGACCTTTAAGGTATGACCATCTCTGCATGTAGCTGAGATGGGCTAGAGGAATAACCTTAAAGAAAAAGGTAGGTAACATCAACGTTCACAAACAGATTTGATTCAACTACTGCTACTACAGAGGAAGAATAATATTTGATGGTAATACTGAAAAGGCATTTTCCAGCCAAATTCTTTTACTTGAGCACTTCATGAGACAATTCTTTTTCTCAATACAACCTCACAACCCAGCAGAATTACATAAATATTCTTCTTTATATTAGCGTCTAAACTTCATCCAAGTACCCTCAGGAATAAGCATTTGCATGTGCCTCAGGAATCTATCTGGTTTTTAGAACTAGATTTCCAAGAGACAGCAATGATGTTTCTTGTCAGTATTTCCCACACCAATAGCCAAAATTCTACCACATAACATAAAATATTTTCAAAGATATGAATCTGTTATTATTTTAACCCCAAAATGAATTTCATTTTCAAAATTGATAACTGATAAGCAACCAGTCTCTAACATGAATAAACTTTTGTTGCAGAGGAGGAATAATGAAATGAGAATTCTGAAAAATATCTACTGCAAATTTCCTTTAGAAATTCAATTACATAAGCACATTATTTTGAAAGGCTGGAGAAAGAACATCTGACAACAACATCTGACAACTCAGGTACAAATCTTAACAAACCAGGCACTATAACAGTGGCTCCTCAATAATAATTCTGTAATTATTAAGCTGCCACTCAGGTTTTAACTCCATGGAATACTGAACCATAGTATCTCACTTAACTTTAAAGTTCCTACCTTCTATTTCACAGCTACTACAAACAAAGGTTTGTGAGGAAAAAAAATGAACAAAGTGCAGGAATAACCAGAAAAGAGTAGTAGTTCACATTTTTTTAAAAGTCCCATTCTAAATTTTGAAGGTATTCCTCTTAATTCCAAGAAACGGGGGTGGGGGGGAGGGGGGGAGGGAAAAGGGAATGAAAAGGGAGAAGGGAAAAGAGGGAAGACAGAAGAGGGAAAGGGGTAGGAGGAAGGAGGAAAAAATAAAAATTTGAAAAATTACTTTTTTGCACAAATTAATTTTGTACAGCTTGAAAGGTAGGATGGGGACAGGTTGTGAAGAATTCTAAGTGTCAAAAAAGGGGTTTATATTTGTCCTAGAGATAAAACAAAGCAACTGGAGTTACCAAATAAGGAGGGTGACATTTTCAGATCTGTTCCTTAGCTAAATTGACTTTGGTAACTGTATAGGAGATAAATTAGAGCAGGGAGAAACTTCAGGCAGGGAAACCAAATAGGAAGTTATTATACTAGTAGTGGTAATAAGTGATTAGGAGCATGTAATATTGAAAATCAGATATAAGGACACACAACTTTCAGACCCCTTTGATGGAACTTCATCAAGGTCATCAAAACTCTGTCCTGGAACTTGTTCTTTTCTCCCTTTATATCTGATGATCCAATCAAATCCCATGATTTAAATTATCACCTCTATGCTGATAATTCTCAGATCTACTTATCTACTAAAAACGATTCTCCTAAGCTCCACACTCATATCCAATCTGCTACCAAGGACTACTGATTCTACTTTCATAACATTTCCGCTATATGCTTCCCCCTTTTCTCCTAACACTCCCAGTCCCCTGGTACAGACCCTTATAACCACCCTGATTCCTCTCTCCAAAATGTGGTTCATTTTTCATTCGTTTGTCAAATGTATCTTCCTAAAGCACAGGTCTGCTCATATCACACATCCCCCTGGAGTAAAATAACTCCATTGGTTCTATCCTCTCCAGGATCAAATAAAAAATTCTCTGGTGTTTAAAGCTATTCTAAAGCTATTAAACCTGACTGACGCCATTCAAACTTTCAAATTGGAGGAGCCAAGATGGCTGAGTAAAAGCACTTGCTCGAGCTCCTTCCTGCTCGAACTACCTCTAAAACCTGTGAAAAATGATTCTAACCTAATTTTACTGCTAAAGAACCCAGAAAGTGACAGAGAGAAGCAAATCTCTCACTGAAGGCAGCCTGGCAGGCCAACAGGGAGGGTCTATCACACTAGACTGGGAGCACAGCACAGTCTCATGTAGGTCACACTTGCCCAGACCCATAGCACAGACCAGGCTGAACACATTCAGGAGAGTGAATCACTGGCAGTTGTGGCAGTTTCCACACTTCTCAACCCATAAACACCAAAGAGAAGTAACAGGTCAGTGGGAGAACTTTGTTGGAACTGAGTGAAAGAAGAGTATAGTCCAGCCCCTGCCTCCAAGGTGGCAGAGGTGGTGGCAACTGCAAATGCTGCAGTGGCGGCCTCCTGAGCTCTTGGCCCACAGATCATGGGGGGACCAAAGCAACTGCCCAGAGGGTAACTGCAGGAATCTCTTTGCTGGTGTTGAGGCAGGATTCCCTTGCATTGCCCTGCTTGGCTCTAAGTCACAGTTTTGAGTGGTGGTCCTGGGGTGAGGAACGTAAACATGGCAGAGCTTTGGGGGCTGTGGAGAGGCAGTCCTCCTCACAGTTCTGAGGCAGGTGCCTAGAAGAAGCTCTGACAACAGCTGTGCAAAACTCCAGAAATCTGGGACACAGCACTCTCCACTCTGAAAGCTGAGTTCTACTGTGACAAAGAGCTCAAAAGTCAAGTAACTGGATGGCAAGATGAGCAAACATAGGAAGTAAAATCAAACTATAGGATCATTTTTTGGTGACAAAGACAATCAAAACATAAAAGCAGAAGAAGACAACAAAGACAGAACTCCTGCATCAAAAGCCTCCAAGAAAAATATGAACTGGTTGCAGGCCATGGAGGAGCTCAAAAAGGATTTTGAAACTCAAGTAAGAGAAGTAGTGGAAAAATTGTGAAGAAAATGAGAATGACGCAAGAAAATCATGAAAAATGAGTCAACAGATTGCTAAAGGAGACCCAAAGAAATACTGAAGAAAATAACACCTTAAAAAATAGACTAACTCAAATGGCAAAAGAGGTCCAAAAAGCCAATGAAGAAAAGAATGCCTTAAAAAGCAAAACTGGCCAGATGGAAAAGGAATTTCAAAGGCTCACTAAAGAAAGTAATTCCCTCAAAATTAGACTGGAACAAATGGAAGCTAACGACTTCATGAGATATCAAGATACTATAAAACAGATCCAAAAGAATGAAAAAATTGAAGACAATGTGAAATATCTCACTGGAAAAACCACTGACCTGAAAAACAGATCCAGGAAAGAGAATTTAAAAATTATTTGACTACCTTAAAGCCATGATCAAAAAAAGAGCCCAGACATCATCTTTCAAGAAATTATCAAGGAAAACTGTCCTGATATTCTAGAACCAGATGGCAAAATAGAAATTGAAAGAATTTACCAATTGCCTCTTGGAAAAGATCCCAAAAAGAAAACTCCTAGGAATATTATAGCCAAATTACAGAGTTCCCAGATCAAGGAGAACATATTACAAGCAATCAGGAAGAAACATTTGAATATTGTGGAAATACAATCAGGATAACACAAGATCTAATAGCTTCTATATTAAGGTTTCGAAGGGCTTAGAATATGATATTCCAGAGATCAAAGGAGCTAGGATTAAAAGCAAGAATCACCTACCCAACAAAACTGAGTAAATAATTGAGGGGAAAATATGGCTATTCAATGAAATAAAGGACTTTCAAGTATTTTTTGATGAAAAGACCAGAGCTGAATAGAAAACCTGACTTTCAAATACAAGAAGCAAGAGAAGCATGAAAAGGTAAACAGGATAAAGAAATCATAAGGATCTTATTAAAGTTGAACTATTTACATTCCTACATGGAAAGACAATATTTGAAACTCATGAGAGTTTTCTCAGTATGAGGATAGTTGAAGGGAATACATATGTGTGTGTGTGTGTGTGTGTATAAAAACATGTATACATACACACATTCATACATATATATGTATGTATAAGTGGGTGTATGTGTCTATATGTACGTATATATTTGTCTACATATATACATAGAAAGAGGGCACAGGGTGAGTTGAATGTGAAGGGATGATATCTAAAAAATTAAGAGGTGAGAGGAATATATTGGGAGGAGAGGAGGAGAGATAGAATGAGGTAGATTATCTCACATAAAGGAGGCAAAAGAGAAAGTTGTTACAATGGAGGGCAAGAATAGGAAGGTGAAAGGGAATGAGTCAACCTTCCTCTCACTGGATTTGACTTAAGGAAGGAATAACATGCACACTCAATTGGGTATCTCATCCTATAGGAAAGTAGGGGGGAAGACAATAAGAGCAGGGATGACAGAAGACAGAGCAGATTAGGGGAGAGGGTAATTAGAAGAAAACACTTCTGAAAAGGGACAGAGTCAAAGGAGAAAACAGAATTAATGGGAGATGGGATAGGATGGAGGGAAATATTGTTAGTCTTTTACAATATAACTACTATGTAAATGTTTCGCATAACTACACTTGTATAACCTATACCGAATTGCCTGTCTTCCCAGTGGAAGTGGGTAAGGAGGGGAGAAGGGAGAGAATCTTGAACTCAAAGTTTTTTGTTTTTTTTTTTTATTTGCTCATTTCCTTTTAATTTACAAGATTCAGTTCCACAATCACTTGAGTTTCAGATTTTCTCCCCTCCCTTCCCCCCCCCCATGGTGGCGTGCAATCATGTATAGGATCTGCAAATACTTTCACATTGTACAATGAACTCAAAGTTTTAAAAAACGATGTTAAAAAATTATTTTTACATGCAATCAGGAAATAAGATATACAGGCAATGGAGTATAGAAATTTATCTTGCCCTGCAAGTAAGTGGGGGGGGGGGGAGATGGGAGGGATATAAGAGAGGGCAGACTGGAGGAAGGGTATTCAATATGCTTGCCATCTTGGGGTGGAGGTGGAGGAAAGATGGGAAGAAAATTTTGTAACTCAAAAATCTTCTGGAAATGAATGCTGAAAACTAAAAATAAATAGTTTTTTTTTTAAATCTTCTTACACAGTATCCTTTCCCCACCCCCTCCCTCAGCCCCAAAATTTACTCTTCAATTCAATAATACTGGTCTCCTTGCTTTTCCTCAGACAAGACACTATCTCTACACTCCAGGCATTTTCACTGGCTGTCTCTCATGCCTGGAATGCTCTCCCTCCTCATCTCTGGCTTTTGACTTTCCTGAGTGCTTCAAGTCCCAGTTAAAATCTTACCTGTGACAAGAAGGCCCTTCCTGAGAGCCCCTACTGCCTTCTCAATATGAACAGGCAGTTTTCAAAAGGAGAAATCAAAGCTATCAGTAGTCTTATGAAAAATGATCTAAAATAATTAATAGAGAAATGCAAATTAAAATTCTGAGGTACTACTTTTATACCTATCAGATGGCCTAAGATGACAAAAAAGGAAAATGACAAATGCTAGAGGGGATGTGGAAAACAGATACACTAACGTACTATCAGTAGAACTGTTAACTAGCCGTGCTGGAGAACAATTTAAAATAATACCCAAAGAGTTAAAAAACTGTGCCTACCCTCTGACCCAGTAATACTGATACTAAATCTATACCAAAAAGAAATGAAAGAATCAAAAGGATCTATAAATATTTATGATAGCTTTTTGTGATGACAAAAAAAACCCTGGAAATTGAGGGGATGCCCTTCAATTGGGGAATGGCTGAACAAGTTGTGGTATATGATTGCAATAGAATACTCTTTGTGCTAGAAGAAACAACAAGGGGAATGATTTCAGAAAAACCTGGGAAGACTTATTTTAACTGATGCAAAGTGAAATGAACAGAACTAGAAGAACACTGTATATAGTAATAGCAATATCATAGATGGATAAGCAACAGTGAAAGACTTAGTTCCTCTAAGCAATACAATGATCCACAACAATTTCAAGGGACTTATGATGAAAAATGTTAACCAACTCCAGAAAGAGAACTGATGAACTCAGTGAAGCATATTTTTCTACTTTCTTTATTTTTCTTGCTTTTAATTATGCTACAAAGTTAATACAGAATTATGTTTTGCATGACTTCATATGTATAATGAGTATTACATTTCTTGCCTTCTCAATAGATATGGAGGGAGGAAGAGGAGGAAAATTTGGAACTGGAAACAAAAATAGGTTTTTAAAAAAAATGTCAGTGCCTTCTCTCTACTGATCGTCTCCAATTTGCCATGTCTATATCTTGTTTGTACTTTTATTCCCTATTAGAATGTTAAAACATCCTTTGGAAAAGGGACTGTCTTTTGTCTTTCTTTGTAATACCAACCTGACACAGAATAGGTGCTTAATAATTATTTAACAACTGATTGACTGTGAAGTGGCCCATTCTGAACCTTGTAAACAATGTCCCTTTCTCAGACTTTGATTGAATACTCTAAGGGAAGAAGTGTAAAGAAATTTCTGAAGCAATTTGAGAGGATTACAAAGCACTGACCCTTGAATTAAGACAACTATAGAATATGCTACAGGTAATGGTTGAGAGAAACAGTTACACCTCAGAAAAAACAACAGCAAAAATAAAATTAATTAAAAGTTATTTATGGAATACTATTGTGCTATAAGAAACGAGGAGCAGCAGACTTCGTAATAACCTGGATAGACTTATATAAACTGATGCTGAGTGAGGAAAGCAGAACCAGGAAAACTTTGTACACAATTACAGACACATCGTATCTGTGATGACTAACTTTGATAGACTGGGCTGCTCTCAGCAATGCAAGGTTTAAGACAACTCCAAATGACTTATGATGGAAAGGATATCCACATCCAGAGAAAAGAACTACAGAGTTTGAATACAGATTGAAGAAAACTACTTGCTTTCTCTCTTTTGTGTTTTGTTTTGTTCCTTCTTTCTCGTTGTTTATTTCATTTGTTGTAACTCTTCTTTACAACTTGAACAACGCTTAATGTGAAGGTATTCGTAGAGCTTATATTGTATTGTATGCCGCCATGGAGGGGTGGGGGGGAGGGAGAAAATTTGGAACTTGAAGGATCGTGGAACTGAATGTTGTAAACTAAAAGTAAATAAATGAATTTAATAAAATAAAATTGGCGGGGGGACCCCACCAATAAATAAATAAATGAATGAATAAATAAATAAATAAATGAATGAATAAATAAATGAATAAATGAATGAACAAATAAAATATCTCTATTTTTTTAAAGTTTTTTTTTTTAAAAAAAACTGCATTTTGTGAAGGGTATCATAGAAAGTGAATTAGTGTCAATATTAAACATACATGCACCAAATGGCATAGCATTTAAAATAATGAAAAAATTAAAACATTTACAAAGAGAAAGAGACAGTAAAACTATTAACAGTAAATAGAGGACCTCAATTTACCCATCTCAGACTAGAAGAAATCCATTTTTTTTAAGTGAAGGATCTGAATAGAATTTTAGAAGAGTTAATAATGATATGTTTAGAGGTTATTGAATGGAAATAAAAAGGAGTGTGTGTGTGTATCTGAATACATATACATATGTATGTGTATATCTCCATCTATCTATCAATCAATCAGCTCTGTATGATACTTTTAAAAAAACTGACCATGTATTAAAACAACCCCACAAGTGCTGAAAGGCAGAAATATTAAATGCAACTTTTGTGGGTCACAGTGATATAACAACTATATTTAATAAAGAATCAAGAATAAAATACTGAAAAATTAATTTGAAACTAAATAATCATAAAAACATGAGTAAAAAACAAAACTATAGAAACAATAATTTCATTAGAGATGACAACAATGAGACATCAAAATTGGGACCCAGTCAAAGCAATATTTAGAGACAATGTTATATCTCTTATCAGTTACTAGAGAATACAACTAAATTACTTAGAACATCAAATTCAAAACCCTCAATTGGACACCAAAATTAAAATCCTAAAAATCAAAGAAGACACTAACAAAATTGAAAATAATAATAACAATAATAAAATTTGGAGCTGTTTTTTTTAAAGGACAACAAAACTGATAAGCCATTAGTTAATTTGATTTTTTTAAAAAGAAAACCAAATAACCTTACCAAAAATGGAAAACAGTGATTCACAATTAATGCAGAATGAAAGAAATTATTAGGAATTATTTCACCTAATTATATGCAATAAATCTCAAAAATCTAGATGCAAGAGAGGAATATGTACAAAATTAAAAATGTCCAGATTAACAACAACAAAAAAGAAACAGAAGAAAGAAACGAAAAAGAAACTACCGAAGGAAATGGACTTTCAAAAGAAAAAACCCAGGACAACAATGATTTACACATGTATTCCATTATTTAAAAACAATTAATTCCTATGCTCCATAAACTATTCGAAGGGGAAAAAAAGGGGAAAAGAATTGGCACTACCAAATTCTGTCTATAACATATAGAAAGACTTGACATCTAAACCAGGAAGAGTCAAAACAAATAATGAAAACTGGCAAGAAATATCATTAATACTGATGCAAAATTTTACACAAAATATTGGCAAAGAAATTTCAGCAACATATCAGAAAATTATATACTATGACCAGGTTGGATTCATAATAAGAATGTAGGATGGCTTTAATATCAGAACCATAAACATAAAAATATAACTGACTGTATTAACACAAAAATAATATCAATAACAATACAATATCAATAATATCAACAGATACAGAAAACCCTTTTGACAAGGTACAACACCCATTCCTCTTAATGAAACTAGAAAGCAAAGGAATAAATACAACTTTCCTCAATATCATAAGAAGTATCTATCAAAAGCGGCAGGTAGGTGGCACAGTGGATACAGTGCTGGCTCTGGAGTCAAGAAGACTCATTTTTGTAAATTCAAATCTGGCCTCAGACACAAGTTGTGTGACACAGGGGGAATCACGTAACCCTGTTTGCCCCAGTTCCTAATCAGTAAAATGAGCTAGGCAAGGAAATGGCAAACCACTGAAGTATCTTTGCCAAGAAAACCTCAAATAGTGTCTTGAAGAGTTGGACACATCCGAAAATGACTAAACAACATCATCTATCAAAAACCAAAAAGGAGCATTCTCTGTAAAAAGGAGCATTGTCTGTAATGGAGTTAAACTAAAGACCTTTCCTATAATATCAGGAGTAAAGGAAAGATGTATTTGTCACCATAATATGAAATATACGAGAAATGCTAGCTGTACTAATAAGAAAAGAAAAAAGAAATTGAGGGAATAAAGAGGGAAAAACAAAACTGCTTAGGAAATGACTGAAAAAATTGGAATGTAGTTGGGCAGAATATAGGTCTAATCCAATATTTAATAACATGTATCAAAATAATCTCCAAATGGCCACATGAGTTACACATGAAAGGAGACAAAACAATTAAATTCTATGGATAAAGGAAGGGCTTATAACCAGACAAGAGACAGAATCACAAAAAGTAACATGAATAATTTCCATTATATACAATTTAAACATTTTAGAACAAACAAAACTAATATAGCTAAAATCAGAAGAAGGTAAATGCAGGGCAGGGGGCAGATCTTTCTAGCAAGTTTGACCAATAGAGGCCTAATTTTCTAAAATATAGGAGGAAATGAATAAAACTTCTAAGAATAAGAGACAATTCCCAATTGCTAGCCAAAAGATATGAAAATACAGTTTTCAGGGGAAAAAATCCATGCTTTCTATACTTATGTTAAAAAAACCTGCAAATCACCAATAATTAGAGAAATGCAAATTATAACAACTGTGAACATATACTGCATGACAGAATGAATGGAATGGCTTCAGAGCAAACAAGGAAGATTTCTATGAACTAATACAGAGTAAAGTGAGTAAAAACAGGAAAATTATATATCATATGCAGGAATACACAGGACATATAAACATATGCTGGCATATTCCTATACACACGTAACTATGTATGTATATGTATGCAAATGTGTATATTAACAACAATAATGCAAAAACAAAGAACTCTGAATTACTTCGGAAATCTGACTGATGCAATGAACAACCATGACTTTCAGAGGACTCATGAAGAAACATACTTTCTATGTCCCCCATAAAAAAATTATAGCAACAGTTTTTGTTTTGTTTTGACATCACTAAAGTGGGAAGTGGTGGTGGTGCTGGTGGTGGGTATTTTTGATTGACTGTACATTCTTATAGTGGCAGGTAGGTGGTGTAGTGGATAGAGCACTTGGTCTAAAGTTAGGAAGACCTGAGTTCAAATTCAGACACTTATTAGCTGTGTGACCCTGGGAAAGTCATTTAACCATGTCTGCCTTAGTTTCCTCATCTGTAAAATGAGTTGAAGGAAAGGCAAACCACTACAGTATCTTTACCAAGAAAACCCAAAAAGGGAGTCAAGAAGAGTTGGACACAAATGAAAAAGAACTAAACAATAACAACATTTTTATAAGCAGAGGTTTTGTATTTCTTATCTTTTGAATGGGGGTTGGGAAAAGGTAGGAGAAAGAGAAGGCAGGTTTTCATTTAAAAATAAAATTTAGGGGACAGAGCCAAGATGGCAGAGTGAAGACAGGAACTCATCCGAGCTTCCCCATGAATTCCTTCAATAAATTAATCTGAACAATTTTTAGAGTGGCAGAATCCATTAGAAGACAGAGTGTGGCAAATTTCCAGCGCAGGAAAGTGAGGAAGGGCAGGATTTGTTGAACTGGGCAGGGGAAGTACAGAGCACAGAGTGCAGAGCACATGGACTGTACCAGCACAGATCCAACCATAGCGGGACCAGAGCAAGCCCTGGCGAACTCACCCAATCACCTCAGAGGTGATTCCCCGACCTCTCACTAAAACACAGGGGTCAGCTGGAGCTAAACAAGAGACAAGTTGCAGGGCCTGCAGCAGCTACTTCTGGGGCTATTAACCAATAGCCCAAAAGTGTAAAAATCACCTACCTGAACTTCCAGGAGCCAAGATCATGGAGTAAACCATAGCTGCTCTAAACTCCCTCTCTAATCCTGAAAAACCCAGAGAATATTGCCCTAGGCTAAAATCCTGAAATAATGGAACCAGCACCAGGCTTGGAAGTCCTAGAGGAAGGGTGTGGCTGTGGCTGTGCTGACCCTGCAAAACTGAGTATAATACTTCAGTGAAAAATATGGACATTCAATGAAATAGAGGACTTTCAAGCATTCTGGATGAAAAGACCAGAGCTGAACAGAAAATCTGACTTTCAAATACAAGAAGCAAGAGAAGCATGAAAAGGTAAACAGGATAGAGAAATCACAGGGATTTACTTAAAGTTGAACTATTTACATTCCTCCATGGAAAGACAGTATTTGTAACTCATGAGACTTTTCTCAGCATGGGGATAGTTGAAGGGAATACATATGTGTGTGTGAGTATATACACATTTATACACACATGCATATATACACATACACATATGTGCACACACAAATATATAATCATATATATGTATGTATAGGTGTATGTGTGTATGTATATATGTGTGTACATGTATACACAGAAAGAGGGCACAGGGTGAGTTGAATATGAAGGGGCAATATCTAAAATTAAAATTAAGAGGTCATGGAGGAATATACTGGGAGAATGAAAAAAGGAGAGATAGAATAACGTATATTATCTCACATAAAAGAGATAAGAGAAAGCTGTTACAATGGAAGGGAAGAACAGGAAAGTGAAAGGGTCAAAGGAGAAAACAGAACAAATGAGGGGCGGGATAGGATGGAGGGAAATATAGTTAACATTTCACAATATGACTACTATGGAAATGTTCTGCATAACTACACATGTGTAACCTATATTGAATTATTTGTCTACCCAGGGGCGGGAGGTAGGGTGTGGGAGGTAGGGTGCAGAGGGGAGAAGGAAGAGAATCTGGAACTTAAATTTCTAAAAACAAATGTTTAAAAAATTGTTTTTACATGCAACAGGGAAATAAGGTACATAGGCAATGGGGTACAGAAATCCATCTTGCCCTATAAGAAAGTATGGGGGCAGAGGGGCATGCAGGGGTATGAGAGAAGGCAGATTGGGGGAAGGGGTGTTCAGTATACTTTGCCATCTGAGGTTGGGAGGTAGAGGAGAGATGGGGAGAAAATTTGTAACTCAAAATCTTGTGGAGATGAATTTTAAAAACTAAAAATAAATAAATAAATTTTTACAAAATTCATCCAGAAGAACAAAAGATCCAGAATATCAAGGGAATTAATGAAAAGAGATGCTAGAGAAGGTGGCCTAGCCATATTAGATTTTAAACTGAATTATAAAGCAGCAGTCGTCAAAACTACTTGGTACTGGCTGAGGAATAGAGTAGTGGATCAGTGGAATAGATTAGGTAACAAATCACAAAACACAGTAGTCAATGACTACAGTAATCTACTGTTTGATAAACCCAAAGATTCCAACTTCTGGGATAAGAACTCACTGTTTGACAAAAACTGCTGGGGAAACTGGAAAATAGTATGGCAGAAACTGGGCACAGACCTATATCTTACACCCTATACCAAAATAAAGTCTAAATGGGTTCAGGATTTTGATATAAGGGCTGATACTGCAAGCACTCTGGGAGAGCAAGAAATAGTTTACCTGCCAGATTTATGGAGAAGGGAAGAATTTATGATCAAACAAGGGATAAGAGAGCATTACCAAATGCAAAATGGGTAATTTTGATTACATTAAATTGAAAAGCTTTTGTACAAACAAAACCAGCGTAACCAAGATTAGGAGGGAAGTGGAAAATTGGGAAAGAATTTTCACAACCAGTGTCTCTGGCAAAGGTCTTATTTCTAAAATATACAGAGAGAACTGAGTCAAATATATAAGAATACAAGTCATTCCCCAATTGATAAATGGTCAAAGGATATGAACAGGCAGTTTTCAGAGGAAGAAATTAAAGATATCTATAAGCATATGAAAAGATGCTCTAAATCAGTATTGATTAGAGAAATGCAAATCAAAACAACCCTGAGGTACTATATCTCACCTGTCAGATTGGCTAACATGACAAAACAAGAAAATGATAAATGCTGGAGAAGATGTAGGGAAAATTGGAACACTAATGCATTGTTGATAGAGTTGTTAACTGATCCAACCATTCTGGAGAGCAATTTGGAACTATGCCCAAAGGGCTATAAAAATGTGTATACCCTTCTACCCAGAAATACCATTTCTAAGGCTGTCTCCCAGAGAGTCCACACAAGTGGGAAAAGGACACGAATGTAAAAAATATTTATAGCAACTCTTTTTGTGGTGACAAAAACATGGAAATCAATGGGATGCTCATCAATTGGAGAATGGCTAAACAAGTTGTGGTATATGATTGTAATGGAATACTACTGTGCTATAAGAAATGAGGAGCAGACAGACTTCATAATAACCTGGAGAGACTTATATCAACTGATGCTGAGTGAGAGGAGCAGAACCAGGAGAACATTGCACAGAATTACAGACACATCATATCTGTGATGACTCACTTTGATAGACTGGGCTCCTCTCAGCAATGCATGGCTATATGACAATTCCAAACAACTCATGATGGAAATGGCTATCCACCTCTAGAGAAAGATTTACGGAGTCTGAATGCAGATTTAAGTCAACTACTTGCTCTCTCTTTTTGTTTTGCTTTGTTCCTTCTTTCTTGCTGTTCATTCCACTGAATATAATCCTTCTTTTCAATTTGACTAATGTTTAATATGAAGTTATTTGTAGAACCTATATCAGATTGCATGCCACCATAAGGAGTAAGGGGGGGAGGAGAAGGAGGGAGAGAAAATTTGGAACTCAAAAGCTGGTAGAACTGAATGGTATAAACTAAAAGTTAATTAAGTAATTAATTAATTAAAATAAAAATAAAACTTAATTTTAAAAAAAGAGAAGGGAATAAGAGGAAAGGTAATAAAGGTACAGATATAAGCTAAGAGGGATGCATAGATCTAGTGAGGATTTCTTAAGGATGTGAGAGACATAGGCACATTTGTAGGCAGCAAGAAAGCGGTTAATAGACCAGAAGAGACTGATGATTAATTAATAAGAGAACAAAGAGGTCAATCTAGAGGAGAGGATAGAAGGGAGAAGGGTCATATCTTCACATGAAACACAGGTGAAGGAAGGAGTAGGAGAAAGCATCTGACTAATATGATATAAGGAGGGGAGAAGAAGGTGCTGTTGGCAAACTGCCTCAACTTTTTCAATGAGATAAGAAGTAATGGGATACAACAGTAAGGTTTGTGGAGGAATGAATATACATTTGGAAAAACTGTATATGGCACTTTTACAAAAACTGACAATATATTGGCACATAAAGACCTCTTCAAAGAAAATGAAAAAAAAAAAGCAGAAATACTACACACATCATATACTGGTTATAATGCAATTAAATTATATTCAATAAATTGTCTTTAAAGAAGGAACATAAATAATAAAATTCTAAAAATCAATTGGGTCAAAGAGGAAATTACAGAAACAAAGGATGTCATTAAAAAATGACAATAATGAAATAACACACCAGAGTTTCTAAGATGCATCTAAAGCATTTTTGAAGGGAAAACTTTGAATTAAATGAAATAATTAATAATGAGCAAAGGTGCAAGGTACTGTAGCTAAATCCACATAAATTTCAGCATTTTCACAAAAAACAAACAAAGAAAAAACAAAAACAAATACCCAGAAGAACTAAAATGACAAACTTTCCTCAAAATAACTATGACATACATAAAATATATGAGAGTATATCTTCCAAGTTCACTCAGGGGCAATATTAACCTACCTATAAAACACACTTTGCATAAATACAGACCAACTCAGCTATCTGGTGAAACATTCACTGCTAATGGGTAGATTAAAGTATTTGAGACTGATACCACTACTCTAAACTACTAATAATTAAAGAAATACAAGTTAAAGCAACTTTGAGGTTCTACCTGATACCTATGAGACTGGCAAAGATGACAAAAGAATAAAATGATAAATGTTGGAAGAGCTGTAGGAAAACAGGCACATTGGTGAAGCTATGAATTGGTTCAGCTGTTGTGTAAGACAATTTGGAAGTATGCCCAGAAAGTTAAAGTGTGCATACCCTGTGACCCAATTATTCTCCTTCTAAGCATACCCAAAAGAAATTTAAGAAAAAAGAGATGTAAATGTTTTAAAAAAAATTTATAGTACACCTCTTTTCATAGTAGCCAAAACTTGAAAATCTAGGGGATGTCCTCTGTTTGAGGATGGCTAAACAAATTGTTCTATATAAATATAATGGAAGGATAATGAAACATAAAAAAAATTATAAATGAAAAATCTCAGAGTACACTGGGAAGATGTTTATGAACTGACAAATACAGAAGAAACAGAACTAGGAGAACAATTTAAAACAGTGCTAAAAATATTTTAGATTAAAACTACTTTGAAAGACTTTGGAACCCCAATCAATGCACAAGTTCAAAAGAATGAAGATCTAACATGTCACTTCTGAAACAGAGGTGAAAAACTTGAAATGTGGAAAGACACATGCAGTTTTTAGACTCTGTGTACTATCCAGCTCTCTCATACTATAAATTATGGAGAAGGCTCTGTACTACATTAGTAGAGAAAGTTTCCTCATCCAGGACCTCCTAATAACAATGAAGTCCAAGTTCAATTCCTAGCCCCATTCCATACAAACTATATGAATTGATCTCTATAGTACTTTAAAGGTCTCATCTTCCAGGAGCACACAGGTATCTCCTCTACTTTGACTCCAGTCCCATCTACTTAAAGTCTGTTTATAGTCTCTTCATCTTACTCCCACCTTTACCAAAATAGAGCCAAATGTAGTAAAGATCACCTTATCCCTATCCCAAATCCAAATAGGTCTTAAACTATCTCAAATCACACCTACTCTAGAAGCCTCCTCAGATTAATCAAAGGACAATTTTCTCTTCTCCTCACACTATGCATTAAAATACCCAAATGAGGTTTTTGTTCATGATAATTATAATAATAGTTGCTCACTTTTATTAGAATAGCACTACTTAATAAAACAGGCATGCTGAGCATAATGATTAAATAACTGTTTTGTTGTTAGGAAAAAAGCACAAGGTATCCACTTCATGGAGAATTTCCACATTCTTTCAAAATATCCAAGTGCTCTGGAGAAAATCAACTTTTCCAGATCATTGCACAGTACCCAGTGCCACTATGAAAATAACCACTAGCTCACATGTTCAAATCCTTAAAAAAAAAAACAAAAAAAAAAAACCAACCAGTATAGGCTTACTATGAATCTGTAAGAACTTTAATTTTTAAAACTTTTCTTTTTTATTTCCTTTGCTCTGAATATTTACGAGAATTGTTTTATAGAAAAATTTTGTCAACCACCAGTTCATGTTTATGCTATCTACAGGAGAGTAACAGGAAAGAAAAAGTTGGCAGCACCAAATGTGGTAAGAAATATAAACATTTTTGGATGTGTCAGATGCTATTTCATTATTTTCCATAATGACTTGCAATTCTGTATTGATAACCTAAAAGGATTACTGCATCTTGAAAAAATGAGGGGCAGCTAGGTGGTACAGTGAACAGAGCACCAGCCCCAGAGTCAGGAGGACCTAAATTCAAATCCGGATCAGACACTTAACACTCACTAGTCACGTGACCTCAGGCAAGTCATTTAACCCCAACTGCCCTGCTTTCCCCTGCCCAAAAATTTAAAAAAGAGCAAGATTAAAGGATTTAATAAAATTCTCTAAATTTTATTACTGAAAAAAGGAGTTATAATATGATAAAGTTTTGGAGTTTTCAAAAGTAATGTTAAAATTTATATATGCAATTTAAATAACAGTGATAAGTAGAATTCCATGTTAGCACACAAAGGAAAATATAAAAAGGTCCTTGTTTCCTTCTTTAAACATAATCTATTCCACTACCAAGTTACTAGCAATTTTCATATACTGTACTACTGTGTCTAGATTGACAGTTTCTTACACCAGGAGGATATTAACCTTTAATCCCTGAATCATTAAAGAAATGTTTGCAGGAATATTTTTAGCCTCTTTATCTGGTCAAAGCACTGGAAGCTAAGTAGTATCTGTACAAACCAATCATTTCACCAGCAGTTTTATATTTCTTTAAAGCCTCCTATAAAAAGCACCTGCCTACAGTGAGTAATGGAGTTTTATATTCATTGCACTCAGGAACAGCGTATGTAACCTATTCCATTTTCCTCCCTTGTGGAATATATTTCAGCTTATATCGTACAGCACATTACCAATGCATATAAAGACTCTCTGATCGGCTATTTGGACCGTAGACAGCAACCTGCATGAGTGCTTCTTCCCCTTTCCCCCAAATAAAGTATTCACTTTATTCAACAAGTCAAATTAAAACATTTACAATGCTAATTTTACCTTCATAATGAATATGCACAATGCATGAATGCATATTAACTATGTCTGATAAAAGACACTAATATATATTTTCAGAAGTGTAACAAAATTTGTATAGTTGGTGGTCAAACACTCTTTGCATATCCCATGCAGTAAAATACAAAGAGGCCACCTTAGGCTACCTTCATGAGTGAACCTACTCCTAGGCAACTTGCTGTTAAACATTATTGTGGCCACCCTGGGAAGTAAAACTGAGATAATTTTGGCTCTTATGGCTCATAAGGGAATGAGAATAGATTTTTGCTTTAAGGTGGTCTTAAGGTTTAACTCTACTGGACTACCAAGTCCTTCTCTAAACATAAATATTCTAGTCATTGCATTAATTACTATAATAATTATGAATGGAAGTGATCTTAATGTGAGATTAATTTAAATCAACAAACATTTATTAAGTACCTACTGTGTACAAAGTATTGCTGTACTGTGCCAGGCATAAATCTCAAGTAAAGAATGGTCTCCATCCTCATAGAGGGGAAGAATAATAGGGACAGGTAAGGAAAGATAGAAATAGACTAGACAGAAAGATAGAAATAGAAACAGAAAGACAGATAGATAGAAATAGACTAGAAACAGTCTTATCTATGTTACTATGCTTCTTATATTTATATGTTCATATCACCTTTTTGAAAGATAAAAAGTATATGTAAGGCAACAGCTCCATGCTGCCCCTTGGTGGTGCCCTGCCAAACTGAGTCCTCCCTGTATGAATACAAGATCAACAGCATGAGAGAAGCTGTCTGCTACAATACTTAATGAGTAAATATTTACTGAGCACATATAATGTACAAGATAGATCTCATGGGATACAGAGACATGTATGAGGCATAGTGTATAACCTCAAGGAACTTAAAATCTAGTTGGAGAAAGAGAATTTTTAGAAAAGAAAACACTGCAAAGCCACCTCAGACAGGCTGCCATCAAACAGTGAAATATCAATAAAAAGCAGCAAAAGTCAAATTGAAACACAGCCCTCTCAAGATACCAGGTGTTACAAGTAAAGCCCCCAACCCAAATTGGGTCAACAACTGAGAAGATGGCACAGCAGAAAGAGCAAGAGTCAAGAAATCTGGGTTTGATAATTCGAGGTTATATGACAAGAAGAAAATAACATATCCTTTTAGCCTCAATTTCCTCATCTATAAAATGGAGATATGTCATTTGAGATACTTCAGAGGGATGTCATGAAAAGAATGTTTTTTTTAAACCTTAAAACAATAGAAAGATAAGAACTATGACTATAAAGGTGGTAACTCTAATCACAGCTTAACCCTGTTATTTCCTCCCAGTCATTTTCAGCTCAAAGATGGGCCAGAACTGGTTGCAGCATAAGTGTTTCCTCTGCCCCTTTCAGGGTTCCCCTACTCAAAGAGGCTAGACTAGGACTGAAAGAAAGAATGAACATCTGGACACGTAAGAGAGGGGGTGAGGGGAAAGTGTATTTATAACAATATTAAAAAGCCAACTAGTGGCAAAGCAAAGAGTCTTCATCCACCAAGTTTTTAGAATTATTCTACTTTAGAGAAGTGAAAAAGAAACCTGCCAAATACTGATGCCAAATAAAGATTTATTAGACAAATACTTATATTTGTTCTGCAAATCATGAGTATTACTTTTGGTCAATAGGAACACAAAAGGTCTAATCCTTTTCCTTCTCATGGGCCATACAAACTTCAACTGACTTCACAATTCCTTCACAACTAATAATGTAAAGTCAAGATAATGTAAAATGGTCTTTTCTTTTTCCTATTTAATTTTCTAAGCAAGTACTTGCATGGCTTAATACTAGCTGATAATACTATGTTGATTCAGATTATTCTGACAAAGTTTATCAGTTTAGAGATCCTTGGATTGTACTTTTCTAAAAGCTGTCTGTTTCACAGAGTAATGTTCCAAACACGGAATCAAAGAAAAACAAATTAAAAGGATAAATTTTGTACTAGCTCTGGGAAATCTTTTCCACACAAAAAAAACTCTGTACACATTCCACATTATTTAGTATTGAAACTTGTGACATATCCAATACAAGCTTCTTTTTAGTAGATCTTTAGTAAATCCACACAGTGCTTTAAATAAAGCAAGAGTTTATACTTACAGAAATAATTTTGGCAAAAAAAGAAAAATTCAAAATTTCAAAAGCAAAAATAAATACAAGCTTAGTTTACTTACCTGGGAAGTGCATTATTTTTTCTCAACTTTTTGAAGCTAAATTGTTTAATATAAACATTTCTAACATTCAAGCCTGTGCTTTATTTTTCATATCACTAGCCCTTTTTACATCACAGCAGCTTAAGGACATGTTCACATAAGGGCACAACTATGCCTGTGAGTTTCAAAGAATTATTTTATTACTTGGCTAAATTTGTGAGAAAGCAGTTTATATGAATGCCAGTTGTACCTCTTTGGAAAGGAGGATGTAAACCTATTTAGTGATCTGCCTTTCTCTTTCATCTTGTCTCTAGTTTCTGTGTAGATTTATAATGTTCATTGTTTCCAATTTTAACAAATCACCTAATGGCAGAAAGGAAAATATGTTAACCTTGGAATTATTTGCAGTTGGAGAAATCTCTTTTGTCTGGCCCAAGCTGGGCCTGCAATCTGTTTTAAACACAGATTGTCTGTCTTTCGTCTGACAGCCACCAAGCTGCACAAATTACTTTCTGCCTGTTCACCTGTTTGCAGCTGCGTCTGTAAGCTCAAGATTCTGCAGTTTGACTTGAGCAACCACTTCAGGACTGATGACATGTGCTGCTGATAAACTGAGCAATTTGAAGAAATTACTGGCAATAGTTATTGAAAGCCATCTGGGCATGAGCTGAGCACTAGAAGCCTTCAATCATGTGTCTGCAACCTGCAGTGGCGGCAGTAGTGTTTGAAGTGATACCCTCCTAGAAGAGGGTCGGCCCTGGCACTAAAGAACCAAGCAAGAAATGGAATATAATCACTCATGAGAATAATAAAAGAGTATGTCCTCTTGGAACTATAATTTGAGGTTTAGTCCTCTCTTCAAAACATTTTTGTTTAAATGGACTACACTAAGAGTTCAAATTTCCTTTGCTCCCTTACAACGGGAGGATTCCTTCTTTCCCAAATCAACATCCTTTCCACCATCCCCAACTGCACATGCTTATTGGAACTCTATCAGCTTCTCTAAATTTCTCTGTCAATTTGTTTTCAACAAGGTGATTTAGTTGGACTATTTATAGAATCATTCATGTCAACCACAAAGAGAAGCTATTTGGGTGTTTTATATGTGATCATTTTACTTCTTCACACAATTTCTCCCAAAGTCTGCATTCACGTTTTTGGGACTACAAACAACAGACAATATAATACCTTTGTGAATTAACATTTCTTTCTAAATCAGACAGAAGTAGTAAAAAGGACAATTGGGCCAGAAAAAAAAAACTACACATACACTTCTGTTTGTTATAATGCATTTCATAAATACTGTGAGGCTATTCATCAAGCTCTGAAATCATGTAACACATCTCTATGAGCAATGTTTGAATTGAAAGTGACGCAAGCTGTGTGACCACAGGCTAGACACTTTTAAGTCTTCAGAGAACTGTCAGAGACTTGGAGAGATTAAGCCGTAGACAGGCAGCGTTCTGAGGACAAGAAGAGTTCTTCCCATTCCAGATAGAGATGAAATTATATTTAACATATATTTAGTTTTCATATTTAAGACAGATAGATGTACTATTTCAAATAACAATAATGATCACTGGCAATTTTACATATTTATATTAAGATCAGGATTAAATGAAAAAACATTCATAACAGTACAAAACATTCTATAGGAAGGACCAAAATATTATAAAGATATATTTAAAAGCTAACTAAGTTTCATGTATATTATACATAATTCAAATGTACAGTCTGAGGGAAAAATACTAGCTGCTTTACTCTGAAAGCATCCTCAAAAGTTGGCTAACCAGAAATTCAGCATTAGTTCTGATAAACATTTGGAAACTCTACTTTTACGTCTGTATAAAACCTGACAAAAGAGAATAACAGCAAGTCAAATAAAAGATTAAATGTAAAATGGATCAAAAATGCTCATAAAATATACTATGTTAAAAATTTCTCTTTATGTTTAACTATATCAAACAGAAGGAAATGTTAACTTTCACCAAAAGATATTCCTTAAAAGATATTCCATTTCTTAATTTCATAAAAAAAATAAACTGTCATTAATGGTAGAAGATTACAATTTCTTAAGAGAAACTGACTAAATCAGACACTATCTAAGGCAGTGGTTCTCAACCTTCCTAATGCCGGTACCCTTTAATATACAGTTCCTCATGTTGTGGTGACCACCAACCATAAAATTACTTTCGTTACTACTTCATAACTGTAATTTTGCTACTGTTATGAATCGTAATGTAAATATCTGATATGCAGGATGTATTTTCATTGTTACAAATTGAACATAACCCACAGGTTGAGAACTGCTGATCTAAGATGATAGTGGAACTGAACAACCACCACCAAAAACAGAAACTAAAGTTGAGGAATAAAAAAGAAGAAACTGTTGAAAAATTATTTATACAATCAATTCTCTATATTGGTTTAATTATGATCCCTAGCTCCCAATGTCTGTTATTTCATCTGGAAGGAAAATTGAGAAAAACACAAAATAACAAGATACAGAATATACTTTAAATTCATCTTAAAATATTGCTATATGATGTTGATATTATCATATTCCCATGTATTTAGGAAACATATTTTTGGAAAATAATGTCATAGTATTTCTAGAACAAATCTGCAAGTGCACTGTTAAAATATACAGTATGGGATTATGTTTTATTCTGAAAACTTTCACCCTGTTAAAAATTAAGTGCACTTGAAAAAATAGGAAGACCCAAGCTATAAAGTTAAGTAACTATATAAACGTGGCTTTCACATTTCAAAACTCATAAACTGTATTCAATCTTAAGCTAACTGAACTGAATCAACAAAAAAGGATATGTATCGTTTATTCATTCAATAAATCAAAGCTTTATCATTATTTACATATAATAACAACATATCAATAAAATCTTTATTACACATTAGCATACTACTGAGGAAATGGCTTCTGTGCTATCTTTCTTTTTTAACCATATCATGAGTTCATAATTTTTTTAGCATCAGTTTTTATTTTTAAAAGGCTAAGTCGTGAGAACATTCTTATGTACCACTTCATAACTCTGACACCAAATATATATAAAAAGATTAGACTTTATTTGGTATAAAATCAGTTGGCAGTTTTACATCTGTGCAATGCAACATAAATATACCAGCTGGCATCTCAAACACACACACATATGGACTTCAAAACAGAAACTTCCTTATTTGCAGCCCTGCCAGGGTCATTTTGTATCCTCTGCATACTACAGCTATTTGTCAGGCCCCTGCAGGTGTGCACTGCACATAAACACACAGCTGTAGCCTAGCAAGCCAAGTGTTCCATCAAACACATAAAGGGAGACCTCAGCAGTTGGATTAGTCATCCCTGCAACAGGTCCGGGGAGAACAATATGGGTTAGTATTTTTGGAAAAAGCATGGATGGTAAATTTATGATTATGCTAGCCTTACCAAATAATTGCTGGATTGTGTCATTTTTCAAATGCAATGTCTACTTATTAAAGTTTTGGTTAGAATGGCTGGAGAAGACTGAATAATTTTTAGTTTTTAATATAAACAAAAGGGTAGTTTATATATTGAATAGTTTATTAAGTGTAATATGTTAAAAGGTTTCCATACTAGATGTTGGTTTTTGACAGATGTTGTAATAATAATTTGCACTGAATGTAACACAAAAATTACTGGAATCAATTATCGCTGGCATATCAAATATTTTTGCAAGTTATCCATATATTTTGTTATGTTTTTTGTAATTCCATGGCATTTTCTTCTTGGAGAGGTGATCAATCAAAACTTCTGGAAACCTCAATTTCTTTATTTGTATAATGGGGATAATACTGTTCTACTAACTCACAAAGTTGTGAAGATCAGATGAAAACTTTAAAAGGCCACATAAATGTAAGTGATTATTATTAAATGGAGAACTGTGAATGACTATCAATTTCCCTAATGTCACAGGGTCTATCAGATAGTAAATAACTACTATTTTTAATTGTTAAAATAAAGTAATAGTTGCTATTATCCTAAAAACACTTCCTTGTTAACAATTTTTACAAGGAATATGGGACAAGATCATTTTTGTGAAAACCACAACCATACACTAAGAAAACTGGTTAATATTTTAGGTAAGTGAGAATTATGCATACTCTCATCTTATTTTTTCAAAGAACAGTCTTAGTCCATTTGATGGGATATAAAATATACATCAGAAAATGAACTTAAGTATATTCAACTAGATTGTGGCTACTAGTAAATTTCAGTGAAATAAGATCACAAACTTAACAGGAAACAATTACAACAGCTACCTCAATTTAAGAGATTTATTTGTTGATGCCTTAAAAGGAATTAAAATATCTAAAGATATTGGCCCACTACAAATCCTAATTTCTCTATAAAGCTAATCAACTTAAGTTGAAATATAAATGGGCCATTATTTTACTTTAAGAAAAGAGAGAAATAGTAACTGAGATGTGTGCACAAATTAACTGGTTTATATAAACCTAGTTTCTCTAAAATAAATTATTTTCAAATGAAACGTGACATTTTTATATTTTATACAACAACGCAGCATCTAACAAATGTCACAAACAGGTAGTATATAGCTAAAATTTTGTCCCAAGAGTCAATACTGCAGGAGCAACATTGGTGGTCGAGAATGCACCCTAGATAAGCACAGTGCTTCCTTGCTCCTATAACAAGATTCATGTGAGTCAAAGCTGTCTTAAAAGTATCTTAAGAACTTCCTTTCATGGTCTCCATAACCACCATAAGAAGGTTCACTCATTTTTTAGTATAGAAGCAATGCAGATATTCAAAATTCAAAGAATCTCTGAGTTCAAATAGACCTTAGAAGTAATCTAGTTCAAATGACTAACAGAAAAAAAAAAATAGAGGACTATCTGAAGAGTGATGTCCTTTCCTCAAAGGTGTCTAGGTAAAGATGATACAATTCTGCCTACCAAGGGAACTTATTTAATTTCTACCTGATACTCATCCAAAAAAAAAAAATCAAGCAGTCTATTAGTCCTAATTCTGTACTCTGGAACCTCATAGAATAAATCTAATCCCTCTCGTGCTCAGTCCTTCAAATATTTGAAGTCTTTTATTCACTCTAAGGTTTTTCTTTCTCACTTCTTTTAACAAAATCTCATATGGCTTGAATTCAAGTCCCTTAAAGAGAATACTTTAAGGCGTAAGAAGTTTTTAGATATGGTTTCTCAATCAGCAAAGAATTTGCCTAACTGTACTATTAGCTAATCCAATCCAAATATTACCTTCTTAACTAGGACATCATGAAAGACTTTGCCATCTGCCTTACTGAAATCCAACTACACTAGTTATGTCTACTGCATTCTCATGATCTACCCACCCAGAAAGTGTATCAAAAAAGAAATACTGTTATTCTAACATGATTTGTTGACAGTAAAAGCAGAGTAGCTCCCATTATCATCTGGCTCCAAAAATTGTTGCTTCTTCTTCTAAAGAATTGGTGCTTCTTCACAAATGATCTACGGGAAATGAATCCTATAGTTAGTGGAATCCATCTCCTCTCCTCCACTTTTAAATATTTAACAACAGTAGTATTTTTAACAATATCATCGGAAGGATATTGAGCAAGGATACAGTACTGATTCAGTTGAAAGCAGCTCCCCCTATCTCTGAATTTGTAACAGTGAAAGCCAGTCTGAGGGATGTTAAAACCAAAAAAGGCAGACAATTTGTGACCTTGCCTTATGTTACTGGGAAGTTATGTGAATATTTCAAGCCTTAGTTCCCAGGAAAAATTATGTCTCCAGGAGAATTTAAAGGACTTTTGAGAGAAAAACTAAATTAGTTTTTGTGAAACAGGTGTTATTCCTACCCAAGATATCTATGAGATATCCAATCTGAAATGTCCAGGAGGCAAATGCTGATAGAGATTAGAAGAGAGATGAAGGGTTAGTACATATTCTAGAAACCGTCCTTGCTCTCCCAGATCTCACAATCTGCTGGAGAACTGCATGAGGAGAGATGAAACAAGCAGGGAGAAGATACTGTCACCCAAATTTTGTGATTTCATCCATACTCAATCATCTTTCACAATTTCACAAAAAAAAAAAATACTGACAGCAAAGTAGAGGCAAGATGGTGGAGAAGCAGGAAGAAGTACAGCTTAGTGTGTTGAGATAACTTCTCCATAAATATCTAGAAAATGCACCAGTCTAAGTCCTCATTAGGACATTTAAGAAAAAAAAAATCAAGAGAGCCAAATTTTCAGACAAGGTCAGCATAGGAAATTAATGATAGGGTCTAGCCAGGGATGCTTGAGCGTGTAGCATTTCTGTTTACAGGAACTAAAAGAAGACCAAGACTGTGCTCAGAATAAGATGAGTTCCAAACCTATGCACAAACACCCTGACCTTGTGCAGGATGTGGGAAAAATTGTCACTTGGCAGTTACATTATTTGCTACCTTTTTAAAAGTCACAGATTCAAAACAATACGGAAGAAAGTAGGTATATACCAACATCTCATGCTATATATCAACATAAAGTCAAAATGCATAATGATTTATGCATAAAGAGTGAAACCACGAGCAAATTAGGTGAGTAGAAATAGTTTATCTGTCAGATCTATGGATAAGAGAAGAATTTGGGACCAAAAAAAATATAGAGAGCATTACAAAATGTAAAATGGATTACTTTGATTACATTAAATTAAAAAGGTTTTGCACAAATAAAATCAACGCAACCAAAATAAAAAGGAAAGAAGAAAATGGAGTAAAAAGAAAATTAATAACAACTATCTCTGATAAAGGCATCATTTCTAAAATATATAGAGAACTGAGTCAAATTCATAAAAATACAAGCCATTCCCCAATTGATAAATGGTCAAAGGAGATGAACAGGCAGTTTTCAGATGAAGAAATTAAAGCTATCTACAGTCATATAAAAAAAAATGCTCTAAATCACTATTGATTAGAAAAGTGCAAATTAAAACAACTCTGAGGTACCACCTCACACCTGTCAAATTGAATAATATGACAAAAAAAATGATGAATGTTGAAATCAATGTGGGAAAACTGGGACACTGATACACTGTTAGTGGAGTTGTGAACTGATCCAACCATTCTGGAAAACAATTTGGAACTACACCCAAAATGCTATAAAACTGTACGTACTCCTTGATCCAGCAATACCACTACTAGAATTATATCTTTGTCAGAGATGAAAGCAAAAAAGCTATTGAATAATTCTGCTATATCTGTCATGTATTAGCATTAAAACATTCACATCTAGAAATAAGCTTATCCATTTCTTATTATTATTTTCAACATAACCTAAAAAAAGTTTGTCACCATCCTAAATTTTTTTTTTCTAATCCTAATCCTTCAAGGAATCCAGTTCAATTCCACAAATACTTTTTGAGCAACTGAGCACCTGCAATGATCACCTCAAATATGGAAGGAAGGAAGCTAGGTCTAGGGGAGGGGTTTTGAGGGGAGAGGAGGGACAGGAAACAGGAAACAGGAAAAGGGAAATGGTAAGGGAAAGGGAAATGGAAAGAAAAGAATCCCCACCTTCAAGAGTTTGGGGAAGATAACACAAGATGATAAGGACAAGGACAGGACAAGGACAAGGACAAGGACAAGGACAAGGACAAGGACAACGACAAGGATAAGGATAAGGATAAGGATAAGGATAAGGATAAGACAAGAGAATGATTTAAGAAAAGGAAATAACAGACAATGTGTTCCAGAAATATATGGAGAAATATTCAGTTGGAAGGACAAAAAAAGCTAAAAAGGAGTAAATGGCATGGAAAGAAAGGGATAAGAAAGTCAAAATTAAGGAAGATGCATTTCAGGTTTAGAGATGGTTCACGCAAACAAAAATAATAGGAATAGAAGGAACAACCAACCTATGGAATAGTTACTTGCCCAGTTTGGCTGAAAGTAGAGTATGTGCAAGAGAACATGTGAAATAAGACTGAAAAGGTAGGTTGAAAACATAGTGAAGAGAACAGTAAGTGCCCAACTATTTT
>CM053587.1:243450979-243477482 GCA_028646515.1 Pseudochirops corinnae | reverse complement strand
AAAAAAAAAAAAGAAAAAAAAAAAGAATATTACTGTGGAAGCTATGTGAAGGAAAAGAGGTAAAAGACTAAAGGCAGGCTTCTAAGCTGGAAAAGATGGTTAATAGGTGGTGGTTCTTCTGCTACAAGGCAGTCATTTGTTTGTCAACTTCTTTGTCAACTCTGCTTGCACTGTTCTTACATATGTCAACAACAGAGGAACTTTTGATCCCAATCTTCGATTTTAGTAATTTTATGGGCTTAATCTAGAGGTAAACCACTTTCAGTTACAATCAACAAATACTATTACCAGCCTTTACTGCTGCACTGCAATGATGTCTACTTGTTCCAAAATATGTCTATGATTTTCTTCTGCTTTATCTACTATTTCTCATTAAAGTATGAGGACCATATTTTTCTCATAGTTTAGTCTCTTCTTTCTCTATTTTGGTAAACAATGACAGTAATAATAGAATTTACTATCCTTTGAAAACAGATTTCTCTCTGTTCTTCACACAAAATACTGCTTTTCTATCTCTGTACTTTCACAATGTTCTCTCCTGTAACTGACCCAGATTCCCTTCTCACCTCTACCTCTTTCTTCAAGACTGAGCCCCAAGAACCACCTTTGACATGAAGTCTTTCCTGGTTCCCTCAAATGCTAGTACCCTTCCAACTAAACAACCTTGTTATTTTACTACTTTTTGTCTGAATTTATATTTGCATTTATTGTATATATGGTTATACATGTACTAGTCACCTCTCCAATTAGAGGATAAGTTTCTTGAGAACAGAGATATCACATTCTTCAAATCTGTATTCGTAGTGCCTAGCACAATGCCTGACACAGCAGGTGTTAATGAATGCTTGCTGAAATGATCTGAATGTTTGATAAAATTCATTTGTGAATGTGCCTGGTTCATTGGGGGGAGGAGGAAATCTAGTTAGTGAGAAGCTCTATTTCTAATCCTGCTCATCTAGGAATTTTACATTTTTGTAAAATTTAACAGTTTGGCTGACTTAGGTTAACGGTTTTAAGTGACTGCTGTTGACTGATATGATTGGACAAAAAAGAAATTTCCTCCACTGCTGTCATAAAATGAAAACATACCAAAACTGTTGCTTGTCCCAAAAAATATGCATACTACTGAATATGTCAAGAAAAGAAAGAAAATTTTTACATGAGCCCATCACTCAGGCATTCAATAAACATTTACTAAGTTCCTACTAGGTACCAAGCACTGTGCTAAGCACTGGGGATACCAAAAAAGGAGGGAGGGGGTGGCAAAAGGTAGCCCCGGCCCTCAAGGATTTCACAGTCTAAAGGGAAAAACAAAAAATAAACAAATATGTACAAACAAGCTATATACAGGATAAACCAGAAGTAAATAAATGAAGGAAGATACTAGAATTAAGAGGGATTGAAAAAAGCTACCTGTAGAAGACAGGATTTTAAAAGAAGCAAGTGAAACCAGTAGGCAAAGATGAAAAGGAAAAGCATATCAAGAATAAAGGACAGCCAGAAAAACTTTCCAGATCCAAAAGAGAGAGTGTCTTGTTTGCGGGCCAGAAAGGAGGCCAATGTCCCTGAATCAAAGAGTATGTAGTGGGAGGTAAGGTATAAGAAGCATGGAAAGGTAGAATGAGAGACTATGTTAAGAAGGGCTTTGTATGCCAATCTGAGGATTTTGTGTTTGATTCTGGAGGCAAATGGGAGCCACTAGAGTCTAATAAGGGAGACAGAGAGCTGTGCATGAGGGAACAGCGAATAGGTCATTGTGGCTGGATCATAGTATATATAGATGGGAGTCATGTGCAATAAGATTGGAAAGGTATGTTAGAACTAAGCTGTTATGTGTTTAAGTGCCAAACAGAGTTTATATTTGATCATGAAGTAATAAAAAGCCACTAGAGTTTACTGAGTAGGAGAGTAACATGGTCAAATTTGTGCTTCAGAAAAATCATTTTGACAGCTGTGTGAAGGATGATTTGGAGAGAGGAGAGACTTGAAGCAGGGAGACCAATTAAGAGACTATTTCGATAGGGCAAGAGGTGATAAAGGTCTGAACTAGAGTACTGACTGTGCGAGCAGAAATAAGAGACAGATATTGTAGAAGTAGAAATGACAAGATTTACCAATTAACTTGTTCTTTATCCCAATCAGACAGAGTAGATGTTGACTACTAGAACCTAGGTTTCCTACACTGCAAGAATTACTTAGTAATTAGGACAAAATAAACAAGGGCAATGGGAGAACAATAAGAAATCTAAGTCATAAGCAGAGCAAAGACAGCTCAATTAACCATAGAACTGGCTATCAGTCATTTCCTTATCTCAGGAAGCCACCTATTTACATTTAAAAGAAATTATTTCTGCAATCAGCTTCAATGAAACAAGAATATTCATTTACATTTCACAAAATGTTTTAAAGCATAGCACGGTTGTTTATTTTTTCCAAAAGTATCCTAGTGTCACACCAAGTTTGGATGAAATATGTACAAATGCAGGTGACCAAAAGCAGTTACTATGTAAATTCTGGGTCCTGACAGAAAATCTATGAAATAGTTTGGAAACTATGACTAAAAGCAATAACATTATTAAAACAGTACTTGACAATGTCATCTTTTTTAAAGATCATTCATTATCAAAGTAACATTGAAAATAAAAGTCGAAAAATTGTTAACATTTAGCTGACGGAGAAAAATGTGGTTCTGCAACAGTATTAGGACAAAGGTAGGAGATGCAACAACATCCAACTGTAACAGGCTCCAGAATACTACAGACATCACTCCCAGAAATGCATTTTTTTCCCTCTGTTCTCCACTCCCCTCTTTTTAAAAATACAGCCTGCTTTATAGGGTGATTGTAATAGGATACTATGATCATTGCTGATTGTAGCTAGAAACAGATCTTTCTAATCCATCTGCTCTCCACTTCAACAAATGCCATTAAAAACAACTTCATAAAACCATTACTGCTTCATACTTAAAAGACATTAAGTCAAGATTTTGGAAATTCCATTCACTTGATATCAGCAAGTGTACTATATGTTAGGTTTATCATTAAAGTAAAATCCATGAGAACTGTTTTCCAGACTTTAGTTAATGCTCCTATGACACATTTGGCCAATGAAAGTGGATGAAAAACAGTAGTGCTTTGAAGCATTAGCCAGTAAATGCCGCTGTGGTTTGCCATGAGTGGGATGCACAACATATTAGACCACAGTTAATTAGATTAAACTAGTTCTTATGTTTTTGAAATGTGTCCCATATTACTTGTTTGGAACCTACACAACTGCTTTTAAACTTTAAGATTTTCCCGCTGTAGTAAACATTATCTGATGCATCTACGTGTAATTAAATCAGTAAGTTGCTACCTCTGTTTTGTGCTTTATTGTAGTATCTCAAGGCAAAGTAAAATGAAAAAGTCATTTTATTTCTGCTTCAGTCTCAATTTCATGTTTATATCAAAGTAGTTTCAGTTAGCCTAACACATGAAGAATAGGAGAAAAAAAGATCAATGCTTACACCTAAAGGGGAAATCAGATAAAGCATACAAAATATTCTGCCTAGTACTACTCTTTATGTACAAACTACTTTAAAATGTACTTTAGTTCTTACATGAATTTAATGTAATACTTGGTTGAAAACAAAAATGTGTGGCAAAGGTTTTGATTCTCTACTTTTTGGAACTTCTAAGAAATCCTTCATATTCTACATTTAGCTATGCAATCTGCTGGATTATTAAATAAACTAGAAACTATCCCTCTTCCTCTGAAGAATTTTAGCTAGAAACAGCTGCTTTTCACTCTAAAATTTTATTCTGCATTTATCTAAAATTCTGTTCATTTTAAGTAAATTCCTATTTACATTGGGATCTAGAGCATCACGGCTGTATTATTCTGCTTTCCTTTATAAAGTATTTTGGCTTCAGTGTATTCAGACTAGAATATTAGTTATAGGACTGAAATTACCCAAATTTCCTTTTATTGTAAATTCTTCATTGAAAGAAAGATTTATAAAGCTTAAGGAAATGAAAAGTCACATAGTTATTTAGATAATTTAAGGAAGAAACTGAATTTCTATCAAATAAGTATTCAGAAAATAACCAAACCCTCCACTTAGCTTTTGCTACAAAATAGGTTTGAATATTTGGATTTTAGAATTTCAACAAGGTCAAGATCTGCCATGGTAATATTTTAAGCAACTGCAACTCTTAATAAATGTGACAAATGACATTCAGGATTATCCATTAAACACCCATCAAATTTCTGAAGGAAACTATCAGGCAACTATCACGTCTGTCTCTCTCTGATTGGATTGTTCCCTAGGCGGAACATCTCCACTTCCCTTTCTTGATTCTTGTATGACAGTTTCCAATAAAAAACTAGTCACTTCCCTATGTTCTGGACCTGCTACAGAAAATTCTGTAAGGTAAGCAGTGTTAACTATCAAAATCTCACTCTTACAAGTGAAGAAACTGATGTTCAAATAGGTTAAATTAGCTGTTTATGGTCAAAGTTAAGTAAGAACTGTCCACTCCAAATTGGTCCTAGAGTCTAGACCTGACTGTAAGAGCAAAGATTCTTTCCTTATTGTGTCCTTCCCTCTCAGAATTTTTCACCTCTTATCTGAACAAGGGAAAAAAAAATCCTGTCACCCCCTTCTATATACTTTTGCATTTCCTTATTCTTGTGGATATGGATTCCTCATCCCCAACAGAAGTTCACTGAAGGCAGAAACTTTTATTTTTAGCATTGTGTCTCCAATAGCTAAAAGAGTACCTTGTGCTTAAGAAAGGTGCACTAAACAGGAGTGAATGATATTGTTGCTTTGTCTAGAGTAAATTGAGATGTAGCAACCAAGTGATCTTGCATAATTCAAAATCACATTTATCATTATCTACCAAGGTATTTCATTTTGAGGATGACTTCAATAATTAGAAAGTTTTTCCTTATTTTAAATGAAAATTGACTCTGCAACAACCAGTACTTTCTTTGCACTCTATAATGGAGGAATTAGGGAAGAAAAGGAGGAGAGAAGGAGAGAAAGAAGTGAGAGAATGTGAGAGAGACAGAGAGAGAGAGAGAGAGAGAGAGAGAGACAGAGAGACAGAGAGACAGAGAGAGAGAGAGAGACAGAGAGAGAACATGATCTTCCTATATGATATCTCTTTTATGGTCCTCTGTGTTCTTTTCTCAAAGGTAAACATTCCTATTTCCTCAGTGACATGGTTTCCAGACTCATCAAGCTGTATGCCTTTCTCTAGACATGCTAAAACTGATATGATCCTCTTAAAATACATTCAATTAAAATACAAAAAGTCTCATGACAAGTATAATTTACTCACTACCATCCTAGTATAAAATTACCTTTCAGACAGATTTTCAATGAGACAGCTACCAGGGTACAAGGACATAAGCACCTCTGTACCCATTTAAAAAGTTAAGTTCTAATAATTGGAGGAAATTTATTAAAGTCTGCTTGGGGCAAGAAATTGTAGGTGCAACAAACCATGGAGTTAACATGGGACAACTGGATTATGGGAGGGGAGACAAGATGGGGATACTGAAAGGAAAGAATTCATTGTGACAAAGACAAACATTATTTCATCAAAACACTTCATTCATTCAGTAAGTATTAAGTGATTATTATACTCTAGATGTTAGAGATAATTATAAAAATTAATTCCTTCCTTCAAAAAACTTGCACTCTTTTAGGGAAAAACAACATATATACAAAAAAAAATCATATAAAAATTTCTGAGGAGAGGGTACTATCAACTGGTGAGATAACAACAAGTGTCATATAGAAGGATAAGTATGGAAAGTCCCTTTCTGAATACAGTTACCTGTCTTGTAGTTTTTCCAATTGTCTTACTCCTCCTAAACTAGATTCTTTTGTTATCCCAATAAATAACCCATGTTCTAACTTGATGGTCTTCCTTTCAGTCTGGGACCAACAATTAAGTAGTTTAACAAGGTATTGCCATTTACCTACATCTAGAATTGTTGTGAAGATCAATGAAAAACGCACTTTATAAGCTTTGAAATGCTATGTAAATATAAACTATTATTTTTTCATTTTTATTCCTCTTTTGTTCTCTTGTCTAAGTCACAGAAATGTTCAACCCTGAGTGACTCTAATATGAACTTTCTAGCTACTCCAGAGTCACTGAAAACAACTAAAAGTAAAATACAGAATAATCATGACAACTGGGTCAATTATAAATCTATGCTTATTAACTCAAACTAAGTGCTCACTACATTATTGTGACGATCTTTATATAGACAGATCTCAATTACGTAAATTTGTATTACATAAATTAGACTTTAAGAATTCTGAAAGAAATCCACATTCCAAAACAAAAAACCTGTTAACTTTACAATGGTCTCTCCCTACTCCTGTCCTTCAATTCTGAGTTTCACAGTCTCCTACCCCCTCAACCAACCCCTCCCCCCCCCCCCCTCACACACACACGAAAGCAGAACATAATGCCAAGGCCTGTGTATTCCTCTTCCTGGTCTCACTTCTCTGTCCCTGCCCCTGACGATGTCCTTCAACTTTTGCCAGCACCCTCCCTCCACAGTTGCATGGACTCTTCCTTGCCTCCCATGCTCCCTCCCTTCTCCAAGTCCTTGGGCAAATTCACATTATGTAATCCTTATGTAGAGGTCTGCAGACCACTCTACTTATGTAAAGAGAGAACTGTATTTATTTCTCACACACACTTTTCCACATTCCTCACCAGGATTTTTACCAATGATTTCTTTCCTCAAAACTTCAACTAAAAATGGCTAAACATCCATGAGATATTGATGGAAGCTAAAGTGGATATGGATTCAAAGGAGTGTGTCCAAATGTCATTTACAGTTACCTGAATGATATTCACCAAATTATTTAAACTCTAACCTTAGCTTCCCACTCTGCAAAAGGAAGGGGTTAGACTATATGAAGGTCTCTTTCAATTCTATATCTGTGATCCTGTGAATTCTATCTTCTCCTACCCAATCTCTCTTACAAAATGTCCTTCTTTATTATTTCAGTTGGAAGTTTAAGGCGAGCTGAAGTACATTCCCTCATCCCCTCTATTCCACAACTCAAAACCTCACCCACTATACTTATCCTCCTTTTCCCTATTCTTAGAGGATCCAGTGCTCTTTCTTCTTGCCAAGACTTGTAGCTTTTTGATCCCACTGCTTACTCTCTTTATCAGTGTAATACGTAATACCCACAGTCCCCAATGTCTGAAAGGAATGGGAGGTACATCTCTATACTCTTTTCTGGAAAAAATTTTGATCATTGTAATTTCATAACATGCAATTTGGCCTGTTTAGCTGTTATTTCCATTTCTATTGTTGTACTCTTGATTATTATTTATATGCCTTCCCACACTTCTCTGTATTTTTCAAATCATTTCTTGTGATACAGCAATGTTCCTTTACATGCATATACATCCAGTCATTTATTAACATGCCTTTAAATTTGCTTCAGGTATGTTAACCACAAAATTTCCAGAAAACATGGCAACTCAAGAAGACAGATTAAATTGGCTTGAGGGCAATTATTAGCAAAAGTGTTCCTACCAATACTTTAGTGTACACAAGCCCATTCTTTTGAGAAAGGAACTGAAAACATAGTAGCATTGAAAACAAAAATAGCCGTCAATTGGGAAGTGATTAAACAAATGGTGGTACATGGATGAATCAATGAATATATGCATACATAAATACAACACAAAGATACATACAACATAAGATGAATATTTAAAAAAAGAGAATCCTGGGAAGACACATGAACTGACACAAAGTGAAATAACCAGAAGCAGGAAAATAATACATACAATAACAACAATGTAAATGGAGGGAAAAACCACAACAAATCAAAACTGGATGCTATTTAACTATAATGATGAAGTTTGGCCCCAAAGAATAGAAAATACAACTCCCTCACTTCTTTGGAGAGATGAGGATTATAAATGTGGATCACTTCATATGTCACACCTGGGTGATGTACTGATTAGTTTTGTTGAACTGCTTTGTAACTCATTTCATGCTTTTTTACAAGGGAAGGTTGAGGAGGTCATTTAAAAATGAAAGTAAAATAAAAATAAAGCTAAGAAAAAAATAAGGAAACACATAGGTCAGCAGTTATTTCTTTGCTTTGGGAGAAATTAATACTATCTATTGTTTATTTCTTTTCTTTTGATATTTCTCTCTCCTCTGAGTTAGCTAATAAAGCAATACCTTGACAATATGTTATAGCCTCCAGCAAAGATTTCCTGGGAACAAATTTATGTAGTCATTCACTTTTTCCAAATATGTCTTCTCAAGTGTTATTTCTGCTTTTACAGAGAGGTACTGGGATCCAAATGTGGTTCCTCTGTGGTTGATTCACTAACTATAAAGAATCTTGCCAAAGTCATCCACTGCATCCTGAGCCTTATTCAGTCAGGATTGATTTTTGTCTTGCTACTGGACTTCAATGACTCTGGAAGAAAAAGTCAGGCTGACAACTCTGTGCAACTCTGCCTTACTTAAATTCAATTAGTGCACAAGTCAAGACATCACCCCATGATGTCACTGGTCCTACCCAAAAGCGAAGAACAAACAACAACATAAAGGATCTGAATAAAAGCTTATTGCATTTACAATGAAAACGGATTCCATGCATCCTTTCAAAAAATTTCTTTGCCCCTGCCATGCCTTCAAGTAACTATCCTATACCTATTTTCTCTTTCACTGCTAACCTCCTAGAAAGTCTACATTCCTTTATTATTGACTTATTCCTCAATCTTTTCTAATCTGCCTTTGATCTCTACTAAAACTGCATTTTTGGAAGGTTACCAATGACCTTATACTTGCTAAATCAAAGGCCTTTTTTTGAATTCTCACTCTCCTTGACTCTCTTCTAAATCTTCATTGAACTTGTGTGACACCGTTCCCCTACTATCTGAGGAATTTTTCTTATGTTTCTTTCATCTTCCTACTACTACCAAAGCTCTATCATACCCCTTCTTTTATTCGTTTTTACAGTTTCTCTCTAGATGAGCTCAACCACTCCTATAAATTCAACCATCACCTTGACAGAGAAGATTGAAAATCTATATAGCAAGCCATAATAATCTGTTACCTGAACTCTAAGACCAATTCCCCATCTACATGTCCAACAAGCTTCTGAAAGACAACAGTACAATGTGAATTGAGATAGTGCTTTTTAGGGCTTGAATGCTAGTTTTAATTCAGAGATATGACCATTCAATTGAAGGCTACAAGCACCCAAAATATTAAACAGAAAAGGAGGGACTTGTATTTTTGGGTGGACTACTATGTGGGATGAAGGCCTATGAGTTAAGGATAAACCTCCAAATCCTGAAAGAATGACAGTAGTCTTAGAAGCACTTTTTAGGATATATATATAGGGAATCTGGGATCTTTAAATTGCTCTGCACCATGCCAGAGTTGTGCTCAATTACAGTATGGGAATAGTTAAACTTTAAAGATGCTGATCACATTCCCATGTTGAGTTTAAAGTACCTATACATGACTCTTGGACATTAAATTTTGGTTGCTTTTCTCACAGCTGAAAACATGCAAAGATCTGACAAAAAGCCATCTATAAAGAGTTCATATCTACCTAAAACTGAAGTATCTAATACCATAATCTGAATACAGAAAGGACTGTTGCCCCTCACAATCTTAACTCAAAATACATATACACAAAGCAACAACAGGGCTACATAAAATCTCAATGTAACCAGCAATTGTGCCCAGATTGATTTATGTTTGTCCCGTATTTTAGTGTTCCTCTAGTAAGAGGTGGGGGTTAAGTACACCTTAGTGTTCCTTGCTACCGTCTTCCCTTTATTTCTCTCCCTCAGCCGACCATGAGGTAAATTTTCCAACAATATCTACATGTGGCAAATACTACACGTCCTAGGCCTCTCCCCTCAGCTGGGCTAGTTCTGTATTACAAACATAGGCCAGTGCCTCCAACTTTCACAATAAATATATACACATCTATATATTTTAATGTAGGAATCTGTGTAATTTTGTGTGTGTACACGCTTATGTCCTATGACCTTTTAAAAATTTTTCAAAAAGATTTCATGTTTAAAACATTATCTATATTAACTGAAGTAGTTTATTTTAAAAATTGACTTCCTAACTTTGGATGTTATCCAAAGTTGGGCGATAGCACCTAACTTTAGAAAAACAGGTTTTGGTAATGAATTTATAGGTGATAAACCTTTGCAAATTACTTAGAATATTATGTAATAAACAAAAAGATAAGAAGTGATCAAAACAACTATTACTATATACAAAGACTATCATTTTCCAGGATGTCAAAGTAAGAAACAATATAATTTCCTCATCTCTAAAATGGGGAAGTCACTAAGCTGTAGGCTAAATCTAAACCTTTTCTTGAAAAAGTATTACAAGTTCTATTTTTTGTTTTGATTTCAAACTTTCCAACGGAACTTAACCAGGATTTTCATGTAAACTTCCTTTCATAAAAATCAATGTTCTGAACATTTAAAAACCAGAAAAATAAAGTAAAATACTCCGTCACCTGATTTATCTAGAATTCATTTACCCGACAACTTTATCAGCTGGGAACAAAGCCAACAATCAAGAGGTAAATTTTTTAAAGTAAGTAATAAAAGTTGAAATTTAAATGCTGCTTTAAAAACTTTTAAAAATTTTTATTGATATGTTTCATTTTTATATTACAAACATTTATAGATTAAGTTATCCCAACTCCAGAAGAGGTCTCTTATAACAAAGTACTATTATTAATTAAAACTAATAACACAATGACCTCACCTGCAAGTGCATGCAACATTCCACATTTGCAGCACCCCTTCACTTTACTATTTTTTTTTTAAGTAACAGAAATGTATTTACTCTCCCCCCACACAGGGAAAAAAAGGAATGAAGGAAAAAAAATTCTTTGTAACAAATATGCATAGTCAAGCAAAAAAAAACCTCCCTCAATGGCTTTAAAGTTTACAAAAATTTTAAAATACATTATTTCGTTTGTTCCTTAAAATAACTCTCCTGAAAAATAGATACTGAGAGAATATTCTCATTTTATATATGAGGAAGCTGAAGGACTAGAAATTAAGTGATTTGCCAATAATGACAGAACTACAGAATTAAAGCTGGAAATGACCTTAAGAAACCATCTGGTTCAATCCCTTCACTCTACAGATGAGGAAAAATTGATGCCCAGCAAGGTTGAGCAACATGCCCATGGTCATTCACACAGCCAGTCACTGTCAAAGCCAGGATACACATACACGTAAAACTCCAAGACCCCTTGCAGCTTTAAATGCATGGTGTTATATAAGCCTGAGTCTGGAAAGGAACTGATTTAGATGGAAAGACGGTAAGTGAAATGTCAGATGCATTGAGTTTAAGATGATAGCTAGATGACTGGGTGGAAATACACAGCAGGCATAAAGAGGTTCAGGAAATTTATCTGGGGTGGTGATATAATTTGTGAACTATATGAAATAAAATAAAGTTCACGTTCTCTGCCATAAAGCATTCTATCCCTTATGCTATATACTGACCTACAATCGCTTATTTCCAACTACCTACTGGAAATCTCTACCTGGATTTCCTAGGTTGCACCTCAAACTCCACATGTATGAAACTGAAATCACCGGTTTTTCTCCTAAATCTGCCCTTCCTCACAACCTCCCTATATTTGTTGATGACACCATCATCCTTCTACTACTCAGCCTAGAACCCTCAAGGTCATATAGGCAAGAAAGAGAAGGAATCATCATCAATCAAATGACAAGTATGTTTGATTCTATATCTTTTATATCCATTTCCATTGCCACTAGACTACAGGCTCAACTTCCTTTGCTTGGACTCATAACAGCTTGATAAGCAGTCAATCTGCTGCCTTTCTCTCCCCTCTCTAATTCTTCCACTACATAATAATTGCTAAATAGATGCCAAGTCAATAATCCAAATGAACATATCTGACCATGGCATTCCCTTGATCTCAAACATTCAATAGTTTCTTGGTGGCTATTGAACAAAGCATGTACTACTTTACCTGTTACTTACCAATTTGATACCAGCTTATCCTTATAGACTTATTTCATCTTATTCTCCTTTTCACATTCCAAGTTCCCATCAAATTGAATTACTAGTAGTTTCTAATCTCATCTTGCTCTTCTCTAACTTCAGAATCTTTACACAGACTAGTCCTAAAGCATGAAAGACAAATCCTCTTCTTCTTTAGAGACCATCCAGGGCATGAAGTGCCACTTCCTCTATAAAATGATCCTTAATCCTCCACCCAGGTGAAAATACTCTTTTCCTTCTCAAATTTCCTTTCATCACAATGGAACTCACCTTTTGCCTTGGTACCAACTTTTTTTTTACTTTACCTTGTCAATATACAATTCGGTTCCTATTCTATCAATCAATTAAACAATAAACTTTTATTAAGTATTTACTATTAGCTAGTTACTGTGTAATATTCCCTTCATTAGGCTGTATTCATGTATAAGCTCTTAGGAATCAAATGAGCAGTGTGGAACTGGGGATAAAGAACCATTTCTGGAGTCAAGAATATTCACTAGAGTCCTGCCTGTAATACACAGTAGCTGCATGATTATAGGTAAATCACTTTACCTCTCGGTATCAGTTTTTACAATTCTCAAAGGTAAAAAATTATGAATGAGATGCTCACCTGCATAAGTGGAGAGTTTATAACCACAAGGGTTCCTTACACAAGTAAAATCACAAGTCCAGAGCTGGACAATTACAACCAGAAAAATAAAAAACAAAGACAGTTGAACAAGTAATCCTAACATAAAGTGAGGCGTAATGTCCAATATCATAGCAGCAACATCTACTAATCTGACATATGGCTCCACCGTAAAGTAAAAAATTTATCACATATGGCCAAAGAAGAACAGCAGATCCTTTGACACATGGGCTATTTTTTTCCCCCTAAGAAGGTAATAAATTTTTGAGAATTTGAAGTGGTCTGGGAAGCCAAAAGCCTACAGGTGGGACTTCCTCAGACTTCATGGACTTCCCACCATCATAAAAATCAGTAAATCCTTCTTTTAAAATTTTTAAAATGATCATTTGTTTTTACAAACCGTACATCTAATATCCAATCTGCTACCAAATCCTGTTGATTCTAACTTTGCAACAGCTTTCATATACAACCCCTTCTCTCCATTCACCTGCCACCATCACCACAAGCCTGGAATAATACCTTAAGCTTATGGATGCTCTCCCTGGCTCAGGTCTCTTTCCATTCCAGTCCATCTTCCACTCAGCTTCCAAAGTGATCTTTCAGAACATGTCACCACCACTCCCTTTCCATAAAAACTGTAGTGGCTTCCTCTTGCCTCTGAGATCAAACATAAAATACTCCAGCACTTCAAAAACTGACCATTTCTTTTTCCTTTCATTCTTCTTATACTTCATATACTCTATAATCTAGTGACACTGGCCTCCTTTGCTATTACTCAAATAAAACACTCCATATCCAGACTTCAGGCATTTTCCCTGGTTATCCTCAATATCTAGAAGGTTCTCTCTCCTCAGCTTTACCTCTAAGCTTCTATCAAATCTCAGCTAAAATCCTTCCATATTTAAGAAGCTTCTCCTGTCCCCTCTCAAAGCCCTCCCTCTATTAATTATCTCCAATTAATTCTGCATACATCTCACATTTACAAAATTGTTTATATGTTGTCTTCCCCATTAAATTGTGAGCTCTTTGAAGACAGGGACTATTTTTCCCCTTTCTTTGTATCCATAGGGCTTTGTATAATGTGCATTACATAGTAAGTTTTTAAGAAACACTTGCTGACTGAACATCATTTCTCTTTATATTTCTCCTCCCACTTCCCAAAGAGCTATCCCTTATTTTTTTCCAAAGAGGAAGAGAAAATTCAGGTAAAACCGATGAACAATAATAGAGGCACTGTGTATATTGTTCTCCTGGCTTTGCTTATTTCATTTTGAATGAATTCCATGCTTCCCTAAATTGAATGTATTTATTTGTTATTCCCTATAGGACAATAATATTCCATTATATTCCCAAGAAAGAAATGCCATCACCCCTGCATCTCTCTTGCATCCCCAGGGTCTAGTATATAGCCTTGAACAAAACTGGTGCTTCATGTTTTTTATATCATAGGATCATAGATTCAGAGCTATAAGGAACATCAAGAGGTTCTCTCATTTTAAAGGTTAGGTTACTAAGCCTCAAAAAGGTTCATTTGCCTGAGGTTATACAACTTAAATGCAGCACTCTTTCTAAAGTGCCTTGCTAGGTTAGGCTCTTTCCTGATTCTACAGAATTTTTCTACCAACTGTGCCACAGAAATCTCTTCCTCTTGGAAGTTCCCTGGACTCCACCCCTAGCCTTCTCACACAGGAATATACTGTCCTCTCCTAAAGCCTCTGCCTCTGATTGACTGCTTCCCCTCATTATCACGGTAGGGAGGACCGGCCAGTCATGTCCTTAATGTTCTCCATTCCTGTCTTCCTGATTCTCATCCTTCGGCTAGCATGTTCACTAGGAGTGGTTACCTCCTCTTCTCTCCCTCTCCTTCAGTTATCTTTCATGTGTCTTCCCCCATAAGAATGTAGAATAGATGAGAATAGGGACTATCTTTTGGCTTGCATTTTTATCTCCAATGCTTAGTAGAATATCTCCCAGTGGTTCTCAACCTTCCTAGTGCCACAACCCTTTAATACAGCTCCTCATGTAGTGGTGACCCCCAACCACAAAATTATTTTCGTTACTACTTCTTAACTGTAATTTTGCTACTGTCATGAATCTATCTGATATGCAGGATGTATTTTCATTGTTATAAATTGAACATAACCTACAGGCTGAGAACTGCTGATAGACCATAATAAGTACTTAATAAATGCTTACTGACTTGAATTGACTCAAAGGCAATTCTGTTTTAATATTAATTTGAGGTCCTTTTCTTTTGAGGAATGTCAAAAAGGAAATAAAAAGGGTAGGTTTTTTGGCATAAAGATAACAAGTTTAGGAGATGGCAATTATGGATTCATGTCCCTATAGGAGTCAATTTTCTTTGATATATAGAGTCTGTCTATAATTTTAACTTCAGCAATTATATCTCAAAGCAAATACTGGCACTATCACTTCCCTAATTTGTGTCCAAAGAAAGGAAGTTGGAGCCCTACTGTACCATGTACTGGTCAGGTAACATAATGAGCATTCTTTACTCTGCCCTATATTAACTCCATAGAGTAGAAAGAGTGCTGAATTTGACATTAAAGGGCCTGAGTTCAAGTCCTACTACTTATTAACAGGGTGACCTTGCACAAATCATGTTTTCTTATCTGTAAAGTGAGTGGACTGAACTCCATTATGTCTGTTACTTCCAGCCCTAAATCTATGGACCTATTAACTAACATAGTGCCTAACTTGTGGGTATATACATATCTGCCATTTTACAAAAAAGTTTCTTTACAAGTATGTGTGTCTATCCTCAGTTGGCCAGATGGACTCTTCCCAAGTCTGAGGAAACATTTAGAACCATTCAAAACCATTAAGACCATTAACTAAGACTAGATTGAAGCATAATAAACAAACCCCTCCTCCATGAGGAGTTCTAGCCTTTCTGTACTTGTCAAATCATCATACATGTCTCAAAAGTGCCTTCTAATGAATTCCTTATTTGCTTTATTCTGCCTGGCTCAAATCAGAGACAACTTGACATCTGCATTATGCTAAGTCTTTTTTTCAAAATATGTACACACTTTAGTTAGTTCTGAATGTCTCTAAATTGTTTCCTTTACTCTGGCTATATCCGTCTAACTTTTCACATATATGGAGGGCAGAGATGAGACCTATGATTTCAAAGGCACAACAAACTCCAAGTGAAGAAACTTCCTCCACCAATGCAGCTCTGTATTGTTGTTCAGTCATGTGTAGCTCTTCATGATCTCACTTGGGGTTTTCTTGACAAAGATATTGGAGAGGTTTGCCATTTCCTTCTCCAGCTCACTTTATAGATGAGAAAACTGAGACAAACAGAGTTGAGTGATTTGCCCAGAATCACACAAGTAGTAAGTGTCTGTGGCTGAATTTGAAGTCAAGAAGATGAGTCTTTGTGACTCCAGACCCAGCACTCTATCCATTGTACTACCTACCTGCCCCAGCTCCATAGATCCTCTATGATTCACAGCCTAGGAACCTTGCCCGACTAAGAATTTGTACATATACCTATAAAAATACAATTTGATGCTCCAGGACAAACCACATCCAAATATACTGCTTCATGTACAAAGGTATACAATCTTTATATAGTTCATCTCTAAAACATCAATGGACTTAAATATTTAGATTAGGACCATTCTCCTGCCTTCATCTCCACCCCTACAATGACTTTCATTTTAAAAAGGACAAAGTTTAATATTTAACTGGGTTTAAAAAAAAACCCCTTACAAATAAAGATGTTATAAAAAGGGTACATGTCTTTTCTTTCTGTAGGTATGAACAATCAGACCAGAAACATCTAGATGTTCTAAAAAGAAAAATTACCTTTAATCTTTTAAGTTATCTAATTTTGTTTTTCTAAAGAAATATTACGAATATTTAAAATGACTATTAACTACAGATCTATTTGAGTTGTACTATTCAGGATCTTTCCTCACAAACAATATATTAGTTCTAATAAAAAATGAAGAACTAAGCTTTGCAATTCATTTAACTTCTTTTCAATTGCATATAACCTGAAGGTTCTCAATTACATTCTCAAGAGATCAAAATCAGTCTAAAACATTCCTAGCATGAATGCATAAAATACTACTAATCCATGAAAAAAAAGCAAGAGGGCTCAAGTTTTAAAAGCTGTTACCAAAAAAGGCAGAATAAGAACAGCAAAATTTCAAGAATTACTTAACCTTCAATATTAAGCAATCTTATATTAAGTTCAGTGGGTAAAAGTGGGAAACAGATTTGCTCCTCCACCCACTAATCACAGAATAGGTGAATAATTTTAAAATTCAAATATTTGGAGGGAAGGCTAAGCCTCCCATAGGAAATAAATGTGGAAATGAATCCAAGGGAGAAAATGGCTTGGCTCCACACCCTTAAAATTGCCTACAGCAATGCATCAAAAAATAAAATAAAATAAGCCCCCAGAGTCTGGGTCAGCAGCATAGTGTTACAACTTAAGCATTGGGTCATCAGTGGCAATAGTAGGCTGATTAAGGGTTGAGGTAATGTATTTACTTACTGTAGTAAGGAACTGTGTAAGAGTACAGCCAACAGTACAAAGAGTTCTTGTACAGATAACATGTACAAGGAAATTCTGTAATAATCTGTTTATATTTTAATATTGAAAAATGAAAAATACCAGGATACAGAAAATGAGGTAAAGAAATAAATACTTAGTAAATTTCAATGATATATATCACCAGTTTTAATAATCATTTTTATCACAAAATACAAAATTCAATGTACTTTTAAAATTTGATATTAAAACATGAATCTAGGTACAAATTTCCTCCCCATTTGTCAACATCTAAGTAAATGTGGGAAGAACCCAAAATGCCATCAACTGATTTTGTATTGATGGCAAGGAAAAAAAAGCAACATTTTCAGTGATTAAGCAATTCCAACAATAACTAAATTAAAACCCTAAATGCGATATTGCAATATGTTAAATGCAGCACTGAATTATATTTAGTTAGTAGGTAGCCCTGGTAAATTATCAGTTGATAAAACATACAAAGGGCACACATTCCTGAAGATGACTTACATTCAATGTTAAGAAACAGCTAGGTGGCAAAAGTGGATAGAGTAATGGGCTTAGAGTCAGGAAGACCTAAGTTAAAAACCAGCTTCATAAATTAGTTGTGTGACCCTGGGCATGTCAATTAACCTGTTCACTTCAGGTTCCTCAACTCTAAAGACAAAGATAACAGCCTCTCTCCCAGCATTGTTGAGAGAATCAAATAAGATAATATTTGTAAAGTGCTTAGCATAATGCCTATTACACAGTAGGTGCTATATAAAATGCTCATGCCTTTCCCTTTCTGAACAATGAAAAGAAGACTATCAGTGCTGTAAAACCCATTTCAGAGAGGAAATGATCACAACTGTCAGGATAAATATAAAATTATATTCCCCAGGAATAGAGCTGACCAAAAGTCTGGAAAGCATAGATATTCTATGATTCAAGATCCTATGAAGAAGATGGCTATAACGTGTTCTTAACTCTTACTAGATTCATTTATATCCTGACTAGACTGGAGGAAGGTATAGGGCATGGGAGGTAGAAGACAGAATACACTTTCATTTTTTAAGTCTAATACAGACAGCACTGCTAACAGTAGTTGACCCAAGGTCAAAAGATCTACCAAATTACTTATCATCTCAGAGATCTAATATTCTTATATACTTTACTGGGCATTATGACACCTTGATGCCCAACTTACCCACCAGGGGAGTTGTAAGGATCAAAGATAATCTCTGTAAGAAAATTCTTTGTAAACCATGCCTATGTAAATGCAAGGCCATATCCTTTAGTTAATTTCAGTATAACTTGCTGAGGAAATTTGAACAAAGCTAAGAATGTATTTTAAAAATATACTAACTGGAATGAACACACCACACTGAACCTGCAGGCTAATTTTTCCTTTGCAGTCAATGACCATGACATGAAGCAATTTATATTTCATATCATATATAAAAGGGAAATACATATAACTATTTCAAGTAACTGACACAGCCTATGAATATATTAATAATACTTTAATCCATTTTGAGATATTTCCAATAAAGCAAGAGTTCTTAATCTGGAATCCATGAACCTGGGTTAGTTGGTTGGTTGTTGTTTATTTTTAATATTGCAGTAATTGTTTTTCAATATAACAGATTTTCTTAGTAATCTTATGCATCTTATTTTATGCATTTAAAAATTTTTTATGAGAAAAAAGCCACAGGCTTTTCTAGACTGCCAAAGAAGGTTTTAACACAAAAATGGTTAAGAACGTCTACATTAAGGAATAGATTTTACTATGACAGAATATTCCTATTACAGATAAGTGCAGCCATAACTATTAACAACTGATCATAAGTCATTTTCTTTACAGAAAAACAATCTGCACATGTTAAAGGGAAAAATTATTTTTCAGGCTTGACAGTTTAGAAAAAGAGGTTAGATTATTTCAAAAGCATGTAATAGATCATAATGATTCCTGGATCCACGTAATTTCAGTAACTGTTATGCTGACAAAAAACTTACATAAAATTACCTTTGAGAATAAACATTCCATAGTTATCTCTATACTTTATCATACTGTTGCAAAGATCAACTCAATATTGGTTAAATGCCTGACTCTCTTGGGCTAATTAGACATTTATGACTATAAGGAAAGAGATGCCCATTCTTTAATATTAATTTTTAATAATATATTTATAAAATAAAAACCGTGAATTTAAGACTTTCTTCAAGTGATTCTAGTTGTTTTTCAACATCACAGTATCATGCCTTTTTTCCCCTCTCACTGAACTTGATCAATTTAGGGAGGCAACTGACATGTTAACATGAACAATCATAAAAAATGCTTAGAAAGTAAAAGGCTCATTTAATGAAAAAAAACTTAAGAAATGTTTCCATATGTTCTATGAAGTATTCTTCCCCTCTAAATGAGCACATTCAGATTTTGTTTCTGGCTTTGTTTCAGAGAAACTCCATCTGCATAGTACAACGCTTACAGGCACATCTCAGTCATGCAATAGCTATGTCACAGCTCATATATCAAATAAAAATCACATTCAAGCCCACACAACCTTATAGACCTAAAGTCTTCCATTCTATTTAAAGTAATCCTAAGAGAGCTCTTATTGCACCTCACTGCTGATGTCACATGACTTTTGTTGGGAAACAGAGTTCTAAAAGTAAAATATCAAACAGTCAGTTCCAAGCACAGTTGCAAAGGACCCTAAAAAACCAACATTACTGTAGTTATAAATTCTGGATATTTCATTTTCAGAGAGGCAGGTGTAGAAATGGGAGGAGGAAGGGTTGGAACGGAAGGTGCATTTGTATGGGTTGGATTTAAACTTTGTGTTGTTATTGCTGGGGTTTTTTTTAAGTGTTACTTCTACCAAACCTAAAGCCATGATAAAAGAACAGTGACACAAGACTTATTAGTATATTTAAATAATACTTTTCTCTCATTCTCAATTCTTACCCTCCTACTCCTTTCTTTCCTCTCTTCTCATATATGTGAAATATAGAGAGAACATTCAAAGCATTGCTCGCACATACATGGTCACTGAACTGATAACATGCTGCAAATCTGCTTAGGCCTTGCAACTATCTTTCCATTCTATCTATATTACATTGCAAGATCCGTGAAAGCATAATCTATACCATGGCTACCTTTGAATAGAGCAAGGGACTATACTTTTTGGTGAACCAAATAAGAGGTAAAATTACTGTATGACCTAGGTAAAGGGACGATGGTCATTAGTGATTACTGAAAGAGCTGCTGGTAAAAAACTTTTAGTCCATCTGTCACAGATGAAAATCCTATTTGAACACAGATAAAAACTTCCAGCATTAATTCAGTGGAAAAAGACAGCTGAACTGATTGTAAGAAAAAAAAAATCCTTAAAAAATTTTATATTTAGGAAATACTATACGTCATTAATAAGTACAAGAGACATCTCATTTTTAGCATTAAAATATACAAACCTCCAAGAGATTCTAGTTGTACCATATTCTATAGCAAATAAATAATATATCATATTCTTAATTATAAATGATCTGTTAAATAAGGTACTAACACTAAACACTGAACAAACAACCATCTAGAAGTCAAAAAGTTGGAACATTGGGTTCTGGAAACTTGGTGAACAAGAGGGATAATAGAGCTGCATAATATAATTTTTGGTCAAAAGCAAAGCAAGACTATAAAGTCTGTGTGTCTAGGAGCAAAAAAGGATTAAATGGTGAATCCAAAGAGTGAGGCATAAAAATATTTTGCTCAATAGAATAGCATTATGTTCTCCTAAGGTAACTACTTTGAAGTGAAGCATTCATTTGGATAGACAAATTCTAGTATTTTTCTTCAAAGTCAATTCTAATGACAACAGAGTCATAGTTCATAGTTGAAGACCCAATCAAATCACTGCTTAGTCTTTGTTTCTCTAGTGGCAAGAAGGTTTAGTAGAAAGAATGATGGACTGAAAGGACAGATCTGAGTTAAAATTCCCTGCCACATACTGTCTATGGGTAAATCTCTGAGCCCCTCTGAACCCCAAATCCCTTATTTGTATTATGTTTTTTAAAAAAAACTACTATAGTAACTACTGCATAGAACGGTTGTGAATATAAAATAAAATATGTAAGAAACACTGAGAAACTTAAAACACTACATAAGATCACATCATTGATTTGTTGACTGATATTCTCTAAAAAAAAAAAAAAATAAGGCATGTGTAGAGACCTACATTGGTCAAAATCAGTCTACCTTATGTCCAGCATAATGAAAGGATTATTTCCTAACTTTTTCATGACCCTTAGGGTGATAGAAAAAGTACCATAGTGGAGATTTGGAGAAGCAATGCTCTGCTTCTGCTTATATCACTAACCTATGAACGGGTGTCTAAAGTATATGCAATACTGTAAAATTTTAAGATAAGGTTTCCTAAGGGCAGCTAGGTGGTACAGTGAACAGAGCACTGGCCCTGGTGTGAGGAGGACTTGAGTTCAAATCCGGCCTCAGACACTTAGCACAAAACCTAGCTGTGTGACCTTGGGCAAGTGACTTAACACCAACTGCCCTCCCCCCCCAAAAAAATAAGATAGGGTTTCCTGCAGGAAAATGAGTCAACCTGATAACATGGAGAAGTGAATGGAAAAACTATCTGGTCGAGGAAAGATACACTGTATCTGAGTATATTACTCCATTTTGTCAATGACTAAACATCCCTAGGTTGAAAGGTGAAATGCTATAGAAAGGAATAATGAAAACATGAGAAAACAAAACGAGGCTGTGATAAGCACTAAAAAACAAATCTATGTGTGAGAGATAATCAAGTGTTGAAAAAATGCTAAGATGTTTGTCTTAGGTACCAGATGAATAAGGTGATCTTCAAATGGAGAGAAACAGATGTATCTAGTTTCCTTTCTATAAAATGTATATTGTCTATAGTTATCTACTTATCTAAGTTAATATGGGAATCAAATTAGAAAACTTGTAAAATCTTAAAAAGTGTCATATAATCACTCAGCTATTACTGTTGCTACTGCTGCTGTTAAGTGGCAAATACATAGATGATTTGTTCAAAACCAAAATGGGTTATGAACAAGGTTAGAATTTCCTAAGGTCAAACAGGATTTTACAGATCCATAAATTATTTGGTTTTAGCTTTTCCCTTAATTTACTAGTAAAGATTTGAAAACGACCATATCTAGAAGCAATTTCTGTCAAAACTGTTGTGTAAATCAAATACCTGAAATTCAAATAAGGCTATGTACTTTATAAATATCTAGTGACAGATCAACACATATTTACAAATATACAAACTAATAGATGACAGGTATAAAAATGCCAACATTAAACCCATGAAACTCAGTAAATATGAATTTAAATGTATTTTTATCAATGAATTTTTCCCTAGTTGAAACATTCTAATTGTGGATTGTAGTGTTTTTGTTTTTTCAAATTTAAGTCCTACAAGAATTTTTGGATAATTCTATGACTGCTATGCATGTATAATCAACATGCAACCAAATGTTTAAAACTCTAAGATACCTAGAAAAGGAATGAAATGTTCAGAACCCATTCTTCCACTTGCTGATGGAGAAACAGGCAACAGATGTCCAAAAGTTCACTGCATGCATAAAGCACATACATATATACTAGCAAATTCTTTGAGGTTTGTTTTATTTGAAGATGGGGGGACAAAAAGAACAAACATGTGAATGTGAACCACCCCTCTCACAAAAAGCATCACTTTAAGACAAAGTAAATAAAAATGGATTCTGATATTCTCTGGTTTAAAACAGAAAGCTTTCCACAACCTTCAACCAAGTCCTTTGAGCTTCAATTATTTTATTCAATATTCCATATTTCAAACCACACATACCCTACTGAGTTCTATTTCCCAAAGACATAGGAACAACTGGAAAATAAAGACTATCATTATCTTAACATTTTACACATCATACAACATCAGGACATTATAGTCTTTGTGGATTAAACTTTACCTGATAAACTTAATGATGTATTCATATGGGCAAGGGTTTAGCATCACTATTACAGAATTTTAACAGAAAATGGTTTGTGGAAAAGGTCATGTAAGTTAAAACTAAAGTACATTTTAAGAAAAATTTTCTCCACAAAGATAAACGAACCTCTTCTCCTGACATAAGCACAAGCAGCATGGTATACCAGAAAGAACAGTGAACTTGGATTCAGAAGATAAGGTCTGAGTCCTTCCAGGCTCTGCTCTTTCAATCTATGAGACTTCTGTCTCAGTTTTCCACATTTGTATAATGAAAAGGCTTACCTATTGTGACTTGGAAGCCTCCTTCTGGCTTAAAGCCTGAGTGATTATTTGAATATGAATTTACAAAGTTATTCGTATATTGCCTGTATAGTTTTTAGGAACAATAATCCATGGCAAAATGAGAAGTTTTTTTTCTAAATATTCACTAACAAATTCTGAGTTCATCAAATAAAATACCCATACCTTCAGAAAGAACATATATAATGTAGATTTGTCTTAATACTATTTTCAAGATTATGACCATGAGATTATTACAAATCAAATAGTGATATAACAAAATCAGAACATACTCAGCAATAAATTTTCTCAGTTTGGGATTGAAATTTGACCTGCCTCATACCAAATATTTAAACAACAGTTAGTAGTATATAGATAGATTCCTACATGAAAAAGGAATACTTTCCTACATATACTTCAACATGGTTAAATAAGTGTTGTCATAACATTAAAAAAATACTGTTTTAGCAGCTACTTACCTAAAACATTTATAGGTAATTAAATATCTAAATTTTTATTTAAAAAAAACTACCAGAAGTCAAAAACTCTATTTTAGGCACTAGTAAAACAGGCAGGGAACTTTTTCTTTCTTTACTTGCTTTGGTACCAATTCAACAGCTGTATTAAACAATTTAATCAGTAAAGCGTTTCTATCCTGGAAGGATTTGCAAGGAAAGACAGCCAAACTCATATATCTTTTATAATGAGGTACAGTCAGTAAGCTTCAGAAGCTTCACATTTCTAGGACATTTTTGTATTTTTGGTTTCTGCACTATGTAACCAACTAAAGCATACTTTAAAAAAAAATTGCTAAATTGCTATAAATGAAAAGTTAAACTAATGGATCTATATCCAAAAACTACAAAATATTTAAATAAACAATAAAAAAGGAAAAGATTGCTTGCAAATTCATAGCAAAGTAAAAAATTAGTGACAATACTAAATCTTTGCAAAATAATTTTCAATTAAATTCATAAAAATGAAATTCATTCTCACCCTTTAAGAATATGAGGATCTGGCCCACTTTCTGGTACGACATAGCATAAACTACTATTAAAACATCCATGCTAAAATAATGCTAACAAAACTCAATGACAACAACAATAATTAAAATAGCTAGCCATTATATAGGTCTTTTAAGTTTTGCACGGTACTTTATAAATATTAGCTCATTTTATCCTCCTTTAACTTGGGAGGTGGGTGTTATTATCCCATTTTACCCCTTTGCCTTCTAAGAAGTGTAAGAAGAAATTCCATTTTTGTAACAATTCAACAATTCAGCTGGGAAACCATCTCAGAGACAGGTAATTACAAAATAAAAAGCCAAAACGAAGTAACTCAAATGTCCTCTATCTGGTTTTTAAGCTGGGGATAGGGTTGGACTTGCACTTGACTGCATTACTATTAGGAACTGTCATGTAAGGAAGCTCCCTCTTCCAGTGCAAGTCAGCATCTTCTCTGCAATTTATAGTTTGAGAGAGCTGCCTAGAACTCTGAGAGGTTAAATGACATATAGAACATCAACCACTTTCCCTGGTGCAGGCTCCACACTGGCGCCCTCATCCACTCCAAGGTCCTTCACTGTATTTGTTTCTGGTTCCAAGGTCAGCACTCTACTACTATGAAACACTACCTCTCTCTTAGTCACTGGACTACAGACTACTTCCCTAAAATATAAATATATTCAGATAAAAGCATTATAATATTTTGGGACTTATGAAGCTAGTGATATTCCTGTAACAGAAATTATTAGTAAAGATCATTGTCATGATTTCAAGATATTATAATTGCTTTAAAGAATAAAGTAGGGAGCCAAGATGGTGGAGTAGAAGCAGGAAAACTCTGTGAGCTCCCCTCATAACTACCTCAAATACCTATAAAATATGACTCTAAACAGATTTTAGAGCTATAGAATGCACAAAGTGACAGAGAGAAACAAATCTCCCGCTAAAGGCAGCCCGGTAGGTGGACAGGAAGGGTCCATCACAGCATGCTTGGAGCCAAGCCCAGCCCTGTGTAAGCCCGTGGTTTTAGCCCCAGGGTGGCCCCGACCAGCAATGGATGAAGCAGACTTTGGGAAAGTGAATCACCAGCAGCTGTGGCAGTTTCCAGAATTATCAAGCCATAAATGCCAAAGACAAAGTAAAAGGTCAGTGTGGAACTCTGTTGGAACTGGGGGAGGGAGTAGGACTGAGGAGCATGGTCTGGCCCATGCCCCTGGGGTGAGAAGCTGCCATGTGCCTGCTTCAGAGTTCCTGGCCTACAGATTGTAGTAGAACCAGGCAACCATTCAGAGGGTAATTGCTCTTGCTTTAACCTGCTTGGATCTGGATCGCAGTCTTAGGTGGAGGTCCTGGGGTGTGTGACCAGGTGTCAGAGCTTGTGGGGGCTACAGAGAAGGCATCCAACTGAAAGCTCTAGCAGCTACAAAAACCCCAGCGATCTGGGACAAAGCTCTCCTCTCTGGAAGCAGAGTTCTACTGTGGCAAAAAGCTCAAAAGTCACATAATTGAGTGACAACATAAGCAAGCAAACGAAAAAAAGCAAGCATAGCAATCAAACTTTACATTCCTTTTTGGGGGACAAAAAGGATCAAAGCATGGAATGGGAAGAAGACAACAAAGGCAGAACTACTGCACCAAAAGCTTCCAACAAAAATATGAATTGGTTACAGACCATGGAGGAGTTCAAGAAAGATTTTGAAAATCAAGTAAGAGAAGTGGAAGAAAAACTGGGAAGAGAAATGAGAATGATGCAAGAAAATCATGAAAAGTGAGTCAATAACCTGACTGAAGAAAATGAGACGTTAAAAAAAAGAATAGAATAGTTTCAGATAAATATCTAAATTTTAAAAACACTATAATCAATGAATCATGAATCAACTAGAAATTAAAGAGTATAATAACAATAACTATAGTACAGAAGATTTACATGCATCATTCTTTTTTTTTTCGGGGGGGGGGGGTG
>CM053587.1:243424306-243450479 GCA_028646515.1 Pseudochirops corinnae | reverse complement strand
CTTCTCCTCATTGGCTTTTTGGGCCTCTTTTGCCATTTGAGTTAATCTATTTTTTAAGGTGTTAATTTCTTCAGTCAGGTTGTTGACTCTCTTTTCATGATTTTCTTGCAACACTCTTATTTCTCTTCCCAATTTTTCCTCCACTTCTCTCATTTGGTTTTCAAAATCCTTCTTCAGCTGATCTCTAGCTTTTAGGCAATCTTCATGTTTCTTGGAAGCTTTTGGTGTGGGAGTTCTAACTGTGCTGTCTTCCTCCCATTCCCTGCTTTGATCCTTCTTGTTCCCAAAGAAGGATTCTAGAGTTTGGTTGCTATTCTTAATTTGCTTATTTTGCCTGATCATGGTAGCCAAGTCAATGATTTTTTAGGTCTGTGGAACTCTGCTTCCAGAGGGGAAAGCTCTGTCCCAAATCTCTGGGGTTTTCTCAGCTGCCGGAGCTTTTAGGAGGCTATTGCAGCCCCCACCATCTTTGCTTCACTGAAAACACACCCCAGGACCACCACCCAAGACCACAATCCGGATGCAGGCCGCTCAACGCAAGAGCACTTGGCCTCTGAACGATTGCTTGGCCCCCCTGCAATTTGCAGGCCAGGAGCTCTGATGCAGCAATGTGAAGGCAGCTGCAGGGCCACTGCTTCTGCTACTTCCTTGCTGTGGAGGCAGTTTGGCCAGACCCGCTTTTCTCCCGCAATTTTAGCCGAGTTCGACTGGCCTTTCACTTAGTCCTTTTTTTCTTATGGCTTGATAATTCTGGAAACTGCCACAGCTGCCGCAGATCCACTCTCCCAAAGCTCCAACTGCGGCTGGGCTCAGTCTGTCTAGCCGCCCCCAGGGCAAAGCAGCGGTTTTAGGCTGGGCTGGTTTCGGCTCTCAGAGCTGAGATGGTTCCTTTGAGCCGAGCTGCCTTCAGCAGGAGATATATCTGTGTGCGTTTTAGAGCCCTAGAATTTGTTTAGAGTCATATTTTTTGGGTATTTGATGCGGCTGTGTGGGAGCTGCTATACTTTGCTCCTACGCCGCCATCTTGGCTCCGCCCTGAGTTACCATTCTCTTAAAAATGATATTTATATATCCTGATTTCTAAAAGTCTAACATTATAAGCCTAACGTTAACTTTTGCAAATTAACAAAACTGGAAAAGCACTAAAAAAATATTTAAATGTATAAAATATGTAATTTCCCTTAAAATGTTATTCTTATGAATTATGCATAATATATGAAATATATTTAATATATTTAAATACTCTTTTATACATTAGAATAAAGCAAACAAGAAATTTTTCAAAATATTAAGCCAAAAAGGAGAGCAATGAGGGTTGGGGGAGGGAACTAATTCATGGCAAAAAAACTAGGTTGTGAAACAGATTAATAAAAATTAGTCTTTAGATTAATGGTTTGCAGACCATGGTCTTAACTTTACTAACTTAAAGTCAGTAAGAAATTTCAAAGGCTCTAAAACTTATAAATTCATTCAAAAGAAAAGTGCTGTCTATACTTCTGCAGTATACTTAAGATGATGACAAACCATTTGAACTTTAGAAGAGGCAGGATGTGCTAATAAATAAAACCACTATCTTACTGTGTTATCTTACAGTGTTATCTTACAGGATGTTCTAATAAATAAAAACACTATCTTACAGTACTATCTTACTGTTTTGACCCCTATATCTTTCTGTTAGATGACTTTTCAGTAATTTTCTCAAGAAGTCTGGGTTCCACCAAACTATCTATTTCAGAAGAATAAGTAAGACACGGTTAAAAAAAAGAAATCTCATAAAGAACTCTAAAGTCCTTGGGGAATAGGCACTACACAAGTAGTCAGTGATTTTGGTTTTCTTTTTCATTTATCTTAAAGTTTGATTTTAAAATTAAGAGTTTTCAACAGCTCGAATTCAAAAATCATTTATACAGTCATCATCATCATGGTATTCATTGTGATTTCACCTTACTACACAATGAGTTATTGACTATAAAATTCTCATTAAAGCAAAGTAATAGCTATGAATTTTAAAATTTTATAGAAATGGATTTAAATTTAGATGATCGCATAATGTTTAATTCTACATCATTTATTCCTTCATTCAACAAGTATGTACACTTATATGCAAGGCACTATGCTTGTAGCACTGATGATACACAAAGCAAATGAAAACATTACGTTGCTTTTGATAAACTTCTATTTTACTACAGAAGGATTACATTCTTCTTCTTCTTCTTCTTCTACTACTACTACTACTACTACTACTACTACTACTACTACTACTACTACTACTACTACAAATAATACTACCACCAGTACTAATCCCTATCAAAATAGAAATATAGTTTAAATAAAACATCTAATTCCAACACAAAACATGTCAGAAAAAAAGTAGAAAGAACATCATTTTGGAAAAGATTTAGGTTAATACAATATTGCAAGAGAAAATTCCATTGCTATGTGGTAGAAACTTTCACCCATAGACTGTGCTGAAGCTTACAAGGTTCAACACAAGCAAACAAATATTTTAATTTTTTTTTGCATTTTCATTTTACTCACTCGAGACTTCAATCCACAATAATGGCTGTGGTATCACATTAGAATATGCACAAGGTAACCATAGCCCTAGAAATTTTACATAACAAAAGTGTACTTTGAATCAGTTTGTATAACTTCACCATACAACTACTGCTTTGATCAAATAAACATATGTTTCATGACTTCAATAAATTCAATTCTGTTTGTTATAGCTGCTCAAAGAGAAAATGTTTCCAAAGCACAAGTATATGTATATTTTTGAAAGATACATGCTTTAATTCACACTATATAATTAAATTTTATATAAAACAGGAAGCATCTGATGTGAGTGAAATTCAAAGTATAATTTTTTTTTTTTATATCATGTATGGAAGGCTTAACAGTTTCTGTGTCCAACCTGTTAAAGTCATTAAGTATTTAAGTGGATGTCCATGCCTGTATTTTTTAGCTCTCCTCCCATTTGGACGATACCTTAAATTATGCCATACTCTACAAACACAAAGTGATTGTCATTATTCTTCATGATACATAGTTTATTTGTCCATTTTGGACCTTCTCAGATTATACCATTCAGTGAACCTGGCAAAAAGTATGACATTCTAGTGACTGACAAGGAGGACACAGGATGATGAGGTGAAGATGTTGGAAGGCAGAAATTTTATGCTGAGAACTACTGGTAAGCTATCCTTTCAAAAATGACTATTTTTTAAAATCTTCCACAAATTTCATTTTGACTCTTTTAGTTTCACATGATTACTATCATCAACCAATGTTGAAATTCCGTATTTGTTAAGGAACTAGACCCAGAAGCTTTTCTACAATACCGATAAATCACATAGGAAAGACGTCTTTTATCTACTTTTCTGTAATCTAAAGAAAAATATCTAAGGGTGATAAATAAGGTATTACATTCCTCTCTAAGAGTCTAATCCCTGGAGTAAACATAGAAAACCTTTTAATACTTATTCTTGGAAATTAATTCAATCAATCAGCACTACATATGTCTTACTAACTGACACCATAAATTCAGTTGCTTGGTCACCAGGCTTCAAAGAAGATCACCAGAACTATTCAAAATTTATTTATATACACTAAATGATACTTAAAGGAAAACAAAGAACCTGAGGTTTCAGTCTTCATTATCAAGGGCTACAATATTTTCCCAATAAATACAATCTGTCATAAGCCAAAAAAACTTTACAATTAATTACTATCTTCATGATCACAAATTTTAAAAATTGATAACCACAGAATTATAATAGTATTAATAAATGTTTTCAAGTTTTCTACAGGTTATCAGTTGCTTTGTAATCAACATCATTCTGAATATGAGATATCAAGGCCTGTACAGTAACTACTTTTGTCAAGCACTATGTGCAAAAACAGAGAATGAATAGAAGTATGATGGACATTATCCAAAAAGGAATGGTTTAAAATATTCATACTATGCAACTTTTGCGCAACAATGCATTACCATATTTGTATTTAGTCAAGAAGAAGCTTTATTTGTAGTCTAGAACAAGAAATAAATTCTGCTGATATTTCATGAAATAGTCAGAATCAGTACCTATACAAAAAGGAAATTGTTATAGTTCAACAGCATGCATTAGAAGTTAATTTAAAATTAGTTTCTTGGTCCTTTTTTGTTGTTTTTGTTTTTTAAGGGTGGAAAAAGGTTTATAACAGAGGTATTAGAACAGCATATCACCATCTTTCAACCTCCTTCCTAAATGGTTAAAGAACTATACAGCAACTCTAAAATTCTTTTTATAAGCACACCTGGGAAGAATACAGAATCCTGTTACTTTTCTCAATGTTACACTGATGTGGTTTAGACCAGATGTTTAAATGTTACAGTATGTACATTTTCTTCTCTTCTTCTAAGGCAAAAGCAAAATAAGAGGAATATTTGACTTCACTCCACAAGAGACCTATTTAATAGTTTGGCGGTTATGTAAGTAAAGGTAGCTTGGCTAAGTCAATGTTGACGACATACAGAACGACATGATCCTAATGAGTTGGAAAATATTGGCTCTCATGAGAATTGACCAGATGCTACTGCGCTGAGAAAGCTACTGTATTATTGAATTTCATTTTTATGAGGTAAAATTTATTATTCAACCATTAAGGTATCCCACATGAAATCTTGCATAAAATAGTTTTACAGTTACTTTCTGGAAAGTAGATTTTACTTTAACTTTAAGACATCATTTACATGAGGGATTCAAATGTCTATTTGATCACCTTCAGCACAGAATTTTAAAGTCTGTAAGTAATTTTCCCCAAAATACCAGATTAATGGAACTGGATTGTCAACAAAATAATGAACTACCTGAACAGGACAAGGAAAAGTGGTAGCAAGTTCTAGTTTTTCCAAGCAAACTAAAGCCACGTGTGATTTTTTCTTCTTGCAGTATAATGGGGTTAGAATTTAAGTGAAATGGTTATAAACAGAAAACAAATACACCTCAACATTTCTGATTCAAAATAAAAATTACCATGTAACTTCTTTTAAGTGTATTTTATCATTTTTCATTCCTATTCTAACATTTTCAGTTTATTTTTAATTCTGTTACTCATGAAAAATAATCTATAGCTGGTTATAAAAATGTAACTGTTTTCTTTTATTCTTTCCACCCAGAGAGGTCAAATCATAGAGTACAAAAAAAGCATGAATTCAAAGTACTGTACTTTAGGTTCTAATCTCAGCTCTGTCACTATCGGTCTATGGTAAAAACAATCTTCTAGCTTCTCAGAGTTTCAGTTTCTTCATCAATTTAGATACTAAAAATGAAAGTGCTTTGAAAAACAATACACTATAAAAATTTAAGGTATCCTCATAAGTGATCATGTTAGTGATGATATTTATTGGTGAATGTATGTACCTCATTCCAAACAACAATTTCTTGGTGCTGAAAATATATTAGTTATTTTTGTGCCAAAGTAACAGGGGCTTATGTAATTGATCATGTATGTACTAAAAATTTTAATGATGTAGGCTCTCATTACATAGCTAAAAGGGGGTTGGAGGCATACCTAACACTGAGTAATGATGAAATCTTGCAGTAAGGGGGAAAATGATGAGATGGCTTCCCTGAGCATCCTCCTTAAATGGAAGACCTATCTAATGTCTACGCTCTACCTTCTCTGATCAGAAGGAGGGCCAGGCAAACTAAAGAGGTATGACTTTTAAAGCTGATATGATCCTGCAGGAAGATGAGTTTCTGAAGACTGATGCAGTCCAGGAAAGTAGCCTAAATGGAAATGATTACATTTGAATGAGAGGACTATGCTTTAAGAAAGAGAAAAAAGTACTTAGGTGGGGATGGGGGAACAGGAAGACTGTTCGAATATGTCAAGGGCTCAATCCGTCAAATGGATTAAATGAGCTATACAGGTGCAGATGGCTGAAATAGAAATAGAAACCTCATAATAAGAGGGGGAAAAAATCCTATAGTTCATATAAAAAAGTGCTCCACATTATCATTAATTAGAGAGACTCAACATAAAAAAAAAACCTCTAAGGTTCTACCTAATATTCCCAAAATTTGACAAGATGACAAATATTAGAGGAGCTAAGGTAAAAAAAGGTATACCGGTACATTTTGATGGGGATGTGAATTAACTAATCTAAAATTTTTGAAACATCATTTGGAACTATGCCAAACAACAAACAACGCATACCATTGGACCCCAAGATACCAAGACTGTGCCTATATCCCAAAGAGATCAGAGAGAGACAGAAAAGGATCCATAAATACAAAAATAATTACAGCAGTTCTTTTTGTTACAGCAAAGAACGGGAAATAAAAGTGATGTCCATGAACAGAGGAATGATATAAAATATTAGGGTAAATGGAATGTCACTGTGCCATAAGAGATATGATGATGATGATGATGATGATGATGATGATGATGATGATGATGATGATGATAGCAGCTAGCATTTATATGGCACATGCTAAGTGAGAAGCACTGCTAAGCAATTACAAATATTTCATTTGATCAAAAGTAACCAAAGGGATGGTTTTGAAGAAACTGCAGAGGATTTATACAAACTGATGAAGTACAAAGTGAATAGAATCAGGAGACCACCAAGAGATACTTTGACATTAGTATAAAGAAAAACTTTGAAAGACTTAAAAAACCATGATCAACACAATGATCAACCATGATTCTAAAGAACCAACACAACTATGCTACCCATCTCCTTACAAAAAAAGTAAGAGACTCAATGTGCAGAATGAAACTTCCACATTTAGACACAGGAAATGCAGGTATTTCTTTTGTTTGATTATGCATATTGCAAGAACTGTGAGGTTTTTTTCTTCATTATAGTGAAGAGAATTTGGGGGGAGAGGCAAGAGAGTAATAATGCCCCTCTCCAAAAAAGAACAGGTCACTGAAGCATTTTTAAAGTGCTTTAAATGGACCACAAGGAATTTCAGAAGGAAAGAGAAAAGCAGAAAACCTTTGAAAGTAAATTGTTACATTTATTACATATTTCTAAAAAGTAAGTTTCATGTAATGGAGATTTAGAGTTTCACATGTAATCCTCTTTTTCTATTTTACTTTTTATATGGAAATAATAATTTTTTTGGTGTTCCACTATGTTTAGAAAAATGTGTGTGTGTGTGTGTGTGTGTGTGTGTATATCCAAATTAAAAAAAAAAAAAAGGAATTAGAATGGCCCAAAAGTAGAAAGGGCTACCTCAAGGAATAAGGGCTTTCTCCTTACTGAAAAATTCTAGCAGAGATTGGAAAATCAATGATCAAAGGACATACAAAGTTAACTATTGCTCAGTTACATAGGATGCTCCAAATTTTTTAATAAAGTTAAGCTATTAAAGCTAAAAACTTCAAGTTTTAATAGGTTAAAACTACACTAAGACTTTTGTGACATCCTATATGTTAGACTAAAAAACATCAAAGGTCCCTTCCAACTTTAAAATCTAATGAATGCAGGGCTTTTTTCTCCAAAATTGATAATAGAACAAATATCAATCAATAAGCATTTACTAAGCACCTACTATGTGCCAGATACTGTGCTAAGTGTTGAGAATACAAAAAGAGCAACAGGCTTTTTTTTTTTTTTTCAGTAAAGAATCTTATAATCTAATGAGGAGATAACATTCAAACAAATATATACAAAGCAAGCTGTATACCAGACAGATAGAAGATGATCAACAGAGAGAAAGCACTGGAAAGGACTCTTTAGGGAAGGCTTCCTGTAGAAGTTGGGATTTTAATGGAACTTAAAAGAAGTCACGGAGGTCAAATGTCCAAGCAGAAGAGGAAAAGCATTCAAGGCATGGGGGACAGCCAGAGAAAATTCCTGGAGCAGAGAGATGTAATGTCTTGTTCATGGAATAGTCAGGAGGCCACTATCACTACATGAAAGAGTATGTGTTGAGGAGTAAGACATAAAAAGAATGGAAAAATAGGAGGGGTGAGTTATAAAGGGCTATCTTTAAGGACAAAGAGAGTACTCAGTATTAAATTCTAGAGGTAATAGGAAGCCACAGGGGTTTGAATACAGTAAGTAACATAATCAGACATGTACTTTAGGAAAATCACTTCAGTGGCTGAATGGAGAATGGGTTAGAATGGGGGAGACTTGAGATAGGAAAACCTACCAGCAGGACATTGCAATGACAGGGCATGAAATGATGAGGGCCTGCACCAGGGTTGTGGTAGGGTCAGAAGAGAGAAGGAAGATACTGCAAAGTTAAAATCAAGATGTCTTGGCAACAGACTGAATATGAATGGTTAGAGGAATCCAAGATGACTCAGCCTGAGGAACTAGGAGAACTGTATGGCCCTCTCTGGTAACTGGCAGGAGAGTTTAAGAGGAAAGATGATTTCCACTTTGGACATGCTGAGTTTAAAGTGTCTACTGGACCTCCAGTTTGAGGTGTCTGAAAGGCAGTTGGAGATGTGACAGTAGAGGTCAGCAGAGAGACTGGGACAGGAAAGGTAGATTGGAGAATCATCAGCATAAAGCTGGTAATTAAATCCATGGGAGCCGATAAGATCACCAAGTAAAGTAGCATGAAGGGAGAAGAGAAGAGGTCCTAAGACAGTACCTGGAGGAACACCTACAGTTAGAAAGAATGACCTGGAATAGCATCTAGCAAAGGAGACAGAAGGAGGAGTCAAATAGATAAGAGGAAAATCAGCTACAGTCTTTATAGATAATAGTGGTCCAGTTTATTTTGTTGTTGTTATTCTTTCCATTTACATAACTGAGGTGGGTATATTTATTGTTTTGCTGGTTCTACTTACTTTACTCTGTATGAGTTCATAAATAAAATTGCTCTTTACAGCCCAGTAATATTCTATTATATTCAATGCCAAAATTTATTTAGCCATTTCAAAGTCAAAAGATGTCTTTCTCATTTCAATTCATTCTTAACTAAAAAAGAGATGCTATGAACATTTTGGTTGATATTGCATGTTACATGCCATGTTTCAAACATTTTTGTTGTTCAAGCATTTTTCAGTCATTTCCAAATCTTTGTGACCCCTTTTGGGGTTTTCTTGGCAAAGATACTGGAGTGGTTTGCCATTTCTTTTTTCCAGATGATTTTACAGATGAGGAAACTGAGGCAAACAGGATGAAGTGACTCTCTCAGGTTCACAGAACTAGTAAGTGTCTGAAGTCAAATTTGAACTCAATACAATGAGTATTCCTGACTCCACTCTACCCACTGCACCATCTAACTGCCCCAAAACACTATAAAGACAATAATAAATTACGGAAAATCTGAAACCTCCAGCTAGTTGGCAAACGTTTAATTATGAGAATGAATGTAAGCGTCCTTCTAAATACAGAGTTAATAAAACATTTTCTAGATCCTGAACTATTAAAAGAACTACTTAACTTCTTTAGAAACTATTTCACAAGTCAAGATAAAAGAAACATATTAGTTCAAGTTATTGATTCTCAGACTTTGATCTCAGGTCCTCTTTACGTTCCTAAAAATTACTGAGAACTACCCCCCTAAGCATGTATTTATGTGGGTTATATTTATCAACATTTCCTGTATTAGTACTACTGTGAAAATAGTTTTGATCTCACAGACCTCCTAAAACAAGAATCTCTAAAAACTATTACTTTTCTATATTAAGGGGTTTTTTGTTCAAAATAAGCCAATGTCATGGAATAAAAAGATAAATTTGAAAGGCTAAGTACTAAGAATAATAAAATAGATTAACTCATTTTATTTAAGAAAATCAGCATCTTTTAGTAGGAAGAGGAACTAATGATTGAAAGATCAAATAGGAAAGGGATATAAACAAAAAACATTACCAGTTTGGACACGTGCAAAGAAGCAAACTAGATGTAAAATATAATTTGCCTAAATTTTGATAATATTCTAACAAATGGCCAATTATTTATCAATGAGGTGGGCTGCCCATCACAGAGGCAATAACTTCAGAATCAGGGGAGGGTTCAAATGCTATCAATGATGTCTTGTAACCCTAAACAAGTCACTTAACCCCTTTCAATTTCTTTATAAAATGATTGTTTATAAAATTTATAAAATTCTTCTTATTTATAAAATAAGAGGATTAGACTAGTTAGTTGGTCTCTGAAGTCCCTCCCAGCTCTACATTTATGATCCTATTACTCTAAGACACAAGCAGAAACACCTCAATAACAAAACAAAGAAATGTGAATACTCATGTGGTTCATATTCTTTCCAATTTATCTTAAGAAAGCTCTATATTTAAACGGATATGTCAAGATATTTCTGCTTTTAGTTGAAATCACAGCTATTCTACATATTCTGTTTATACAATTATCATCCATATCCTTCTATTAAATCCATGAAAGAAGAAGTGCCAAAGATGGCAGTGGGGGACTTTCGGCTTGTTTGTTTTTGCATAGCTTCTTTTTTAATCTACTAAGGTGAAACAATATACCACTTGAGACCTTTCCTAGTGGTTTCTCATTCTTAATATAGGACTTCTCTTTCATGTCACTTTATGGAGTTACCATACATATCCATTGTGTATCAATATACCATATCTTACTTAGCCCCAACATGCATCTTTCCCTTGCCCTCTGAGTTCCTGGTCATTTTGATTCTCTTAATATTTCATTTTTCTATTAATTACAACCATATATAATCACAAAAAGAGGCATTAAACTCAAAGAGACAGGCTTTTAGAAAAATATGCAGTTTGGATTCAATGAAAGCACTCTACAAAGTGACAGAGTTAGAGCTAGAATATAGATCTTTTGACTCTCAGTCAAGCAATATTCCACAATATGATGATGAATCTAATGCCACAAACTAAAGAGAACATGTCCACTTGTCAAAAAAAGAATGACCTGACTGACAAGTTGTAATTGAATAAGCCCAGGAAGATACCAAAATCTTACTTACATGATAAGTTTATTCTTATGTGGCCAGAAAGTTTCTGAAACTGAGAACATACACTTTGTGTAAAAGTAAAAATCACTGGGCATGAGGAGATAAGGAAAGTTGTCCCTTTTGCAAATTAGGCTTTCAAAGAAATTTGATATTTCATCTTCCAACGACTTCCTTTACTTGCTGCAACATGTTCATTGCTGTTTTCTCTGATAAAGATCAAATTCCTTGGCAAAAGAGAACAAACTACTGACATCATATTCTCTCAAATCTGTAAAAAATTAGTTCCACTAATTTCAGATGTGTCAGTGACAGAAAACTATAATACGAATCACTTAATCTGTTGTCACTTGTCTAGGACCATTTTTTAAAATACCTACTGCCAGAACTTTGTTAGCAATATCAGAGAACATTACAAATATCACAGATTTTAAATCAAAGGTTTTTCACTGAACTATTTTTTTAATTCACAGTTTTTTAAAAAAAAAAGGGAAAGAAAAAGAGTAAAAGAATTTAACATCTGCTTAGTGACTAACATAAAACCCAAGATTATCCAACATATTCAAAGCAAAATAAAAATAAAATATATAAACATAAGACAAGAGATAATTAGACCAACCATCAGAAGTTAATGACAGAACAACATATAGAATGGAATAAGGAAAACAACATAAATTCTAAAATGTTAGTTGCATAATTTTTGAAATGGCAAAGCCTAATTCAACAGTAAAATTAAGTCATTCTGCAGTTGCCTTTCTTGAGCTCATTGCAGATGGAAAAGACTTCTAAATATGTTTTACAACCTCATCAACGTTATACATGTGAAATTAGCATTTTTTACTTTCCTTAAAAAAATCATGCTAGACTTATTTGGTATATGCAGTCACACACATAAACATATCACAGAGGATTTAAAGTTCACTGGCACGATGTTATGTACCTCCAAAAAATTTATCCTTATGCCCCAGAAACTAAAATCTTAAACATATACATGTGCTTCACCAAAGATAAACATAAAGGGAAAGACAATAACAGAATTCAGTAATTCAAATATTATATGACAATCAAATTTCCACTTGCAATTTTAAACAGTGTTATTACAAAGAAATATCAGGATATCATGTATAAACAATATTGGGGGAGGGGGGAACTGAAACATTAGCCAAAAAGAAACTTACAAAAAAGATATATTTCTTAAATGTTGTTTAGGACATAAATTTTCAATTATAAAATTCTACTCTTCATTTTTAATTCAGAAATCAACTACATAAAACAAGATAAAGCCTTACTTCTTTTACACTGAAAATCTGACTTACAGAACTCAAATATTCCTGATAAAAAAAGTTCCCAAACCTATTATTTTAAAATGCATTCAATAGCTTAACTTTAAAGATTATAATACTTCCTATCTATAAAACAGAAAAGAATGATGTCTCAAATGTAGAATAAAGTAAGTTTTCAAAAATCCTTTATGTGACAATAAAATGTTCTGAGTCTGGTGGAAAAGAGGGGGAGAGAGGGAGAAACATAGAGAAAGGGAAAGGGAGAAAGAGAAGAAGAGGAAGAGGGACTTAACTCATTTCCTGGATTTTAAACATATTCTATAAATATACACTATTATAGAAATATATTAGAAGTATAGTATACTGGAAATATAGTTAAGTAAAATAGTAAGATGCTATATGAGCTTTTCAGAAATACTATGTTTTTACCTGAAGTCTGGAAGATGTCAGTCATCAAAGTTTCATTCACAACTGAAGAACCGATACCTCCAGTATGAGACCAACTTTGGCAAATTGTTTGTAGCAGTAGGGTTTGTGCTCTTGTTGCTTGAATTGTGAGGTTGGGAAGTTCAAATATGCATTCATTTAAGGGAACCTGAGATCGTTTGGTCCTGTTTAGGACAATAACAAAAATTAACTAAAATCAATCAATCAATCATTAAACATTTATTAATTGCCCACTAACTGTCCAGTACTGTGCTAAGCACCGGGGATACAAAAAGAAACAAAAGATCGCCCCTACCCTCAAGGAGCTTACAATCTAATGAGGGAAACAACATGCAAACAAAGAGACACAAAGCAAGGTATATACAGGATAAACAGGAAATAAATAAAAGAGTAAAAGTATTGAAATTAAGAAGGATAATGGCTTCCTTTAGAACAGTGGTTCTCAACCTTCCTAATGCCACAACCCTTTAATACTCATATGTGGGCATATCTGTATGTGGGCAGACCTGCCTGGAGACAGACAGAGGAACATTATCTCTGTTCGTAAGACCATCGGAAATATGTGTTTTCCGATGGTCTTGGGCGACCCCTGTGAAAGGGTCATTCGATGCCCAAAGGGGTTGCAACTCACAGGTTGAGAACTGCTGCTTTAGAAGGTGGGATTTTAGTTGGGATATAAAGGAAGCCAGAGAGGTCAATAGTCCAAGTGGAGGAAGAAGAGCATTACAGATACGGGGGACAGCCAGAGAAAATGCCAACAGCAGAGAGATAACGAGGAAACCTGGCACTCTTACTGTTACCTTTCTCATCTTGGGTATGGCCAGTGTCACTAAATGGACAAGAAAGGAAAGCTAGGAGAAGGCTAGGTTATATGAAGGGTTTTGAATTCCAAACTGAGTATTTTGCATTTGCTCCTGGAGGCAATATGAAGTCAGAGGGGAACATGACTGGACTTTTGTTTTAGCAAAATCATTTCAGTGGCTAAATAAAGAATGGTTTGGAGTGGAGAGAGACTTGGAGCAAGTAGACCCACCAACAGTCTACTGCAGTAATCAGAATGATGAGCAGCATCAGAGAAGAGAAGAAAGAATATAGGAGATTTTACAAAGGTGAAACTGGCAGTCCTTGGCAATAGCTTAGATATGAAGAGTGAGAGATAGTGAGGAATCCAAGATGATTCCTAGATTGTGATTCCAAGGGACTAGGATAATAGTGTTGCCCTCTACAGTAATAAGGGAAGTGGGGACATAGAGGGTGGGAAGGAGTGTTTAGGGGAAAGATGATGAGTTCTGTTTTGGACATATTGAGTCTAAGATGTCTACTGGATATCCAGCTCAAAACGTCTGAAAGACAGCAAGAGATGCCAGACTGGGGGTCAGTAGAGGGTTTGGAGCAGGATAAGTATATCTGAAAGCTGTCAGCATAGAGAAGAGAATTAAATCCACATAAACTAGTAAGATCACCAAGTGAAGTAGTATAGAAGGAAAAGAGAAGAGAGTCCAGGACAAATCTTAGAAGGTTACATCTACAGTTAGAGGGCATTTAGAATTTATAAACCTGGATACTTCAAATTAAATGATAAAAGGAAGAAGTGATAACAGTATTTTTAAAGGAAGAGAATAAAACAGATCTAATGCACTATGCAAAAATGAATTAATTTTTGCTTTATTATGGCTCTTCTGTAGAAATCTTTCTCCCAAGGATAACAAAAATGAGACAGCACTGTGTGGTGACCAGAAAACCAGCTAGCCTTGAGACCAGGGAGAGGTAGGTTTACTCCCACCTCAGCTTCAGACAAAAATATTCGGTTAGTCACATAACCTATAAATGCCTGAGCTATCCCTAAGACTAGGATTCAAAAATCGGTTACTGTTATGCATTGGTAGGACTTTTCCTACTGGGAGTATCCTATAACAATGAAATTACAATCTAGACTCAAATAATCAAACACTATTTTAAAAGCTCAAAAAGTCTATAATGAAATAAAAAATTATGTGGAGAATTATTCATTTCAAATCAAATATGTGATTTCTAAAACCCAGGTGACTGGAATAACATTCCCTCCCACCTCCCCCAAAATATATACACATATCCATTCAACCAATCAATCAATAAGGACTTACTCAGTACCTCCAATTTGTCAGCTCTAATCTAGCAGAGAAAATAAGGACACATACAAGTACATAAAATATATGCAAGATAAATACAATATACTTTTCAGAGGAGAGCACCAGCAATTGAGGAATCAGGAAAGGTCCCACACAGAAGATAATACTTAAACTGAGTTTTGGAAGAAACATTAGATTCTAAAAGATTGTAGTAAAAAGAGAATAATTCATTCCAGGCACAGGCAGTGGCTAAAGAAAAATTCAATCACTGAGTATTTATATCATGTATACACTATTCCCCACTTTCTACTTACAGACGAATGAAAATAATTCTGACATTAAAAGTTCTTAATTTTTATCAGGCACCTTCGAGGAATAGGGTGGGTAACATTATTGTATAACTTATAACAAAAGACAGTTTTTTGCTTTTTGTCTATCCTTAAAAGAAAAATTTCTGGAACATTCCTACATTGCAAACACAATATGAAAGAACATTTGTTCTTAAACAGAATATTTTGTACACAGAATCACAGGTCATAGATCTAGAGTTGGAAGGTAGTTTGGAGGTCATTTAATGTAGCCCCCTCATTTCACAGAGAAATGTGAGACCCAGAGATGTTAGATTTGCCCAAAATTACTACTTACAGTTAGTAAGTGGCAAAGCTGAGGTTTGAATTTAAGATCTGAGTACATATTTGAGTCTATTAACAGATTATATCTATCATTAATTTTTTCCCAAGTATTTCACTTTGCTTACTGTCATCACGCCTGTTTCTAACAGTTTTCCCACCCATTCCAGTTTCCAATTTTTTTGTCAGTGAGATCCATAAAAGAAAATGAGTGAGAAAGGATATGTATTAAGATGAAGGCAAGTTTGTTACCTACTGAACAGGTACTCCAGAGAACACAGTGGAAGGTATGGGCAGTATTAGAATAAGATACTGGGGGAATTGGGCTAAGAGTAATGGAACTAAGGGAACAGTAGTCAGTGGATGATGGGAGAACAGGCTTTGACCAATGACATCCAGGGAGTTCAGAATCATTGGGATGGAAGAGTATGATGGGGAGAGATTACTATGTTAATCATTAAGGAATATTTAATATACTTTGGTAGTTTGATTAGCATTATATGCAATCTATAAATTAACTTCGGAAGCACTTTAATTTTTATAACAGCATATCACAGACATGAGCAATGAATATTTCTCCAATTACATAAGCTAAATTTGGGGTTTTTTTTTCTCTTTTAAGGACCATTTTGTAATTGAATCAGCATAAGTACTGAAAATGCTTTGCTAAACTAACTCAAAAAATTTAATGCATTTTGTAGGTGTTGTGCATGGTATGTCCCTTCTTACTACTGCCTCTAGGATTTAAACATTATTTTTTTTTGAGGGGGGAAGGCAGTGAAATTGGGGTTAAATAACTTGCCCGAGGTCACTTGCCGAAGGTCACACAGCTTAGTAAGTGTTAAGTGTCTGAGGCCGCATTTGAACTCAAGTCCTCCTCACTGGTGCTCTATTCACTGCACCACCTAGCCACCCCAGATTTAAATATTATTAAAGTTTATTTTGTAGCCTGTAACATTACTGAAGTTATTAATTTTCCCAGTTTTTACCAATTCTCTAGAATTTACTAAATAAACCTTCATATCCTGAGCAGAGGTAGTTTTATCCCTTCTTTGCTTATCTTTATGTTTTTAATTCTTTCATATGATTCCAGGGGCTAGCATTTCCAGAAGTTTTATAAAATAATAACAAAGAAAGGAAATATGTCTGCTTTATTTCAGGGAATACGGGGAAAGGAATAAGTGCCTACCATGTGCCAGGCACTATGATAAGTACTTTTTGAAAATATTATTTCATTTGATTCTATTATTAATAAGAAAAAATTCTAGGGTTTCTTCATTGCATATAATGCTGGCTTTTGGTTTTAGATGAGATTTAATCATATTAAAATATACCTCTTTGCCTATAATTTGCAATATTTTTAATATATTAAAGTAATTTGACAAACGCTCTTTCAGAATCTATTCTCATACTCATACGTTTTGGAATTTGTATGTAAAGACTAATTATGCTAATAATTTTCCTAATGTTGAGTCATATTTGTATTTCTAGTCTAAATTCAACATTTTTAATGAATGATTTTAAAAATAAATTCCTGCAATCTTTTTGCCAGAATCTTATTTTTTAAATGTTAATGAGCTACAAGTAGAAAGTGAATTCATAAACAAGACAGAAGCAATTAAAAAAGAAAAATGTACATTTTTGGACATACGAAATAGGAACCTATCCTATAAACACTAAGATATCTAGAATAAGAAGAAATGGTCAACTGGAAAAATCTTTGTATTATTCATCTATGATACGATTTTGATATACAAGAGACAAATAAAAGCAATACATATAACTAAAAATCATTCCCCAATGGATAAGTGGAAAACGGATATGAACATTTCTTTAAAAAAGAGAACTATTAATAACTATATGAAATAATGCACAAAAATCACTAAAAATAAGAGAAATGCAAATTAAAAAAAAAACCCTGAGGTCTCACCTCACATGCAGCAAATTGGTTAAAAAACAATTTTAAATGAGAATATTCAATGTTGGCAGAGATGTAGAAAAAGAGGCATAAGAACATACTGTTAATAAAGCTATGAATTAGTCCAAACATTCCAGGGAACAACTTGGAATTATGCAAATAAAGTGACTAAAAGGTCCATACCCTCTGACTAAGAAATTCCACTGGTGGGATTGTGCCTCATGATAGCCACTGACAAAAAGAATATTTAGGAGAGGATTCTGGGAAGATGGCAAAGTAGGTCAAAAAAACTTTCAGTTCTCCAAATTTCCTCCACAAAAAAAGAATATTACCTCAGAGCAGGAAATATAAACTCAGAGTAAAGGTAAGACAATTTGAGAAGACCCCAGGAAAAACTGGACCTCTAGGTGTAGACATTTGGCCAGAGTGAAGTGAAAACACCAGAGTGAAGTGCAAACACAGCCAACTCTGCAGAATCAACAAACAAGTCCTTGGGGCAACTGGGTTGAGAGGCAGCCTCTGCCTTAGAAACTTTCATCTCACAGAGAGAGTAAGCAGGGGTCTGATGCCAGAGTAAGAAAAGACTGAAGGACCTTCCACTGTCTAGGGACACGAAGAACAGCTGTGTTGACCAGATGTTTCCTGGGCTATGGCCAAAGCAGAAAGAGATAGCACACACCTGGTGGGTGCAGTAGAAGAGGGGTAGTAACCTGATTGGCTGTGGTCACTTGCAGGAGAGCAGAGTCTGTGGTTTCAGTTCCACAGCAGAGAGGATAGCTATCATTTAAAGTCACCAGAGGGACCAAGGTAGCAAGATCATTTGCAAGACAGCAAGGCTGGGACCCTGCCCATGTCTTACAAGTGGAGTAGAACAGCCCAAGGTTGCAACCCAAGACAAACCTCAGAAAATAATAGTAAGAAAGACCTGAGGTTTGAAATGTAATTTCCCATACCTTGGGACTACCACTTGATTACATTAATAGTTGCTAGAAATAAAATAAAAGGGGGGGCAGAGCCAAGATGGCAGCACAGAAGCAGCAAGATTCTACAGCTCCCACACAGCCACCTCGAATACCTATAAAATATGACTCTAAACAAATTTTAGGGTTCCAAAACTCACAAAAATACAGAAAAACACATCTCCCGCTGAAGGCAGCTTGGAAGGAAGGGCTCATTGAAGCACACTGGAAGCCAAAACCAGCCCAGCCTGAAATCACAGCATGGCCTCGGGGCGGCTAGGACAAGCCACAGCTGGAGCCTTCAGGAGAGTGGATCAGTGGCAGCTATGGCAGTTTCCAGAATTATCAAGCCATAAGAAACAAGGACTAAGTGAAAGGTCAGTGGAACTCAGCTAAATTTGGAGGAGAAAAGCTGTTTGGCTGAACTGTCTCCAGGGCAAGGAAGAGGCAGAAGCAGCGGCCCTACAGCCACTTCCACATGGCTGCTTCAGAGCTCCCAGCCTGCAGACTGCAGGGGGGCCAAGCGAACGATCACAGGCTAAGTGCTCTTGCATTGAATGGCCTGGGTCTGGATCGTGGTCTTGGGTGGTGGTCCTGGGGTACGTTATCAGTGAGCGAAAGCTGGTGGGGGCAGCAAAAAAAAAAAAACAAAAAAAATGTCAGCCTCATAATAGCTCTGGCAGCTGCACAAACCCCAGCGATTTGGGACAGAGCTTTCCCCTCTGGAAGCAGAGTTCCACAGAGCTAAAAAAAAAAAAAAAAAAAAAATCAAGTAATTGACTGGCAACATGAGTAGGCAAAGGAAGCAAAGTAAGAAGAGCAAACAAACTTTAGATTCCTTCTCTGGGGACAAAAAGGATGAAAGCATGGAAAGGGAGGAAGACAACACAGTCAGAACTCCCGCACCAAAAGCTTCCGAGAAACATGAAGATTTCCTACAAGCCACAGAGCAGCTTAAGAAGGATTCTGAAAACCAAATGAGAAATGGAGGAAAAATTGGGAAGAGATATGAGAATTATGCAAGAAAAATCATGAAAAGAAAGTCAACAACCTGACTGAAGAAAATAACACCTTAAAAAATAGATTAACTCAAACGGCAAAAGAGGCCCAAAAAGCCAATGAGGAGAAGAATGCCTTAAAAAGTAGAATTTGCCAGATGGAAAAAGAATCTCAAAAGTTCACTGAGGAGAATAATTCCTTCAGAATTAGAGAGGAGCAAATGGAAGCAAATGACTTTATGAGAAATTAAGATACTATTAAACAGATCCAAACAAATGAAAAAATAGAAGGCAATGTGAAATATCTCCTTGAAAAAAACCACTGACCTGGAAAATAAATCCAGAAGAGACAATTTTAAAATTATTGGACTACCTGAAAGCCATGATGAGAAAAAGAACTTAGAAAGCATCCTTCAAGAAATTCTCAAGGAAAACTGCCCTGATAATTTAGAACCAGAGGGCAAAATAGAACTTGAAAGAATTCCCCAATCACCTCTTGAAAAAAATCCCCAAAAGAAAACTCCTAGGAATGTTATAGTCAGGTTCTGGAGTCTCCAGATCAAGGAAAAAATATTACAAGCTGCCAAGAAGAAACAATTTGAATATTGTAGAAACACAATTAGGATAACCCAGGATCTAGCAGCTTCAACTTTAAGGGACTGAAGGGCCTGGAATATGATATTCCGGAGATCAAGGGAGTCAGGATTAAAACCAAGAATCACCTACCCAGCAAAATTGAGTATAGTGTTCCATGGGAAAATATGGTGATTCAGTGAGGTGGAGGACTTTCAAACATTCTTGCTGAAAAAACCATAACTGAAAAGAAAATTTGCCACTCAAATACAAAAAGCAAGAGAAGGTAAACATGGAAAAGAAATCATAAAGAACTTATCAAAGTGGAACTATTTACACGCCATCATGGAAAAATGATAATTGTAACTTATGAAGCTTTTCTCAGTATGAGGATAGGTGAAGGGAATACAAATGTATATATACATATACATACACATATGTCTATACAGGAGGGTTTATATATGCGTATGAACACATATCTGAGTATGTTTATATATGAGTACATAGAGGGCACGGGATCAATTGAATAGGAGGGACAATACTCTAAAAGGTGAAATTCTGAGGTGGGAGAGGATTAGAATGAGAGGAGACAGGGAGAGATGGAATAGGGTTAATCATCTCATATAGAAGAGGCAAGGGATGATTGTTGCAATGGAGGGGAAGAACAGGAAGGCAAAAGGGAAAGGGTCAGCCTTACTCTCACTGAATTTGGCTGAGGGAAGGAACGACATAAACTCTAAACTGGGTATCTTGCCACACAGGAGAGTAGGGGGGATGGGGATGAGAGGTGGGATGATGGAGGGGAGGGCAAGGTGGGGGGGAGGGTTGCGGGAAGCACATACTTCTGTAAAGGGACAGGGACAGAGACAGGATGGAAAACAGAACAAGGCGGGGGAGGGATAGGAAGGAGGGACATATAATCAGTCTCTCACAATATGTCCATTGTGGAGATGTTTTGTGTAACTACACATGTGTGGCCTGTGTTGAACTGCTTGTCTTTCCAGTGGGGATGGTGATGAGGGAGGAAGGGAAAGAATCTAGAACTTAAAGTTCTATAATCAAATGTTAAAATATGTGTTTATATATATATATTTGTATATGTATATATATTATTGCTATTATTAACTACATGCAATTGGGAATTAAGATATACAGGCCCTGGGGTAGGGAGATCCATCTTGCTCTACCAGAAAGTCAGAGGGGAAAAGGGGAGAACATAGGAGAGAGCAGATTGGGGGAGGGGCTATACAGTGGAATGGCTGTTCTGAGGGGTTGGATAGGGGAAAGATGGGGAGAAAATTTGTAACTCAAAATCTCGTAGAAATGAAATATACAAGAAAAAAATTTTAAAAATAAATTAAATAAATAAATAAATGAATGAATGAAAATGAGTAAGCAAAGGAGAAAGAAGCCAATCATAGATAGTTATTCTGGGGATAGAGAAGATCTGTGTTCATATTCAGAGGAAGATAATATAAACTAAAAAAGTCACTCCTTTGAGAAAAGGCAAATGGTCTCAAGCACAAAAGGAGTTCTTGGAAGAACTTTAAAAGGACCTAAAAAATCAAATAAGAGAGATAAAGAAAAAATTAGAAAAAATAAGAGCAATACAAGAAAATCAAGAAAATTATGAAGAGAAAGTCAATCAACTGGAAATAGAAAATACAAAACTTAAAGGAAGAAAATAATTCCTTGAAAACTAGAATTGGGTTAAGTAATAGCTAATGATGTTATAAGACACCAAAAAATCATAAAACAAAACCAAAAAAAAAAAAGAAAAAATAGAAGAGAAAGTGAAACATCTCATCAGAAAAACAACTGATCTAAAGAACAGATCGAGGAGAAATAATATAAGAATAGTCAGACTTCCTGAAAATTACAATTAAAAAAATAATCTTGATACAATATTACAAGTAATTATTGAGGAAAATTGCCCTGAAATTCTAGAACAAGAAGGCAAAGTAGAAATAGAAAAAATCACCAATCACCACCTGAAAGAGATCCCAGGAGGAAAACTTACAGGAACATCAATAGCCAGGTTTCAAAGTTCCCAGGTTAAGGAGAAAATACTGGAAGCAACAGCAACAACAACAACAACAAAAACAAAAAGCAATATTGTGGAGCTACAAATAAGGATTACACAAGACCTAGAAGCTATTACTTTGAAGGACCATAGATTGTGGAATACGCATAGAGCAAAAGAGCTGGGGTTATGACCAAGGGCAATTTAGTCAGCAAAGTATAATCCTGAATGGAGAGAAAAAATGGACATTTAACAGACTCAGTGACTTTCAGGTTTCTGTGACAAAAACCCCAGAGCTTAGGGGAAAATATGATATAACATCCAGGAAAAATGTAAGGTAAACATTAAAGACCAGTTATAAGGGACTCAACAAGGTCAAATTGTTTACTTCATATACATGAAAATATTAGCAGTACTATTGAGATAATCATTATTATTTCGGTAGTTTGAAAGAAAGGCATGGGCTGAAATGAGTATGATGGAATGATTCTAAAAAAAATAAACTGTAGGGAGAGATAAAAAGGAGTAATTATCTCATAAAAATGAGGCATAAAAGGAAAAAATAATACAGAAGAAGCTAGTAGGAAGGAGGACAGGTAGTACTGGAACCTTATTTGTATCAGTAATGGGTTAAAGAAGGAACAACATATATATCCAGAAGAGTGCAAAAGTCTTCTAAATTCAGAAATATAAGAGGGCAAAGGGATGGGATGGGGGGAGAGGATAAGAGAGGAATTCTTTGAGGGTGGCTAGGTTAAGGAATAGGAGGGCAAGGCAGCAGGTAGAGGAGGATACTAAGGAAAAATAGGAAGGAAGAAAACATAATAAGGAAAACTAGGAAGAAGGAAAATACACAACACATAATTATAGCTTAGAATGTAAATGGTACAAATTTACCCATAAAATGGAAATGGATAGCAGATTAAAAGTTTGATTTCAACAATATAGTGCTTTCTTGAAACATAAAAAAAAAAGTGAGAGATATACACAAAGATAAAATAAAGGGCAGGAGCAGAATTTAGTATTGTAAAAAAAAAAAGAGCAAGGATAATAATCATGATCTCAGACAAAGTTAAAGTTAAAATAGATTTAATCTAAAGTAAAAAAAAAGGGGAGGGGCACTAGGTGGCACAGTGAATAGAGCAACCACCCAGGAGTCAGGAGGACCTGAGTTCAAATCCGTCATCAGACACTTACCACTTACTAGCTGTATGAACTTGGGAAAGTCACTAAACTCCAACTGTCCTGCCTTCTGCCCTCAAAAAAAAATAAAAAACAACAGAGAAACTACACTACGTAAGCAATATTACTCAATAATGTTTTAAGACCATTCAAATACCTAGACATTATAAAATACCTGAGCATATACCTGTCAAAACAGACACAGGAACTAAATGAACATAAATAATACTTTTTATACAAATAAACTCAGATCTAATTAACCTATTTATTCAATATTATCCCAATTAAATTACTAAAAAAAAACATTTTACTGAGAAAAAATAACAAAGTTCATTTGGAAAAACAAAAGGCCAGGAAATTCAAAGAAATCAGAGAAAAAGATATAAAGGAAATAGACTCAACAGTACCAGACCTTAAACTATATTATAAAGTGACAGCATTGTTGAAGTGTAAAAAGAATAATTTGGATTATTTAAAATTAAAATTTTCTTGTACAAATAAAACCTATGTAGGCAAGAATGGAAGGAATGCAGAAAATTGGAGGAAAGGTTTTCACAGACAATCTTTCAGATGGGATGTTGTAATATTATGGTGGTGTAGAAAGTGATGAGCTGGTTGATTTAGAAAAACATGGATAGACTTGAACTTATGAAGGAAAATGTGTTCTACCTTCAGAGAAACAGATGATATGAGGAAATAAGCATAATACAATCTTTATATATATATACACACACACGTATATATATATATGTATATATGTAAATACACACACATACATACATACATGTGGGGATATATACATATATGTGTGCATGTATATATGTGTGTGTATACATAACACATATATGTATGTATGTATCTATGTATATCTCCCAGCTTAACTGTAGGCTTCTTTAGAGTGGGGGTGGGGGGTGAGTGAAAGGGAGGGGAATAAAATAAAGTAAAAAGTGCACAGCAGGGAACAAAAGAAAACCAACAAGGAAGCAAAGAAGAGCTGGGCTGCTTTGAAAACAATGTGTGGTATTTATTATATAGGTTTTCTCGAAATGGAAATTTATTGTTTTATACTGAATCTTCTCTTATGGTCTGCTGTGTACATAGCAATGTTTTTTTTTTCCTTTTCTTATTTTGTATTAAAATTTAAAATAAAAAATTTACAAATAAGTATTTAGAGCATGGCAACAAAGAACTAGAAAGAAGGAATTATTATTTTTGCCTTTTGTCTATATCCCCAGGACTTAGCCCAGTGATTGATACATAATAAATGCTTGTTGATTTCACATTTGATAACTAGAAAGACCAACATCCACAATCCAACCGAAATTGAACGTCTTGGAAATACAATGACCATGCTTGGCTACAACAAAGAAATATGAGAATACACTTCTCCCCAATCTTTACAGAGGGGTTTCACAGATATGAAACACTGCATATGACAAGATTTTTTTCTGTGTGTTGACTGGTTTTATTGATTTTTTTATCATTTCTTCTTTTTTTTCCTTTGTTATAAGTGAGGTGAAAGGGAAAGAAATACAGGGGTAGTAATATTAAGAGACACTAATGACAATATAGTTAAAATTATAACAGTTTAAAATGTATATAATGTTTTAAGACTCACAAAGTTAAGTCACACACATATACCATATATACAAATATGAAATATATGTCATTATATGGTACAATGCACATATACCTGTACATATACAATGTATAAAAACAACATACATATGTTGTAAGTATATACATATATCAATTGATACTCATAACTTCTACAAGGTAGGTTTTATTATTATTCCTGTTTTAAAGATGAGAAAACTGGGACTGACAAAAGCTAAATGGCATGGCCAAGGCCAGACAAGTAATAAATGACAGAGGTGGGATTTGAACCCAGGTGCTCTGTCTCTGAAGGCAGTGTTTCTACTATGCATGCAATAATTATCTTACTTGCACAGAATATGAGAGAGACTGGAAGTATTGTGACAGGCACTGTACAAAGGAATACTTATGAAAATGATATCACAGATTCCTCAAAGAAGTAACACAATTATTTGTCCACACATCTCATCCCCTTATTGCAGATTTCAAGCTCCATGAGCGAGGGACTATCATTTTTCATCCTTTTATACTAGCAACTTATACAGTTCCCTACACAGAGAAGGCACATAATGTATATTTGTTTTATTAATCTATTACCTTCTACAATACACAGTATGATAACTATACTGCATACTCTATAAACACTTAATGAATGAATGAATGAAATATACCAAAATTCTCCAAATAGTTCAAGCAGAGTAAAGACTCAGGAAAACCCACAGATTGAGGTAGGTCATTAGTAGCCTGGAGAACAATTTCAGTATAGAAATGAGGACAGTCAGATTGAGGAAGTGATGGAGGGGGCAGGACCTGAATTGTATACAAAAATAAACAGACAAGTAAGAAAAGAAGAGGAACAGAGAGAGGAGAGGATGAAGCCTCATTAATTAGACTAAAAATGTCTATACTAAAAAAGCCTTCTCAACATTAAGAGAAGCTGTATGAGTTTTCTCTTAGAGTAGTGTACTATTGTGCCATGATTAGGAAACCCAATGAGCTCTTCCAGTTATGTTGCATATGAAGTAAATCCAAATCAGGAGTTTATATTCCATCTTTATTATTTCCTTACTATTTCTCTAAATTTAGACTTGTTAAATCAATTGTTTTACTTTTCATTTTTTTTCTTTAAAATAGGTTTTATGAAAAGACAATTGGCTCTCTAAACTTGAGTTCTCAAATCTCTGGTGATGGAATTAGACAAAAAATAATTTCTTAAGACAAATGTGAAAAAAAGGCGACAGAAAGTCAGTGAAATGATGAACCTACTAGGGCAATGGGTATCATCAATCTAATCGCTGTCTGCAACTAGCAATAACCCAGCATTTAAAAAGAGTTACAGTATGGAAATGGTCCAGTCCACAAGGTTATAGTAATAGTTTCAAAGCAACAATCCTGAACTGCTTTATTTCTAATGTTTAAGATTACTGTATATTTGATTTGTTCAGCTACTATTCTGATGTAATTTGACTTTGAAAGTAACAAACTTCTCATAAAAAGCTTCTCCAATGAATAATAACTTTATATTGAGTATACTTAATTATATGTAAATTCTAAAACAT
>CM053587.1:243413422-243423806 GCA_028646515.1 Pseudochirops corinnae | reverse complement strand
GCTCAACACAAGAGCTCTTGGCCTGAAAACAATCACTCAGTCCCCCTGCTGTCTGCAGGCCGCGGGCGGGAAGCTACAATGCAGAGGCGGGTGCAAAACCTCTGCCTTTCGCTTTTCCACTCTGGAGGCCTTTCGGCCAGACTGCTTATCTCCCCCTTTCGCAATCCCCACTCGCAGCTGCTGCTAATCCGCTCACCTGAGAGGCTCCTCTGCTGCTCCAGTCCAGCCGCCCCCGGGGCACAGCCGCGGCTTCAGGCCAGGCTGCTTTCAGTTCGCAGTGTTGATATGGTTCCTCGGAGCCGAGCTGACTTTAGTGGGATGTATCTTTGTGTGCGTTTTGGAGTTCTAGGATTGGTTTAGAGTCCTATTTTATGGGTATTTTGGGGTGGCTATGTGAGAGCTGCGATATGTTGCTGCTGCTATGCCGCCATCTTGGCTCCGCCCCCCTAAATTCATTACTGTGAAAGCACCAAGCTGACATCTCTGAAAACAAAGGTTCTTCCCAATAAGCTACACAAATAAGGATATGGAAGTGGAGCTTCTTCACACTAAATTTCCCAGCATTATCTAAAAAAAAATATAACTCTAGCAAACTCAAGTTTTACACCTAAAGACACATACAGAAATACAATTATACAAGTGAAACTTCATCCTCATTTCCACAAGTTCAATAGACATAGCAACTAAAGACATATTCAATAGACATACTTTCAAAAAGATCACCTAGTCCAATAAGAGTGGTAAGATGGTGTCTTCAAACCAAAAGCCAGGGGCTGACTTCAATTCTTGGCAAAACTCTAGAAAGTATCACTAAAGGAATAACAATATGCCATATACAATGTTAGGAAATGAGGATACAAAGCTTTTACAATCTAATGGGAAAACACAAAATGCAAAAAGCTAGGGAGGGAGGGAGTGATGGGAAGAGAAAGAGGAAAAGGTTATCTGAGTCAATGAGAGAAGTCCCAAAGTAGTATAGCAAGGTGTGAAATGAAGAGATGTCTCAGCTGAGCTCTCTCCTTAAATGGAATTTTAAACTTCATAGTCCTACCCTCCAATCAGAGAGACAAAAGTAGTAATCAAGTAGATTACCAAAGCTGGTGAGATCTCACAAGAGACAACTTGTAAAAAAGCAATATCACTAAGAGGCAGCGTGGTTTCATTAAGAACAAATCATTTCAGATTAACTTTACTTCCTTCAGGTAAATTCTATACATGTATTCTACCTGGATTTCAGCAAAGATTGAGATTAATTTCTTATGGGATTCTTGTGAAAAGGTGAAAAAAAACTCACAGAACTTGAACACAAGTAGATAAATCTATAGGAGAAAACATTAAGGGCAAAAGGTAATATGGCTTCCAGAAGAGGCATCTATAAATAAGTACTGAAAACAAAGAAAAATGATCCAACACTTCATGAGACAGAAGACTCCATGGATTTAGAGGAGAACACAGAACCACAATATGCTGTTCTGCAGTGGTTTAAAAGAGAAATCAGAATTATGGAAGTGGAATTTATAGCCAGTAGAGCAAAAATAAAGAGCAGAATAGGAAAACTAGAATGTGCAATGGTCTCTCCAAAGAAACAAAAGTGAGAACAAGAGTGGTAAGGCAAATATACATAAATGAAGGATAATCTAGAGCAGTGGTTCTCAACCTGGGGGTTGCGACCCCCAAAGGGGTCGCATGACCCTTTCACTGGAGTCACCTAAGACCATCAGAAAACACCTATTTCTGATGGTCTTAGGAACCGAGACACCGCTCCTCTATCTGTCTCCAGGTGGGTATGCCCACATGCAGATATGCCCACATACAAGTATTAAAGGGTCGTGGCATTAGGAAGGTTGAGAACTACTGATCTAGAGGAAGGGAAGCAAAAAAACCCAATAATATTAAAAGTAAATATGTTTACTCTTTTTTGTGGTTGCTAAGAATTGGAAATCAAAGGGATGCCCATCAACTGTGTAATGGCTAAACAAGCTGAGGTATATGATTGTAATGGAATATTATTGAGTTATAATAAATGACAAACAGGATGATTTTAGGAAAACCTGTAAAGGCTTATATGAACTGATGCTTAGTAAAGTGAACAGAACCAGGAAACCGTTTTACACAGTAAAAGCAATACTGTTCAATTATAAATGACTTAGCTATTCTCAACAATACAATGATCCAAGACAATCCCAAAGGACTAATGATGAAACGTACTATCCATCTCCAGAGAAAGAACTAATATTGACTGAATACAAACTAAAACATGCTATTTTTCACTTTCTTGCTTACAGGTTTTTTTTTCTTTTGAGTCTTCTTGTACAAAATGACTAATAAAGAAATGTTTTACATAATTGCACATGTATAACCTCTATTTGATTGCTTACTGTCTCAGAGAGGGAAAGAAGGAAGGATAAAATTTGGAACTCAAAACTTTAAATAAAAACCTTAGGAAACAAACAAACAAAAAAGCTAAATATGTTCACTACGCAAGCAAAACACACTGATCTCAAAGACAGGATTCATAGAGACAACTTAAAGGATCATAGATTCCCCCAAAGAAACATGACAAGACAAAAAAAACTGAACATCATAAAACACAAAATAATACAAGAGGACTGCCCAGAACTTCTAAACACAGAAAATTAAATTCCAATTAAAAGAATTCATAGATTGCACCCCCACCCACACAATCACACACACACACACACAAAACTTAAGGCTACAAACCCCAAGACTCATAGTAGTTAAATTTAACAATTCAACTCTGAAACAATAAGTTTTGTAAGCAATCAAGAGAAAGACTATCAAATACAAAGGAAAGGAAGTTTAAATTACTTCTGCAGATAACAAAAAGTCACAAGAGACAGCTAACTCAATAGATAAGAGAGAGAGGATTGAAAAACATCTCAATACATGACCATAGACTGAATAAAAAAAGATTCTTAATCTAGTAAGAACTTTTTATCTAATATGAGGTCTAATTTTATATTAAGAAAGTTAATAAGATGAATGTAAAGTTTTATATTTAGGTTCAAAACCTTCTTTTTCACAAAGACAAGACCAGGTAAGCAAGACTAAAAGTTTATCTGAGGATTAATTTAAGTCAAGAAATGTAATAGAGCAATCAAGGAAGTAAATGCAATGTTAAACTACAATGCGTAAATTGTACTGTTCAAGACAAAAGGGTTGATATTATAGCTAAAGTGTGTTTTGGTTACAGCAATCTAGAGTATTCAGTTATGCATACAACATTTTAGAAAGGATAACAACAAGACTGAATGCATACAGAATAGGGAGATTAAGACTGTGAGTTGGCTCGATATAATACAATATATCAAGTACGAGTTAAAGAAGGAGCAAATATTCAGTGTAGAAAAAACTGGAGGAAGCGAGTAAGATAGCTAAGTATTTGAAGGACTATCACATAAAAAAGGGATTAGACTTGTTCCCCTTGACCCCAGAACACGGAACTAGAAGTAACTGATTGAAGTTGCAAGTGGCAAATTCATTCCTGAGATAAAGAAATACTTTCTACCAATAACAGCTATCATAAAATGGAACTGGTTCCTTTAGTTAAATAATGGGGATCCCCTTAACTACATATTTTTAATACACATTTTTAAAGTTTTCAGTTTCAAATTCTCCCCTACCCTTCAACCCTCTCTCCACCCATTGAGAAGGTAAGCAATGATCATCCATTATATATGTAAAGTTATGTAAAACAGATTTCCATATTAGCCATGTTGCAGAAACAAAAGAAGAAAATTTAAAATGAAAAAAACATATTCTTCAATCTGCACTCAAAATTCATCAGTTCTCCTGGATTTAGGCAGTATTTTTCATCATGTGTCCGTTGCTGTGTATCACACAGCATTGATCAGTGTACCTTTCACAGGTGATCATTGTTACAATACTGCTGTTACTATATACAAATGTTTTCCTGGTGTAGCTCACTTCATTTTGCATCAGTTCATACTAGTCTTCCAAAGTTTTCCTAAAATTGTTTCCTTCATCTTCTTACATCATAATAGTATTCTATCACAATCATATACCACACTTTGTTAAGCCATTCCTCAATTCATAAGCACATTTCTCTAAACTTCCCATTTTTTGCCACCACAAAAAGAACTGCTATAAATATTTCTATATCTAAGGTCCTTTTCCTTTTTCTTTGACCTCTCTGGGATATAGATCCAGTAGCAGCACTGGGTCAAAAAGTATGCAAAGTTTTATAGTCCTTTGGACATAGTTCCAAATTGTTCTCCAAAACTGTTCGACAAATCAACTAGAAATTTTTAAGTTCAAAGGCTGTATGAGCACTAGTAAGGAATTCTAAACAGCAGACTTTTCAAATATAGAGATAATTAGATAACCTTTAAAGTCCCTTTATTTGTTGATATTCTGTGTTTCTTCAGAATGATTCCTTTGATTTCAAATAATACAACTATGTAAATCAGTAAGGACTCTGAATCATGGACACCTTCACCTAGATGTCATACAAGTTCTTCAAACTCAACATGTCCAGAGTGAATTTATCATCTTCCCAACCTAAAACCTGTCTCTCCTCAAAAGGCTCTTATTTCTGTTGGTAGAATCACTGTCTTCTCAATCACCCAGGCTCAAAATATCACAGTCTGATTTTATTCTTACCCCTCCTGCATATGTCACATTCAATCAGGACACAAATTCTGCAAATCTGACCTTCACAATAACTCTAGTATTCAAACCTATTTAAACTGCTACTATCCTAACTCAGGGGCTCATCACCTCTCACCTGGACTACTGTAACTAACTCCTAACTGGTCTGCCTAAGCCAGTTCTGGTTCCTCTATATCTATCCCAAACAAAACTTCCAAAATAATCTTAACGGACAAACCACGTCACTTTTCTGGCCAAAAAAAATTCAATGGCTCCCTATTGCCTATAGGTTAAAACACAAACTCCATAGCACAGCATTTAAGCCCTCCATAGAATGGATCCAAACAAGCTTACTTATGACACAACACTCCTTCATATGCTTTATGTCCTAAGAACACTGAACTCAAAACACACAGTTTTCCATCTAATCTTATCTTGCATTCTTCTGTCTTCATATATTCAGGAATGCGATCTTTTTTTTGAGGGAGGAAGGCAAGGCAATTGGGGTTAAGTGACTTGACCAAGGTCACACAGCACAAGGGTGGGTGCTCTATTCACTGTACCACCTAGCTGCCCCGAATACTATCTTCCATACAGAAACACACCATGTCCTCAAAGCTGCCTTTTGATATCCTGCCATTCCTTGATGGACCAACTAAGGTGTGCCCTCTCTTCCAGTAAGCCTTGTCACCTTACCCCTTTTTCCCAATTAAACCACCTCTTAGCTCCTCTTGCCAAATTTTGTATGTATCTCTCTTTTGTAGCTCTAAAACATGGTACCACTTTTCTTAGTTGTGTTTTGGACACTTTCTTCCTATTACATTGAAGCTACTTACAGACTGATACTGTTTTTTTTACCTCTATATTCACTTAACATAGAATTATAAACAATATAAAGTAGCTATCAACATTGATTTAATTGGCTAAGCTTATATAATCTGATGCAAGTAAGGTTTATTTTCCATTTGTTATATCCTTTCTTTTGTCACGATTACATATTAATTATTGTCTATTTATTGCACAGTGTTGCACAATTGGTAACCATTGCAGGTAAACAAAATTCTACAAAGAATCTTACAATATTATTCAAATAACCACCATATATCCTGATACATGGTAAATTCAATGCAAAGGTAAGCATGAAGAAAACTGAAAAATGCTAGAAACAAACTATTTGGGATTAAAAAATTAAAGAGACCAAAGACTTGCAAACTACTAAAAGGCTTCAAAACTATATACAACGGTTATAAAACATCAGATCTGTCAAACACTAAACATCATAAAATAAAACTGCTTATATTAATATGCCAGACATTTCTGTATCAATTGTCTATGAACAGTCAAAGAACTCAGCTAAGGAAGAGATTAAAATCACTAATGAATTAGAAAGCTAATAATCAATAACTTGGAAAAAAGGATAAATATGGGAAAATATATGATATGAAATACAACATATCTAATCTGAACTAAATAAGCTATTGACAATAAATATAATAAATGGCACACAACCAAAGTAAAACTTATCAAAACAAAGGTTTTTTTTTAAAAGAACAGAAACTACCCCAGTCAGCAAATACTACTAACAAAGGGAGACCTGGCAATTAAAATTAACACCAGTTAAACTACAGGTTCATTTATAAACCATTATGTGTAACATCATATTCTAAAATAGTGAAAAGCAGTTTTCATCAATCTTGGAATGAAACTTGGTAAAACCAGACTTTTTCATAAACTCTTATAGATTGAACTAAAAGAAAACAAACAGATATAAAACTAAACAGCTCTGCTAACATGTCTACAATGATGTAGTCTCACAAACAATTACACTGGAACAGCAAAACTAAATATAAATACACAATATATGATAGGCCACGAGAAGAAATAAAAATTATAGTTGGACCTGAACATATTGAAGAAATCTATGCTATGGGACACAATTTCAAACATATTCATGGACCAAATGTCAATATATCTCAGAGATAGAAAGATTATAAAATAATTTAAAACTATATCTAACATAAATGATACGCTTACCAAAAAATGACAAGTGGGAAGGTACCAATAACTCATATATCTAAACATAAGCAAGAGAGAGAGAAAGAAAGAAAAGGAAACAGGCAGGCATCTGCAGATCACTTTATAGAGTAGATAACATCTAAACTATAAACATATGCATTAAAGGTTAGAATATAATATCTTGTAATAATGTTTTAGTGATTCCAAAAAAGTATTTACTTCTTTGGTACAGCAATGGAATTCTAATGCAGCAATTAATTTGATAAAAGATTTCATGATCTCTACAACCACAGAAATATCTTTGTTGAGTATAAAAATCAAAGGAAAACAAAAATGTGATATATGAATATGCTCACCAAAAGTGGTTTCCTCTAAAATATAAGACATTCCATGCCAATACATACTGCAGGGCAATGTGAAGAAGTGAAAAGAGTACTCAAAAGAAAGAGTTTAAGATACTTGCATCTGAGTCTTCATATGTAAGAATGAGAAGACTGGTCTATTTCCTCAGGACCAGGGACCCATAGATTTAAAAAGAAGCACAAAATGAAAAAAATAACAACTTTATTTCAACTTAATGGGTTTCTTCTGTTATTTTATTTTAATGTGATAAAAAACATCATTCTTAGAAGGGGTCTTCTTCACACTGACAAATATACCTATGATAAAATCAATCAATCAGCCAAAATGTTAAAAACCAATAGTTTAGAAACCATAAATCTAAGATCCTCCAGTACACTGAATTTTTTTTTAAGTGAGAATAAGGGAGACTTCTAGGAGCAAAGATGGCAGAATAAGTAGGAAATGGCCTGAACTCTACCAATTTCACCTTCACACAACTATAAAATAGCACCTTAAAAATAACTCTGGAAAGGCAGAATCAACAAAATGACAAGGCGAAACAATTTTCTAGCCCAAGACAATTTGGAAGATTGGCATAAAAAGTCTGTCTCACTCAGGTAAAAGGGGATCGCATTCCAAGGCAGGAAATGTCCAGGCAAGTCAGTAGCAGACCATGCCCCAGCAAGCTAGTGGGAGGCAGTAAGCACCAGCAAGGATCAGTGACCACAGCCCTAGTGCAGAAACAGACCAATGACATTCCCTCCCCTTACACTCACGCCCCTGGCACAAACCCAGGACCTTTGTGGGCCTGGCACAGCTCCAGGTGAGTGAACAGGCACCCTGAGGCTCCAGCACAGACCAAGCCCACCATGGACACAGCAAAAGGCAAGTGGTCAAGGCTCCTGTGGGTACCAATGCAGTAGCAGGAGAGAAGCCAGGCCCCTAATGCAGTCCCAGTGATGCACCAGGATCTCAGAGAGCCCTAGAGCAGCAACAGAGGAGCAGCCAGGCCCACCACAAAACCTACACAACATCAAGCAATAAGCGAGGACATATAGCCCCCAATACAAGAAGCTTGCAACAGTGCCCCCTCCACTCCAGAAGCAGAGCTCAACTTTAAAAGTAATAAAACAGGAGTGGCTAGGTGGCTCTGTGAACAGAGCACCAGCCCTGGAGTCAGGAGGACCTGAGTTCAAATCGGACCTCAGATATTTAACACTTACTGGCCATGTGACCTTGAGCAAATCACTTAAACCCAACTGCTCTACCTTCCCCCTCCAAAAAAAAAAAAAAGGCAACAAAACAGACAGGAAAAAAGGGTAACAAAACGAAACAAAAAAAGAACTTGACCATAGATAGTCATGGTGACTAGGAAGATCAAAACACAAACTGAGAAGGGAGCAACAATGTCAAAACAACTCTATCCCCCAGAAGAAAAATATGAATTGGTCTCAAGTTGAAAAAGTACTCCTGAAAGAGCTCAAAAAGGATTTTAGGGGCAGCTAGGTGGCACAGTGAATAGAGCACCGTTCCTGGAGTCAGGAGGATCTGAGTTCAAATCCAGCCTCAAACACTTAACACTCATTAGCCATGTGACCTTGGGAAAGTCACTTAAGCCCAATGACCCTGCCTTCCCCTCTCTAAAAAAAAAAGGGAAAAAAGGATTTTAAAAATCAAATAAGAGAAGTAGAAAAAAACTGGGAAAAGAAATGAGAATGATGGAAGAAAATCATGAAAAAAGAGTCAACTGCTTGATAAAGGAAGCACAAAAAATGGGAAAACATATACGAAAATTTAATGAACAACTCCTTAAAAAAGTAGAATTGGCCAAATGGAATAGGAAATGAAAAAGCTGACTAAAGAAAATAACTGAACAACTGGAATCTAATGACTCCCTGAGACATCAAGAAATAGTTCAACAAAAGCAAAAGAATGAAAAAAATAGAAGAAAATGTGAAATCTCTCCTCGGAAAAACAACTGATCTGGGAAATAGATTCAGAAGAGATAATTTCAGAAATATCGGACTACCTGAAAGCCATGATCAAAAAAAGGACCTGGACATCACTTATCAAGAAATTATCAAAGAAAACTGCCCTGTCATCCTAGAACTAGAGGGTAAAATGACATTTAAAGAATTCACCAATCAAGTACGAAAGAGAATGCCAAATGAAAACAACCAGGAACATTATAGCCAAATTCCAGAGGTCCCAGGTCAAGGAGAAAATATTGAAAGAAGCCAGAAAGAAACAATTCAAATATCAGAGAGGCACAGTCAGTATTACAAAATACTTAGCAGCTTCTACCTTAAAGAATCATAGGACATAGAATATGATATTCTGGAAGTGAAAAGGGTGAGAACAATGAAATAATAGCAATACAAAACATATATGCACCAAGTGGTATAGCATCCAAATTCTTAAAGTAGAACCTAAGTGAGTTACAGGAGAAAATAGACAATAAAACGATACTAGCAGGGGACCTCATTTTTCCCCTCTCAGATCTATAAATCTAAGCACAAAATAAGAAAAAAGTTAAGGAGGTGAATAAAGTTTTAGAAAAGTTAGATACATTTAATAAATAGAGATAGAAAATAATATACTGTTTTACACTTAAACTGTCCAGATTACGGAAGAGGAAACAGAATACTTAAATAACTCCATCTTAGAGAAAGAAATTGAACAAGCAAAATGAACACCCTAAGATAAAATCCCCAGAGCAAGATGGGTTCACAAAACAATTCTATCAAACATTTAAAGAACAGTTAATTCTAATACAATATAAACTATTTGGGAAAACAGGTGAAAGAGTTCAACCAAATTCCTTTTATGACACAAATACAGTGGTACCTTGACATATGAGTGCACCAACTTGCAAGAGTTCTGAGATATGAGTTGTCACTTAGTTGATTTTTTGCTTTGAAGTGCGAGCCAAAATTTGAGGTACGAGCTGCTGCTAGTTGGTGCAGCGAACGCCACGACCCAATACCCACACAGCATCCCGTGCCTCCCTTATTCAGTCCACATGTTTACCTCACCAGTGAAGAAAATTAAGTTAAATGAAAGTAAAAAAGATATTGTAGCAATTAAGTTCAGGAATAAAGTGTAACATTAAGAGTGTAGTGAATAAGTGAACAAAAGTGACCAAAAGAGCATGAAACAAAACTCCTCTAACCTCCTCCATCTATCTCCTCCAACCTCTACCTCTGCCAGTATCTTCTGTTAGCTCAAGTCATCTGATATTCAAGGTAAATATACACTTTATAAAACCAATTTATTTCTTTACATTCTCTTTTATTATGTTTTTATGCAATATTTGTTATTTATAAATACTTGTTCTTATTTGAAAACAAGTAACAAAAAATACGGGTGTAGCATTTGGGGGGCTGGAATGGAT